>CM053622.1:347307325-347326785 GCA_028646595.1 Phalanger gymnotis | reverse complement strand
TCCTTATATGTAATTGGAAAAATAAAATAAAATACTATTTAAAAAAAGAAACCATATGAGAAGATAACTCATTCCCACCTCTAACCTCACCCTGTTTCCCCTGACCCACTCCTTTGCATAGGTGGGAGTTTGACAGCACTAAAGTTTGATTGTAATATCTTTTTCAATATGTCAATTGGTTTTGGTGATTTTTTTCTCCTCTTCTCCCTCTTCTTTTTATTCTTTGCTATAAAGGACAGCTCTCTTGGAGGGAAAAAGAGAGGGGATAAAGGAGGTAAATATAACAAAGGTCATATAAAAACAAAAATCTATTTTTTTATGAAAGGTCATTGATAACCTTGGGAAGAACAATTTCAGTTGAGTTGTGAAATTAGAAACCAGATTGCAAGAGTATGAACAGCAAAAGGACCATGAAGATGTGGAGGCAATGAAATGCAGACAACTATTTCTAGGAGTTTCATAGGGATAGGAAGACTGAAAAGTCAGTCATTTGCTATCTGGAACACTGTTCTCAGTAGGCTTCTTATAAGTGTAATTAGCCACTTACCTGCTCTGAAGCTACAAGTGGCCTAATTGTGGTAGCAGTGAGATCTATTGTTGAGTATAGAGGCAATCAATGTTTGTAAGGCTTGAACATCTAGGCCAAGTGATATTAAAATTTATGAAGAATATTAAGTGCACAAAATGACTAGTTTTGGACAAAATATGAACTATTCAGCAATCTTTTGCTTCCCATTTTATTTCCTAATCTGTTCTCATCCCCTGAAAAGGCTATTTTGGTTCTTAATGGAGACGATTGCTGTCCTTACTTTTCTTCCATTCTCTTCACTTGAAGAGCTGTCTGGGAGAGGTGCAATCTAGTTCTGTTTTCAGATGCTTCACAGACTTACTAAGAGCCTCACATTGAGTTAACTAAAATATGCTGTCTCCATTTGTCCATTAACAAAAAAGGAGAAAACTACTCTAGTTCTCCCACAACAGGGAGGTAGCATTGGTACAGTGCTGAATTGGGAATCAAGGACATGGGTTCAAATCTAGCTCTGCCACTTTCTACCTACCTATGAGATTTGTAGCACATCACGTAACCTCTCTGGGCTTCTGTTTCCAAATAAAATGAGAAAATCCAAATATATAACTTCTAGACTCTTCCAAGTCTAAATCAATGACTCTATGGTTGTTTGATTCATCTTCCACATAGCAGTCAACTTAATCTCCTTAACACACAGGTCTGACTATATCAGTTTCTTATTTAAGAGCCCTAAGTGACTATCTGTTGATTGAGGATAAACTCCTTAGCTTGGCAGTGAAGGCCCTCCATGATGTCACTGCAGCCTCCCTATCAGACTGCACTTCACACACTGCAATCTAGATAAGTTGGACTATTAGAAATTCCCTCCCATTTAACACTCCCTCTCCTACCTCTATCTAGCTGTGAAAGTCTTTCATGTGCCTGGAATGTGCCGCCTACACATGCCTGATTGGTGAAGTCCATATGTTTCTTTCAAATCCAGTCCCAGCCTCCAAGGAAGCCTTCCCTAAAAATAAATATCTGTGGGCCAAGGACTGCCCATACCCAGCAGAGGATCTAAAATAGGATACAGAAAAGATTGACTTTGCTCTTGGGTCAAAGTTTACCAACTCTACTTTCTAGCCTTGCTTTGGCTGTATACTCTGACCTCCCAGACTCTCGACCCTGCCTGGGCTTAAACTTAGGGTGCCTCCCCGCCAGTGGTGTTCTGATAAATGTTTAATGTTTACCAGCTCTCTTGGGGTGGGAGTAGCAAATGTATGTATGACACACAATTTTAATTTACGATATTAATATTTTTCCATCACTTTCTTAAGTCTATAAAATGAAAAAAAATAAATCGAGCTCTGATTTATAACATTTGCTATAAAGTTTCATTTTTGACTGAGGTATAAATTCTTACACTGCAAATTTAATAACAGTATCTAATGAGCTGATTCAATCTGGCTTTGCCACTCTCCTGCTCTCTGCCTATTTCTTCCTACCTTAGCTGAATGTATGACCCACAATATCTCATCATTTTACAATTCTTGGCATAAGACTACACAAGCAAAATTGTGTGCTTTTGTCATAGAAATGCATAGATCCTGGGCTGAACATGCTGGCTACTTACTGGAACCAAAACTTACAGTTCTGATGTAAATTTACAGACCTGGACCCATGGAGAAAAGTCTGCTTAAAGGAAGTCTTGTCTTCTATATAATGGCATGCATAATACTAAATAATTAGAAATACTATATGATCTAATTGTGGCTGAAATTTTCTGTGGATTTCTAGTGGGTGAAGAAATGAATATCCTTGTATGTATTTGAGAAGGAAGGAAGGAAGGAGAGAGAGAGACAGAGAGACAGAGAGAGAGAGACAGAGGGACAGAGAGAGAAAGCAAGAGACAGATGGCGACAGAGACAGAGAAGAAAAGGAATACTGATCATCTAAAGTCCAGCAAATCACATGGTTGGCATCATGTCCTGCTGGATCTGACATCACATTACCTGAACTTTAATCCTAGCTTTGCTGCCTACATGACCTTGGAAAGTCTGTTCATATCTTTGAGCTTCATTTTCCTCAGCTTTAAAATGATAGAAATCAGATTAGCAAAGATGACAAAAAACAGGAAATAATCAATGTTGGAAGGAATGTGAGAAGATAGACTTCATTAATACATTTTTGGTGGAGCTGTTCTAACTTCTGGAAAATAATTTGTAACTTCTTTTTTCAAAAAGTTCACCAAGCTTTACCTACCTTTTGTCCCAGCTATGCCAATATCAGGCATACAATACATACATATATATATATATGCACACATATGTGTGTTTACATATGTATATGTGTATATATGTATACATATATATGCACACAAAAAATTAGTACTGGCAGGAACTAGAAAGAAGGAAAGTAGGTGTCTAATAAATTGGGAAACATCTCCACAAATTTTGGTATATGAATATAATATAGGGTGTCTTCTCAATAATCTTAGTGCAGCTTTAAAAGCTTACAACTGCACTAAGGTTTTATTGGGAGAGGGAGGCACTTTGCATCACATTGCAACAAATAACAAATATGAAGAATTCAGAGAAATGTAAAAAGACTTGTATCAACTGATGCAGAGGGAAGTAAGCATTATCAAGAGAGCAATTCAAATGATGATCTCAATATAAAAATGCTGAATAATAATAATAGCTTTTACGTAGCACGTAAAGTTTGCAAAGCATTTCAAAAATGTCATCTCATTTTATCGTCACAACTCTGGGAGGTAGGTGCCATTTTTAACACATATTCTACAAATAAGGAAACTAAGGCCTACAGGTTAAATGAATTACCCAGAAATGCAGTTATTGAGTCTGTGAAACCATATTTGAACTCAGTTCTGCCTGTGTCCAAGTGCGCTATTCGCTGTGCCATCTAGCTGCTAAAAGACCTTGATCAATTCAGTGTCCAATTGTGATTTCAGAGGATGGATGGTTAAGCACATTTCACACTTTAGTGGTGGGAGACTACAGGTTCAGAAACATAAGACCATAGATTTAAAGCTGAAAAGGGACCTTGGAGCTTATTAGTGCCAACTTCCTCATTTTAAAAATGGCCTAACAAGGTAAAATGGCTTGTCCAAAGTCACAAGTAGTAAGCAGCCAAGCCAAGATTTCAACCCAAGTTCTCCAACTCAAAATGCAATACTCTTTCCTCTATACCAGGACACCTTCTAAATTAGGGATACATTTTCATACATGGCCAATATGTTGATTTTTTTTCCCCTTGCTTTTATAAGGGTGGGTATGGTTCTACTTGGGAGAAGAATCATTGGAAAGTTGCAATGAAATAAAAAAGCATTAATAAACATTTGAACAGATGTTTTTGAAAATTAAAAAAAAAAGACTGAGAGTTTTGACTATATGTTCCCTAAGAGCTTTTCTGGCTCTCACCCCTATATTTCTGCTGAACTGGGGAGATAGGCACATCCAGCCCACCACTATGAAGGTCATTCTCAAACTTGAAGACCATGCTTTAGAGGGCATACCTCAAATGGCATTCGCTATATGTATGTTTCAACCACATTAGTTATCTCATTTGCTGGGGGCCAAATGAGGCATGCCTCAGGATGGAATATGTTCTAATTAATTCCCAGCTGCTTCCAGAGAATAGAATTTTACACCAAAGTACCATCCTATTGTTTTACATTCCTTAACACATATACCTCAGCAGGCCCCCATCTGGGAGAAAGAATATGGAGAATGAATCTTTTTGTCCTTGGGAGTAACAGTGTTTAGGATACAACATACTCCAGCTTGAGGCCTTGAGCTCAGTTATGCTGATGGTATATACTGTGAATGCTGAACAGAAATTATTAAACAAATATTCAATTCAACAAACTCTTAATTAAACATATCTTATGCTCAAGGCATCCAGGAGTGGAGAACCTGCCACCTTGAGGCCACATGTGGACCTCTGGGTCCTCAGGTGCAGCCCTTTGATGGAATCCAAACTTCACAAATGCCCTTAATAAAACGATTTGTTCTGTAAAACTTGGACTCAGTTGAAAGGACACTCCCAAGGACCTAGAAGGCTACATTTCACCTCAAGGCCCCAGGTTCCCCACCTCTGCTAGACTGATTATCTCATCATCTTTTTTTTTTTTTTTGTGAAAGTCTAGTACCAAGGATAAGCCAGCCATTAGAGGAAACATGATGACAAGCCATATTGAATCATTATTTCAGAAACACAAGGAACTCTAAGAGGAAGGGGTTTCTACTTCTACTACAGAAAAAAAAAAAGTAGCATCCTATGGACTTACTTTTGACCCCCTTCCTGCCACTACCGTTCTTTTCTCACCATTCTTTCATATTCTAAAACCTATTTTGATCCAACCTCTGATCTAAAAAAGAAAGTCTTTCTCTACTTGGTGGAGGAGACTGGAATGGGTATTCTCAGGGTTCTTCAACAAATACTGAGCCCATGATGGCTGGCATACACCAGGCTGGTAATCATTCCTCCAATCCCTTGGGGAAAGTCTTCTCCACATGCTGATGGGTGGCAGGCAAGAATATGTCTTCAAAGAACGAGATATTTGTGTAAAAAAAGGTACATATGGTTTTCCTCTGCAACATTCTGAGTTACTCCTTAAAGTGACT
Source organism: Phalanger gymnotis (assembly GCA_028646595.1). Classification (NCBI taxonomy): domain Eukaryota; kingdom Metazoa; phylum Chordata; class Mammalia; order Diprotodontia; family Phalangeridae; genus Phalanger; species Phalanger gymnotis. The sequence goes on along the minus strand of CM053622.1, from coordinate 347,321,631 downwards.
AAGGCTTCTATAGGAATCAATGCAGCATTATACTAAGCCTCAATTTGGGGTTAAGAACTAATCTTCCAGGTAATGCTGGACATTTGTAGAGCTGCGATAAAGCCATGGGGGAAGGGGGAAATTAAACCTTTTTATCGACTCACTCTAATTATTGACTTTCTGAAGAAAAACCAATCTTCAGCCCCTAATTCTAAGCCTCTAGCTAGGACAGAACAGTTCTAACCTACATCACTCTGCTCACATCTGGCCCCAGTCACTCCAACTCCAATTGGGCACATCACTGGAGTATATTGTGACTAAAGCACCAGATATACAAGGGAGGTGATTGGATGCCATAGCCAACAATTTTCCCTAGTTTTGGACTAGCATTCAATCTAGAACTTTTTTTTATTTTTTTCTCAATTAGATGTAAAAACAATTTTTAACACCTATTTTTTTTTTAAATTTTGAGTTCCAAATTATCTGTGATTTGATATAGATTATACATGTGCAGTCATGCAAAACATATTTCCATAATAGCCATGCTACAAAAGAAAACAAAACAAAAAGCCCAACCTAGAAAAATAAAGTTAAAAAGTATCCCTCTATCTGCATTCAGACTCCATCCATTCTTTGGTGGTGGAGGTGGATAGTGTTTTTGATCATAAGTTCAAAGAGAACTTCTGCCCATAGGTTCATGAGATCACCAGAGCAGGGCCTCCAGGCTTCTATGAATACGTGTGGGACCATGATGGAGGGGAGAAGACCTTCTGCCTTTTGTCTTGGTCCTTAGTTTGATATATATCATCTCCGACAAAAGACACATTCCCTTTTCTCTCATACTAGACACACACACACACACACACACACACACACACACACACACACACACACACACACTCCTCCCAAACCTGATTGATTTGAATGCACCTCAGGTAATCGGGGTAACACCTTGGATAATGCATTCAAGCTACAGGACTAGGAAGTCACTGTAAACTCATCTCTTCTCCAAATTTCTTCTTTTTCAATTAGGGGTACCACCATCCTTCCATTCCTCAAGGTTCATAATTTCAAAATCATTCTTAACTCTTCTCTTTCTGTCCTTCTCCCCCTCTATCCAAAAAGTTTCCAATTCTTGTCATTTCTAACTCTACAACCTCTTATGCATGGACCCCTTTCTATCCACTCACACTGTCCCCTTCAGGAACTCATCACCTCTTATCTGGAAAATTGTAGTGTCTTCTTAACTCATCTCTCTGTCTTGTCTCCTCCCTTTCCAATCCATTTCCCATGCAGCTGCCAAATTATTATTCCTAAAACACAGATGTGAATATGTCATTCGCCTCCTCAAAAATCTTCCACAGCTCCCTATTTTCACTAGGTTAACATATAAAATCCTCAGCATGGAATTCATAGATCTACTCCTTGCTATCTTTCTACCCTTATTTCATAAACCATCCCTTAACTCATGTTATGATTTATTCAAACCTGCCAGCTCTTCCTAGTATATGACCATCTACCTGTCAACTTGGTGTTTTTGGACAAATGATCTCCCATGGGAGAGAGGGATGCTCTCTTTCTTTATCTCCACCTCTTAGAATCTCTTGCCTCCCCCAAGGCCCAGCTCTTTTATTATTTCTCTCATTTTCTTCTAATTGTTAATTTTCTTTCCATCTTTATATTATTTTGCATAACTTTGTATTTATTTATGTATTAAGGTTGTGTCCTTGCAATATAATATATTTAATATATATGATATAGTATAATTTAATATAGTATAGTATAATAGGATAGAATAGAATAGAAATAATATAATATAATGTAATGTAATATAATATAATATAATATGATATAATATAAATATAAATATAATATAATAATTAGCTCCTTGAAGGCAGCAATTATTTTGTTTCTTGTCTCTGTATGCCCAGCATGCAGCATTTTTGCTTGGTTTATTTCACATCCAATTGTTTTGTTAAATGCCATAGTGGAATCAAATTATATGTATTATACATGCACACACACACACATATAAACACATACCTACACACATACGTATGCATACCTACACAGACTAAGCTTTGTACTAACAATTTTTTTTTACCTGAGTTGTGTTTGTCCTTCGTTTCTGAAGAGGACATCAGGGAAATGACATGAATCGCAGTTGACTTTGGTTTGAGTGAGGGAGGGCTATGCAAAGTCACCAGTCTCATTTTCTCTTCCAGATCCATCTGGATCCAGTGACCAGATATTCATCAGGATGACTGGAGATGACCCAGGATGCAATGGGAGACCCTGGCCCTATCTGAGTAGGAAGGAAAACACAACACCTCTGCCAACTTTTATCTCTAAAAATCTACTGTGTAGTTTAGTGACACATGACCCACTTTTGTTCTATGCCTACTCTCCTGCTTTTGGGCCTGACTTTGAAGGAAGAAAATAACTTCTCAGACTTCAAAGCATTTAGTCTCATTGATAATACATACATCTTCCACCTGCTAATCGGCACTCCTTAGTGTTCTGCATTATCTATTAGCAAAAGGAACAATGAGAAAAATTTGCAAAACACATTCAGTGTTGTGTGAAGCTTTTAGTAGGAACAGGCATGAGCTATAACACTAGCTGAAGGGTGCAGGGAAGAGAGTGCTGGACTTGGAGTGAGAAAGCCCTGAGGTCAAGCTTTTCCTCAGACACTTACTCGGTATGTGATCCTGAGCAATCATTTAACTTGTGTCTGTTCCCTGATTTGTAAAATGGGGCCAATAATGGCACTTACCTTCTGGTTCATTGTGAGATTCCAAAGAGATAATAATGTAAAAGTATTCTTCAAACTTTAGAGCACTATATAAATAATGATGATGATGATGATGATGATATTCTGACATGTCAGAGACAGAAATATAATAAAACATAATATAAACATAGAAATTTGGTTCCTCTGGGCAATCCCCTGGCGTTAGAAGGCTATTTGGTGTCCAAAAAAAAAATCAAAGTTTGCATCTCAGTGTAGCTCCAGGGCCTATGGGGATTTCTTTGTAGCCTAGGATTCGCTGGAGACAGTAATTAACTTTCTAAATCATTCCCAAAGGACCCGGAGAGAATGCCATGGGAAAATAGACTAATTCTAGTGGGTGATGAACTTCCACTCTTATCAAAGGCCCTCTAAAATTCTCAGGTCTGGGAGCTGTTTGTCAACATATTCAACCTCAAACTAACCCAGTCCCACAGTGAATTCCTACAGAGTTCTTTCTAGTTTGCTGCATCTACCCCAGTGACGATCCTCAGTCCTGAATACCAGAGGTTGCTCTAGAAATGGGATCTGTGGAAATACTTGAAGGCTGGTGGAGCCTGACTTTATTGAATATCCAACATTCAGCCCTCTTGCAAACTATACAGAGAGTATTATTGCTATTTCGGTCCATGAAGATTTTATAGTGTGTTCCAACATGGCTGGACAACGGAAAGGTCACCTCCCTCCCTAGACAAAATCCCAGTGAGATTAACTAAGATTTTTCTTACTTTATGAATCTTTGGATTTGAACTAAAAAGATTGCTGGTAGGAGATTCCTAATACCCCTTCCCCATAAATTCCCTTTAACCTAACAACATTTTTACCTATTTTATTTCACAGTGGTATCAAATTATATGTATTATATATACATAGGCACAGAACTACACACATATACCTACATACATATATATCTGTGTATTGCCAAACTACTAGCCCCTCCCCCTTTTTAACTGAATTGAAAAAAATAGTTGGAACTTTTTTTTATTATTTTTTCTACACCACACACACATGCACATATCTTAGTGTGCATTATTTGTATCTACAAATGCAATCCAGCTTGCTTTTTATTGAATTGGGTGAAAAAAAAATGTTGGCATTGGTTTTGATTGTTTCTGATACAGCGCACGTACATGCATACCTGTACAGGCACACACACATGATAAAAAATAATAAAAATAATTAATTATAGCCCTTGGGAGAGCTTATCAGAGAGTGTGTAAGGATGACGAATCCTACTCTGATGTGCGCATAAGATTTGATTTGTTCCATTTACAACCTGTACCAATTCTTCCCTCCTTAGATAATCTGGATCCCCTCCTCTTCTCCCAACATCTATTATTAGAGCTAATTGTATTAATTTCAAACTTAGTGCAGACACCCTGTCAAATTAGAACCCTAAAGCTCAAAATATCTGCTGGCCTAGGGAGGGGTAGGAAGGTAAACCTGTCTTTATATGTACATATGCATGTCTCTTCATATATATATAGATAGATAGATAGATAGATAGATAGATAGATAGATAGATAGATAGATATAGATATATCTATATGCACACACACATACATATATACATTTGTGTATACATATATATACATATATACATATACATATGTATATATGTGTGTGTGTGTGTATTGTGTTGGTAAGCAAAATGGCCTTTGTTTTCTTTGAGTAATTCAGTGTATTTCATTAAGCCTTACTAGGTGCTAAGCCCCAGGTCCAAACCCCTATTAGGTGTGGAACCTATGTGGGTGTGGATTGGTGACTGGGGTGGGGCCCAAGGTGGGGCTGGCTAAAGGGAGGTGTTAACTCCAGAGCCATACCTTATTAGGTGTTAACCTAATCTATGTGAATGTGAACCTCCCAGGGTCCTAAGGGGAGGGGATAACTCAAGAACCAACCATAGCAGCCTAAATTCTGGTCATTCAGATGATGTTTGATGACCTCTGAAGCCCTATAAGAAGGGAGGACAGAGCCATTTGTGCAGGGCTCTCGAGATGGTGTTGATGAGGAGACTCCAGGTAGCTGTAGCTAAGGAGCCCTCCAGCTTGTAAACCCAGATGCTGAGACTTTGTTGAACTCTGGTAACTATGTATTGGGATTTGAATCAGACAAGGACTGTCTGTTGATGTTTGTAATTTGTTTGTATTTTGCTCTGAAGTTCAGTGTGCTGGTCTTTTTCCCCTGAACTAAGTGAATTGTATTTGTGTGCTGAATTAAAGTAAGCATGTCAACCCCTTCACCCTGCTTTCCTTAGTTAAGCAGATCAAAAGAATCTGTGCCATTGGCAGCTTTCTGTGTGCTGGCTGTGGGTGGATCTTACACCCCCATAGAAGCTGCTAGCCAGATTGTTGAAACAATATACACATATACATACACAATATATACATATACACACATGCATATATATAGTGAATGTATATGTTATTTATACACATATATGTGTGTGTATATATGTGTATGCGCACACACACACACATACGGGGAGAGGGAAGGGGATAAGCATTCATATAGCTGCTACTATATGCCAGGCACTGTATTAAGTGTTTTTACCAAATATGATTTCATATGATCCTTCCCACCACCCTGTGAATGAAGTGCTGCTATTTTAGAGATGAGGAAACTGAGTTTAGGAGAAGTTAAATGATTTCCCCAGTATTACATAGAGAATAGTTCTTTTGTAGGATTCCAACTCAGCTCTTCATGACTCCAACTCCAACGCTCTATCTACTACACCGCCTAGAAGCTTCACAAAGATATATGGCCCTTTTTGATCCCCACAACAATGCTACGAGCTAAAACAAAAACAAAAACAAAAACATTAGAATGTAAGCTTATTGCCAGTAGGGACTGTTTCATTTTTGTGGTTGTATCCCTAGGACAGCAACTAATATAGTGCCTTGCACATGGTGGGCACTTGATAAATATTTGTTGATTGATTGATTTGAAAAGCTTTGAGTAATTTCTCAAATATAATCCAATTATAATCAATAAGATTTCCCAACTTAGAGAAAGCTTCATGGAGGATATGGCTCTGCTCTTACTCTAAATTACAACTATATGATTTGTAACTAAGCATAATTGAACATGTTTTCCTCTTCTTCCTTAGTTGTAGCAGTATTGTTAGTGCAAAAACTTCTTAGGTACAAGTTAGATTCAATGAGCTGAGTTTCTGTGCCTCTGAAAAATAAAAACCAGATAGCAAAACTTAAACCAACCTAAAATTATATTTGTCTTTGCACTAATGCATTTTATTGAGTCTAATGAAATGCATTTTAATTATAATTAAAACATTACAAAACAAAGTGTTTGAAAATGTGGGAAATTATTTGTCCAAATTAGGTCTGCATGTATAGGTTTCAGCTTTATTTTTTTTTTCTCATTTGCTACATGGTAAGGAAAAGTCAATATCTCAGATATGGAAAATTGGGGAAAAGAAAATGTATTATCATCCACCAAACGTTTATATATGTGTGTACAATGTTCAATAGGAACCTATTCCAAAGTTTAGCATATTTAATTAAAAAAATGAGCCTGACAATTCAAGATAACAGTGAAAATGCCAGTACAAAATCAGAGGTCCCAGGAAGATGATGTAATATATTGAAAAGAACACTGGATTGGGCAACAGAAGATCAAATCCCAATTTTATACCACTTATGAACTTTGTAACATTCAAGGAGCTCTTTTTCTTCCTTGGACCTCAATTTTCTCATTTGTAAAATAAGTTAGACTATATTGTCTCACATTTACATTCCAATCCCAAATTAGAGTTTCCTAAACTAACCTGGAAGTGGTAGAATAAGCAAAACTCCTAGTATAGTTAAGAAAATTCTTTTCTTCTTGGGATTCCTTTTAAATGTTCTCTCGTGTAGTTCTAAGAACATTCTCATACATTAAGTGAAATATTACTTGATTATCATGATGAATCCCACACTGTTGTAGAAGTTAAAAATAAATTGGCAAGAAAAAAAATCAGAAAGCACAGACTACCTTGATAGTCTTCTTCTAAATTTAATGATTTTGCATCCCATAGTTAAATCCTCCACAAAATCCTATTCTGATAACGTTATCACAGCAGGGAAGTGAAGATACTATTTCAGACTAGAACAGTGGATCAAAAACTCTAGCAGGTTTTATCATGTTGAGAAATCTACAAGTAGAGTTGTGAAAATATTCAGGGTTTGATTCCTAAAGACCAAACTGTCTATGTACAGAGAGGTACAGCTCCTAATGGCTGGCTACTTGATCAGAAATTCTTTGCCCATGACAGCCCATGAAAAAAAAATAAAGAAAAATGTAAAATGGCCTGAGCCTCCTGCTTTTTCAAGGAGCACAAAATTTCACAGTTTTTAGACCATCTATAAACATTAAATTAGCTCTTGGTATTCTCTGTGGAGATCCTTGTCTAGTGACTGATTAGTGGGCATATCACTTGAGGCACTGAATTGTAGCAATGTTAGTCTTCTCACAAAAATTATACCAGGAGGCAGAAGGAAGTTGCAAATAATGGAAGAATAGCTCCCAAGGTTCTCTTCAGAGAGCCAAATAAAGACATTGGTGAAATTGATTTTGTTGTCCTTCCAAAAGCAGTAAGAAAAATCACTTCATGGGACACCTGATTATCTCATGGTGCTCATGACAAATGTTTGCTAAAAAAACAACCATGAAAATAGTTGCACCTCAGGCACCCACATGAAGAGAAGATAAAGACATTTTATGAAGAAAGGACAAAACTCCTAAAGTGAAACCAACTTAGACCCTGGTATTCAATGACTTCAATGCAGAAATAGGCATAGGAAAATATAATGAAAAAAGTGTTGGAAACATCACTTTAGGAGTGTCAAGTGAAAGATGCCAAAGGCTTATGGACCGTACATAATCTTTTTTCCCATATATCAGGAATACTTTCTTTAAAATACAAGTGTCAGGAGGCATTGAATATGGTGAGTACAAAATAACATCATGGGAGACAGAACCAAGATGGTGGCCGGAAAACAAAATAACATAAAAAATGAAATAGCTGATATTTAATATTTGGGAAATGATTTATTATTGACATGGGAATCACTCTCGAATCAACTATCTTTTCACATTTGGACCACTGATCGATCCTACTACTGAAAGTTGGTATCTTCTTTGCAACATAGAGTGTTAGAGATTTGTTTATAGCAATGAAAATTACATGACTTAACTGGGGTCACTGATCCAATTTGTATAGGAGGCTTGTGATCACAATATTGGAGTGGGAAGGCTGGTTCATGAATCTGTCACAGTGGGCCCTAATAAAAGTTTTGATGCCTTCTTCTTAGAGAATTCTATATACCTTGCGATTTCGAACCATTCAAATATATATATATATATATATGATTATATTTGAGATCATAAATTCGGCCTTCCTACTACACCACTCTTCTCCCTTCTCTGATCCCCCAGCTCCAATTCCCCAGACATATAGAAGCCTCTCAAGGATGACTACAGAAACCTACAAGGGAAAAGAATTTTGTGCTTTGTCCTTCATTTTTGAAGAAGACCAATGGCATCACAATGTTGGGGTAAAACTGTGGGTGATAGGTGAGGTCTTAGCTTGTGTGTGAACTGGATTTGAGTGAGGCAGAGTTGTGCAGTCATTAGCCTCACTCTCTCTTCCAGAGCCATTGAAGTTCAGTGGTAGGTCAAAGCCAAGATGATTTATCATTGTCTGGGATGCAGTGGATGACCTTAGCATCTCTGATGGCTGGACAAGCTCTAAGTGCTTCAGCCACCTTTATGGCTATTGGAACAAATTGTTCTCATCCACCCATTCCACCAGGGGTTGTCTTCACATGCTTGAGGAAGACATTACCCTAACTCACAAATGGATTTAAGGCTTGTCAATTACCCTCAACCTGGTTAAGCTCATCTGCCCATATGGTTTTATTTTTTTTTTTACCAGGGTGTGGCTCTTGTGCCTTCTACAGGTTCTTGGAGTTGGGTGACAGGTGGACACCAAAGGTAGAAAAAGGCAGTCTTTTATCGAGCCCTCACACTAGAGGTGTTAGTCCTCCCTAAGCACCCCACATATTTCAAGAAAGGAATAAGAATTTAAGTACCCACAATATTCCAGGCATTGTGACAAGTGCTTTTTCATAAATATTATCTCATATGTTAGAAAACTAATGATGAGGGAAGTGAGGTGGCACAGTGGATTGAGCACTGGCTTTGGAGTCAAGAGAACCTGAGTTCAAATCTGACTCTTACTAGCTGTGTTACCCCAGGCAAGTCACTTAACCCTGATTGTCTCCAAGTTGTCCCCCTCCCCAAACAAAAAGACAACAACAAAACCCCCCAAAAAACTAATGATGTATAGAGCACTAGATAGTAGTCAGGACAAATAGTAGAGAACCTGTAGACTGGCTAACTAGAGGAGTATTAGAATGATCTAAAACTATACCTTAATGAACCATTACTTACTGTGATGTGCTGCTGCTCCAGAAGCAATAATCTAGAAGCTGGTTTACCTATGAAGTTGTTTGAGATGGTATCATATGCTGAAATAGTAAAGGATTATAATTTCATGAAGAGCTAATTTCTGTTTTAATTGTATGCACACTTCATTTGTCACTCTGGAATTCAGATCAATAAATATTGATATCTTTTGGTCACCACTGAGCTTGAATAGAACTTATTAATGGCCAAGTGTGTCAGAAAATGTATTTCATATCCCAAGGTATTTAGCATTATTGAAAGAACTCTGGTGAGTGAGAGTGGTGGTACATACCTGTAGTCCCTGTTGCTGGAGAGACCAAAGCTGGTGGATTGTTTGAGGTTGGGAGTTCTGAGAGGTCACAGGGCTAAAGCCCATCAGGTGTCTTCATTGTCTGGCATCATAATGGTGAACTTCTAGAAGAGGAGGACCACCAGGTTGCCTATAGAAGGGTGAACTGCCCCAGGTCATTAAAAACAAAGCAAGATAAAGATTCTGTACCAATCTGGTATTGGGTTGTGGATTATTCTTCATTCTCAAAGAGCACCATGGCATCAGGAAGATGATGCCATGACTTGCAAGTAAATTGGATTTAAGTGAGGGAGGGCTGTACAAAGTCACCAGCCTCACTTTCTCCTCTGGAGCCATCTGGGTCCAGTGAACAGATATAGTCAAGACAACTGGAGATGGCCCAGGATGCAGTGGGAGACCTTGTTTTTTTTTAAGCTAAGTTCTTTCCAAGTTCTCACTTTGATTGAGGCAATGCCCATTCAGTGATTAAGGCTATTTAAGAAGTGAGCCAAGGAATGGCCCCTTTTAAAAAAAAATCAAACTGGGAGAAGAACACCCTCAGAGTTTCTGGCCAAAAGAGAAACAATCAGTATTTACATTGGAACTGGGCCTGTGAATGGTTGCTACACTAAAGATAAAAAAAAGCCTGTGAGGATGTTTGTAAGTTATCTGCAGAAATTACCATGAAGAGAAATGATCTTGTCAAGCTAATTTTATAGATAAATTATTTGAACCTTACTACTGGGAATTTTGAGTCAGTCTTCCATTTTCCTTTTGATCCTCATCAGGAAGTCTGACAATAATTTGAAGTCTCTGACTAATAAAGAGACATTTTGTCAGTAATATGAATGTCCTCTATCATCTCAAGGAGAATCTCGTTCAGAATGTGGTAATGCTTTTTAAAGTTTCACTGTTGACACATTTTTCTTATCTTCTACTGGAAAGGTTCTTCCAAGTATATATGAAAGAGATTTAAATTCTGTATCCAGTTACTGAATATATGTGATAAACCTCTTGAGCTTCAAAGGCTCTATTCACCAGGTTGCTGGGAGGGAGGGAGAGAGAGAGAGAGAGAGAGAGAGAGAGAGAGAGAGAGAGAGAGAGAGAGAGAGATTCTGTCACACCATTCACACCATTTCTGAACTTCCACTAAATGGCTAAAGGGCTAATTTCCATGAGCTACTGAGAAATTAGCCATGTTACCCTGAAGTCCTGAAAAAGGTTGCAAACTCAATAAACTAAAATTTTTAAAAGTGCATATTTCATGGGGTGATATGACAGCAAAGTATACTTGCAACCTATAGCGTTGTTGTCATAGGATAGCTATAGTAGAGAAGTTTCTGGGCAAAGGAGGAAACAAAACACATAATTCAATATAGTTATCATTTACACAAGCTATTCAGGGCCTTGATTTTCTGTATAACTAATATTTAAATTTTGGATAATACTTTTTTTTCTAGTAAAAAAAATAAAGACTATGGAGAGGCAGCCTCCTGTAGTGACTGGGGCACTGAACTTGTGCTCATAAAGAAAGTCACCTCACTGGGAGTTCCCTACACCAAGAAAACCAATCTAATAAACATTTATTAAGCACATACTATATGCTGGACATTATGCTAAGCACTAGGCATACAATTAATAAAAAGGAAGCTAGCCTCTGCCCTCGAAAATCCTATAGTCTAAAGCGGGGGACAATATGTCAAAGGAGGCAGGCAGGGGCAAAGGAGGGAGGAAGGAGGACAGTGGGGGCATCTTTTTCTATGGTATTAAAACCATACAGAGCTGAAGCCACAGACAGTGTCGAAAATAATAATATGAAGTTTTGTTAATAAATACTTTAAAGGATGAGAGAAAATATGTAAAAAGGTAAAGGAAAATTAGCAGAAATAAATACATAACCCATTTGTAATGGTGGTTACCAACTCAGCAATTAGGGCTTTCATTGTGGTGCCTGGTGAATGCTATATAGGATCCACTGTGGAAGTGATCCCTGGGGAGATCAGAACAGTGGCCATTACTCCCACAAAACAAGCCTCTCCTTTTTATCAATATGAAGTTCCTTCAACATTTGTGTCTTGATCAGTGGTTCCTCGACGTCCTTTGGAACAGTTACATCACTCTCTAACAGACTACACTAAGTATAGGTGGCACTGGCAGTGTCCTTAGTCTCTAGGACACTCCCAGTAACCACTTTTCTCTCATTAAAATGTAGTTTCCACTGCCTCTTTGATCTTGTGTGAGTTGCTGAGTTCTGTCTAGTGTCAAGGATATTGCCCATAGGCTTCTAGGCAACGTTGTCATATTGGCATACCTTGGATTAGCAGAGTCCCTTTTTGGAGCTCTGATTGTCCATATTGAGAAGGTAGGCAAGTCAGTCTCTATCATAAAATCTTGATAGTAGAAATTACTAGTACAGGCAGCCCATGGTGCTGTTGACACTACAAGCTAGTGACTAAGAGACACCTTTCTCACTATCTGTGTTACACCTGAGAGGATTAGAGTAGCAAATGGCAGTAGGAATTGAGTGAACCACACTGATGCTATCTTATGACTCAGTTTTGGAGCTAGGTCAGTTTCCTTCCTATTCAATTATAGGTCTAGTGAAATATCTACCTTGTGAGAAAACTTTGTTCAGCTGTAGGAATTGTGAGAAAAAAATTTTTCATTGTTTGAACCTAGCACTGCATTGCTGAGAAACTGGACTACCCCATCTGTTGCTTAAAGATCCTTAATTAAGGACCAAGTCTATGCTAACCAGAAATCTAGTCAGATCCAAAGACTGATCCAAGGAATTTTGTCACAATTATACATCTCAAGCAATGAATATGTCTTATCTAAAAACTGACCCTATACGCATCAATTACTTATGGTTTCCACATTCTTTTGATCATTTACAGACTTTCTTTTTCTTATTTCAGGGAATTATTCTCCTCCTTGCACCTTGGACAGTTCCTAATCTTTCCTCCAATTAGAAATCAGATGACTTAATTTTGTGCCCTGGTTAATTGTTTACATTTTAATTAATTGGCCTTATTTATTTAGTTGTTTTTGATGTATATAAATCTGTCTCCCCCTACATTCATGGTCCAGTGACAAGGTTGAGGAAGGAAACTGATCTTGATTTGTTGGGCAATTGCCATTCATTGTTTGATAAATTGATATGCTTAGAAGCTCATACCTTTGTTTCCTCAGTCATTTCATTTTTCACCCACCACATACTTAATGCTGAAATTTAAGAGGAAGTTTGAAGCAGCTTTATGGTCCATTTTTAGGAGCACTTTTTTTTAATCATCTTAATGATGGTTGGTTTTTCTTTTTGTTTTTTGCTTTCCTGCCCCAAGATTAACCCACTGGGCTATGTCAAGCTAGTTTCTGTCCTGCTTCTGCTGGCCAGGTCTATGCCTAATGGTACAATTGGAGAAAATCTAATATACCTAACATCATTGTCCTTCATAAATCCATCAACTGTTTTATGTGGGAAGAAAATCAGGTTGGGAATAAAATTCTATGGCTAGAATGGTTTAAATTTTGCTTTTCTCTGCAATATGATCTGTCGTATTTTTTTGGGTAAGTTCCAGAAAAGTTTTCACTTCCATTATAAAGTTAATGCCTCCTCAAAGAGAATGAACCAATCTTTTTGCAGCATTGTCTATAATCCGTTTTTTACAGAATCCTTTCTTCTTGTTACCATAGATAGTTGTAAATACAGTTAACAGGAAAAAAGGTGATTTTACAAATTGAAGAGTAGCTGAATCCTTCCCTTCCACCTAATCCTTGGCTTTATGTGCTGAAAAGATTTGAATATTGCATTGTAAGAACTCTGCTTCTGCTTTCAGAGGCCCTGGAACTGATGAGCCCCATATATGCTCCACCTAGGCTAATATAGATGTTGCTGGCCCCTCAAGCTATGCATCTGGGAAAATCTGCAGAGTACTGTTGCCAGCCTCTCAGGTTCTCAGCATTGCACAACTGCATAACAGAACATAAAACTGAGCCTGTGGATTCTTTGTAATGTAAAAGTTAAAAAGTGAAGAGTTAGATACTATGATGCTGACTTGTGTTGGAAGAAAAGTTCCTTTTGCAATATGTTGTAACTTTGAATGGTGTCTGGATGTTTTCTGAAATGATTTACTGTTAGGGTCCTCTTAGAAGAACAAACTACTAAAGGGTTAACAGTGCTGTTCATTCTTCTGGTATGATTGGACCCCCGTAGCCCTTGAAGGTATGTCAAGGGTAAGGGATAGGAACATCATGACCGTGAGAGAAAGAAAGTGCTGAAAGTACCCTTGTTACCAACAAGATAAACTAGACAAAACAGCGATTATCTGGCGACATGAGACCCCAGAGAGAAGAGGGTTCCCAGAAAAAAAGAGGTTTTCACTAGAGACTAAACATTTTTGTTATTCTACATTTGTCTTCCTGGAGTTAGATCAAAGCTGTCCCTGAATGATGTATTCACTTGTAGATTGTAGACTATGCTTAGGGGCTCGGGGGTATATAAGTCTCCGCTGGGCTAAAAATAAACGAAATTAACCTGCTCATTGACTTCTGCCTCATTTTTCCCTTTTAGCTGGTCTAATTGGGGTCAGGGGGTCCCCGAGGGTTTTGGGGGGATCCCTACAATTTACAAACCTTAATGATGCTATCCTCTAATATTTTTTACTAAGATGTGTGATGGTACATTTATAATAGACTTGGTAATTATGTATTATATTAGCATTATTTTCTTCACTCCAGTTTAATGCAGGTCAGCATTTTCTTTGCAAACTGCCATACCAC
>CM053622.1:347280098-347306825 GCA_028646595.1 Phalanger gymnotis | reverse complement strand
CCTCCTTCCCTCTCGTTAAACTCTGGTAACTATGTATTGGGATTTGAATCAGTCAAGGTCTGTCAGTTGATGTTAGTAATTTGTTTGTATTTTGTTCTGAAGTTCAGCGTGCTGGTCTTTTTCCCCTGAACTAAGTGAATGACATTTGTTTGCTGAATTAAAGTAAGCTTGTCAACCCCTTCACCTTGCTTTCCTTAGTTAAGCAAATCAAAATAACCTGTGCTGTTGGCAGCTTTCTGCGTGCTGGTGGTGGGTGGATCTTACACCCCCACAACAGTTGCTAGCTGGATTGTGGAAACAATTGCTCATTAGCAGGCCAAGCCAATATAATAAACATGACAATTCTACCTAAATTAATTACTTATTCAGTGTCATACTAATCAAACTACCCAAAAATATTTTATAGAGATAGAAAGAAATAACAAAATTCATCTGGAAGGACAAAAGGTCAAGAATATTAAGGGAATTAATGAAAAAAATGCAGAAGAATGTGGCCTAGCAATACCAGATCTCAAATTATTATAAAGCAGTAATTGTCAAAACTATCTGGTACTGGCTAAGAAATAGAGTGGCAGATCTGTAAAAGATTAGGTACATAAAACACAGTAGTAAATGACCATAGCAACCTGGTGTTTGATAAATACAAAGACTTCAGCCTTTGAAATAAGAACTATTTTCAAAAACTGGAAATCAATAGGAAACAAACTAGATATAGACCAACATCTCACATTGTGTACCAAGATATGGTCAAAATTAATATTTTGATTTAGACATAAAGGGTGATACCATAAGCAAATCAGGAGAGCAAAGAATTGATGACCAAATAAGAGATAGAGAGTATTATGAAATATAAAATAGATAATTTTGATGATATTAAATTAAAAACACTTTTGCACAAACAAAACCAATGCATCCAAGACTGGAAGGAAAACAGAAAGGTAGAAAACAATCTTTACAGCAAGTATCTCTGACAAAGGCCTCATTTCTCAACTAGGTAGAGAACTGAGTCAAATTTATAAGAATACAAGCCATTCCCCAATTGATAAATGGTCAAAGGATATGAACAAGCAGTTTCCAGATAAAGAAATCAAAGCTATCTATAGGCATATGACGAAATGCTCTAAATCACTTTTGATTAGAGAAACACAAATTAAAACAACTTTGAGGTACCACTGCATACCTACAAGACTGTCTAATCTGACAAAAAATAATTAATGTTGAAGAGGATGTGTGAAAATTGGAACACTAATGTGCTGTTGGTAGAGCTGTAAACTGATCCAACCATTCCAGAGAGTAATTTGGAACTATGCCCAAAGGGCAATCAAATTGCACATACCCTTTGATCTAGCAATACCACAAATAAGTCTGTATCCCAAAGAGATTGTAAAAAAGGAGAAAGTATCCACATATACAAAAATATTTATAGCATCCCTTTTCACAGTGCCAAAAATTGGAAATTGAGGGGATGCCTATCAATTGAGGAATGTCTGAACAAACTGTGGTATATGAATGTAATGGAATACTATTGTGCAATAAAGAAATGATGGACAGACAGATTTCAGATATACCTGGAAAGACAAAGTGAAGTGTGCAGAACCAGGAAAACATCATAGACAGTATCCACAACATTGTGTAATGATCAATTGTGAATGACTCAGCTCTTCTCAGCAACACAATGATCCAGGACAAGTACAAAGGACTCACAAAGGAAAATGGTATCCTTTGTCTAGATAAAGAACAGATGCACTCTGAATGCAGATTGCCTATTTTATTCTTTCTTGTTTTTTTTTTCTTTTGATCTGTTTCTCCTTTCACAACTGTGAATTTGTTTTACAGGATACCACATGTATAGCCTACATTAAATTGCCTATCATTTTAGGAAGATGTTAGAAGAGGGAGAGAGGGAAGGAGAAAAATTTGGAACTCAAAATCTTGTAAAAATGAATGCTAAAAATTGTCTTGACATGTAGTTGGGAAAAAATTAAATACTATTTAAAAAATTTTAAAGTGATTTAGAACTTTTTTTTCATATAACTATAGATAGCTTTGATTTCATCATCTGAAAACTGCCTATTCATGTTCTTTGACCATTTGTCAAATGGGAAATGACTTGTATTCTTATATATTTGACTCAGTTCTCTATATATTTGAGAAATGAAGTCTTGCTGTATTTTTTTTACATTTATAATTGCTAACTGTGTATATCCTTCCATTCTATTTGTTCCCCTATTTGTCTTTCTCTCCTTTCACTTTGTCTCTTCTCAAAAGTGTTTTGCTTCTGATCACCACCTCCCTCAATCTGTCTTGTCTTCTGTCAGTTCCCTTCCCATCCTTTTCTTCACACCCTTCCCTGCTACCTTCCTCTAGGGTAAGATAAATTTCTATGTCCAAGTGATTATACATGTTATTCCCTCTTTGAGTCGATTCTGACAACAGTAAGGTTCAAGCAATATCCACTGCCTCCTTTCCCATCTTTCCCTGCACCTCTTCATTTGAGATTATTTACCCCATTTTACCTCTCCCTTCCTTTTGCTCCCAGTGTAATTCTCTTTTGTACCCATTCTTTTTTTCTATCATCTCATCAAAGTCACTTTATTCCCACACCTTCTATCCATGTATGGTCCTTCTAACTGTACTATTAGTGACAGAAGTCTTAAGAGTTACAAGTATCATCTTCTTATGTAGGATGCTAACAGTTTAGCCTTATTGTATCCTTTATATTTTCTCTTTCATTTTTACCTTTTTAATGCTTTGCTTGAGTCTTGTATTTCAAGATCACGGTTTTTGTTCAACTCCAGTCTTTTCATAAAGAAAGCTTGAAAGTCCTCTATTTCACTTAATGACCATTTTCTCCCCTGAAGGATCATGCTCAATTTAGCTGGATAGGTGGTTTTGGTTGTAGTCTTAGTTACCCTGCCTTCCAAAATATCATATCCCATGCCCTCCAATTCTTTAATGTGGAAGCTGCTACCTATGTGACCCTGACTGTGATTCCTGATATTTGAATTGTTTCTTTCTTGCTGTGTACAATATTTTCTCCTTGACCTGAGCATTCTGGAATTTGGTTATAATATTCTTGGGGGTTTTCATTTGGGAATATCTTTCAGAATGTGAACAGTGGATTTTTTCTATGTCTATTTTACCTTATGGCACTAGAATATCAGGTCAGTCTTCTTTGATAATTTCTTGAAGTATGATGTCCAGGTCCATTCTTTTTGAATTATGGTTCTCAAGAAGTCCAATAATTCTTACATTATCTCTCCTGGATCAATTTTCCAAGTCAGTTGTTTTTCCAATGAAATATTTTACATTTTCTTCCATTTTTTCATTCTTTTGATTTTGTTTCATTGATTCTTGGTGTCTTATGAAATTATTAGCTTCCAGTTGTCAATTTCTAATTTTTAATAAATTATTTTCCTTAGTTAGCTTTTTTATCTCATTTTCCATTTGGCCAAATCTTCTTTTTAAAGAGTTGTTTTCTTCAGTAAATTTTTTTGTACATTTTTTCCATTTTTTTTGTGCTTGCTTCATCAAGCTGTTGACTCTTTCTCGCATGGTTCTCTTGCATCATTTTTATTTCTTTTCCCATTGTTTTCTTCTACCTCTCTTATTTGATTTTTTGAAGTCTTTTTTTGAGCTCTTCTAGGAGTTCTTTTTTGGCCTGCAAGCAATTCTCAGTTTTCTTTGAGATTTTGACTGTAGGCATTTAAATATTTTACTCTTCTGAGTTTTTGGTATTGAGTTCCCCTGTCACCATAATAACTTTTTTATGGCTAGCTTCATTTTGTTTGTTTTTTGCTCATTTTCCTGCCTATTTCATTACATTCAAAGTTGAGCTCTGCTCCTCAGGTGGAGGGGGGCACTGTTCCAAGCTTTTTGTGCTAAGGATGGTAGGCCCTGGCTGTTTGCCTGGTGCCGTGCTGGTGCCCATTGGGTTTTGGGAGGACTGGTGTTGAGCTGGTGCCCTGGAGTGTGGAGTGGCCATTTGTCTCCTGCTACACCAGGATCATAGTGCCTCAGTCACTGACTTGGACTGTGGCTCAGGCCTCCCTCTGGCTTGCTGAGGAAAGGTTGCCACTGGATTGCTGGAATACTGCCTGCCCTGGACTGTGCTCTCCTTTTACCACAATGAAGTAGAACTTTCCTTTTAACCTTCCAAGTTATCTTGGGCTAGAAAATTGTTTCACCCCATATTTTTATTGGTTCTGCCTTTCCAAAATTTATTTTGGGGAACTATTTTATAGTTGTTGTAGTCGAAGTTAGGAGAGTTCAGGTGATTTCTTGCTTACTCAGCCCTCTTGGCTTTTAGATGTCCAAGTGTGCTTTATTTCATTTTAATTTCTTTCAATATTGGCAATTTATGTGAAATATACCATTGTTGTTGTTACATTGGTATGACCTTTGATAAATTATAAACTGGTAGGTCCAAAGGACAGCCAGAATAGGTATGGGACTCAGACAATGTCGTCCAAGGAAAAAATGAAGAAACTGTGGATAGTTAGCCTGAAGAAGAGAAGATGAAGGGTATATAACTATTCAAAAATCTGTAGGGCTGTCATGTGGAAGAGGGAGTAGATTTATTCTTAGTCCCAGAGGGCAGAATTACAAGTGGTAAAAAGTTGATGGGAGACAGGGTTGGGCTCAGTAAAAGGAAGATCTTTCCAAATATTGGAGCTAGCCAAAAATGGAATATGTTGCCAATTACTTTATGCCTCTGCATGAGTCAGTCAATTAACATATACTAACTACCTAGTGTGTGCCAGACACTGTATTAAGTACTGAGGATTCGAAGGCAAAATAATGATAATAATAATAATTATTATTATCATTTTAGTTAGCATTCATATACACTTAATATTACATGATGCTGGGCAATGTGGTAAGTTCTTTGTGAGTATTATCTCATTTGATCTTCATAACAATTCTGAGACGTAAGTACTATTTTTGTCCCCAATTTATAGCCGAGGAAACTGAAGCAAATGGAGGTTAAGTAACTTGGCCAAGGTCACAGCTAGTAAATATGAAATGAGATTTGAACTCAAGTCTTCCTAAGTCCAGATCCACCACTCTATCTACTTGCCACCAAGCCTCAAGAAAAATAGCCTCTGCTCTCATGGAACTCCTAGTTGAATGGGAGAGACAACATGCAAACCTATGTACAAACTAGATACATACAAGGCAAATTGGAAATAATCTGGAAAGTTTTTTTTTTGTGTTTCTTCCAATGTTTCTTTCTTTTTGTTTGTTTGTTTATTGTTTCTCTGAATCTGTGCCTGTTTCACTGACAGGGAGTCTTTAAAGAAGCTAGGAAAAGTGATATCCTCAAGAATGGCATGGCTACTTAAAGACAAAAGAATTGATGAAATCTTGCCTTTCTGTATAGAGGTTAAATTGCTGAAGAGTTTCTACCAGATGCTGCCTGTCAGGATTTAGCCTGGCAGAGGAAAAACTCCTATTTTCACTAAAGCCTTCTTTAAAATGTCATCAAAATTTGGAACTCGCCCCAAAACATCCTAGTCCTTGAGACTTTGAGACCAAAATACTGGGCACAGGTGTTTATAACTTCTCTTATTATTCTATAGCTGCCAGAGAATGGGACCCAAATTGCCTGATATGCATTCACAAGGAAACATTTGTTAGGTTAGAAATTATACAGGTGTTGAACAAAGACATTGAGCACATTTATTGCTGTATGCTTTGATTTCTTTCCTCTCATATACGTAATACCTTTCATTCTTTTCTGGGAAATATTGACAGATAAAAAGACTCTCATATGGGGCTTCTAGCTGGAAGTGAGGTCCTTGTCTGTCCCCAGCAGGGATTCATTGAGCCCCTAGAACACAATGAGGCTGCATCAATCCCAGACAAATTAGTTCAATACTTTTTCTATTTTATTTTCAATTTTTGAAATAAAATAAGCATTCCATAACATAGTAGAATAATAAAAAGATGATTGCACATGAAACTAAAAATCTATTATGTACAGTTGCTATTCTTTCTAAATATATGATAAATTTATCATGGAAATTTCTGTTTTTTCTCCCCTTCTCTCTACACTAGAGATGGCCATCATACATCATACATGTGTGTATACATACATGTATATATGTAAAATCATTCAACACTTTTGACTAAACACCCAGATACTTACCAGTAACTAATAATGAGTGGTTTAGCTAATCTGACTGGTATTGTTACTTATTCCCCTTCATGAAGGGTGAAAACAAAGTTTTAGGGTCCCAAGATTCAAACTACAAAATCCATTTATGTTCTCAAATTTGCTTCAGTGTTTTTATTTGATAAACACCTCAAATGAACGAAGAAGTCAATTAAAAAGAAAAAAATACAATACCAATATCGAGTTCTATCTTCTTTATACAGCAGTAGGTAGACAGACAGACAGACAGACAGACAGACAGATAAATAGATAGATAGATAGATAGATAGATAGATAGATAGATAGATAGATAGATAGATAGATAGATAGATAGATAGATAGATATTCCTTTGAGGCTATGTTTACAAAAATGCCTATTTCTTATGGTCATTTTTACTAGTAAAGATTATCATGGAAAATAGCATAGTATCATGGATAAGGAAATATTCTTGAAAGACTTCTGTTCAAGTCTTGCTTCGTACCCATACTTGATTAGTGACCTTCAACAAATTAGCTAACCTCTAAATATCCCACAGGTATCTCTCTAAGTCCCTAAATTACAGACAGAAAAGTATCTCTAAATGTGGAGGATGTTTCCACATTGGGAGTTCCCTACAGTGATAAGCTCATGGGTTCATACCATCTTCTCTCACTCGCCCTCCCCAGAGAGAAATAGAAAGGATGGATGGATGGATGGATGGATGGATGGATGGATGGATGGGAGGAAGGAAGGAAAGAAGAAAGAAAGGAAGAGAGGGAGGGAGAAAAGAAGATTTTTTAAGTAGGTTCTTGGCAAATACAAAGATATCTGTCCTTGGCATACTTGTGCCAAAATTGAGTTATTAGATATTCCTGAAAATATGCCCAAGGCTTCTACTTTAGAAAACTGGAAATAAAAGATTTCTCAAATATGGCATTAATTTTTTAATGTCAGAATGCCTCTTTGTTCTCTACACTTTTATTATCTAGGTCTGTTACTAGGGAGGTCAAGGCAAGTATGGGAGAAGAAAATTATCCAATAGATTTTGTTATATTAGCCTTTCAATCTCTATCATCCAAGCTCCCCAAATCCTCTCCCTGAAACATCCCCACCGTGTTGCTTGCTTGCTAATTACATTGCCTTCACATTTCAGGTGGCAGAGCAAACCCTATGTATGTACTTCATAAGGAATGACAGTGTGGTGCAGTGAAAAGGGGCCTAGATCTGGTATTTACATATACCTGGGTGGACAAAAGCAAGTCACTTAATCTATTTCCTTTTCTAACCAAGGGGATTAATAGCTATCGTATCACTTATTTTACAGAATTATAGTCAGGAAAGCATTATGCCTTCAAGAGCTTACACAAAATTAAAGTTAAACAGGGTTTTGTTTTTGTTTTGGGTTTGTTTTTTGTTTTGGTTTGTTTGTTACTTTTTAGTAAAATGGATCTGGACCAAAAGAAAAAAAGAAAGAAAAATTCATGCATAACCCAAAGCCTTGTCTATGTGAGATCACTAATAGTTGAAAGTGCCTATTTGTAAACAACCCAAACATGGGGCATCATAAAGAAAATATTCCAAATAATTAATTAGATTTTTTCACTTCTCCCTCAGATGTCTTGGCATTATGTAGGGTTCAAAAATCATCACAATCTCCATGTTGCCTCAAAAATAAAATACAAAATTTTCAGCTTGTCATTTAAGGTCCTTTAACAGCTGGTTCTAGCCTACCTTTTCAGACTTATTTCATATTATTCCCCTTTACTTCTTTTATGTTCCAAGAAAACTGTCTTACTTACTGCTCCTTGGCCGTAATAAGTCAACTTGCATCTCCAAACATTTGGACAGGCTATCTTCCATGTCTAGTATACATTCCCTCCTCCATGCCAACTTTGAGTCTTTAACTCCACTTCCAGGCTCATCTCTGGTGTGGCAAACATAAAGTCTTTTATAATGTTCCTAGTTGGAATAACTAGGTGGTACAGTGCATAGAGTGTCCTGCCTGGAGTCAGGAAAAGTCCTCTTCCTGAGTTCAAATCTAGCCTCTGACATTTAGAGCTGTGTGACCTAGGTCAAGTCACTTAACCCTGTTTGACTCAGTTTCCTCATCTGTACAATGATCCAGAGAGGTGATGAGGGTTAGGTAGAGTTGTGGCAAGATGTTTCTAAAGAATTTCAAAGACTTAGGTTGACTCCAAGTCAGATGGAAAGATTTATTATAGTTTTGTGGTGTCACACTCTGGTGAATGGCTAAATTCCTTAGAGGAATTAGCAACTTCAGTAAGGCAAGACATATAATTTTATAGAGAATATGATGCTGATTACATAATCAGAATTTACATAGAATAAAGAAGCAGGAGTAGTTTGTTAAGGGATTAGGTAATAGAGGTAGGGTCCCAGCCTCAGTGGAACTGTGCTTGTGGTTACTCATAATGCATACCGAAAAACCCATTTGGGAGGTACATAGGCATATAATGATCATAATGATATATAATGACATATTATAATATCATAATGACAATATATATTATGTATGTAATTTGTATTATATAATAATCATGATAGTCGCAATATGATAATGATATTATGATAAGCCTCCCTGTATCATAAGTTCATAGGTCATAGGTTTTTACTATTACTTCACAGGCACTCTCTTAGGGTGGGCCCTTTCTATGGTTTGGTGGTCAAACATCCTGATCTACATACTGGTGGTGCTGTCTTCTGATTGGCTAGCTATTTTGGTTTTGTCCAGTCAAGATGGATAATGTAGTTGGGTTGAGTGCATGGACACAGCTGTTTCTGTGGGAAATATGAGGAATGGGTATGGGGGCAGTGGCTAGCTAGAGGCAGTGACTGGAATCCTATCACATGAATACGCCTGCTGTTTCTGTGAGAAATATGGGTTCATGGACACACCTGTTGTTCTAGCGAGCAGTGAGTCATATGTGAAGAAGTTAGGATATGGGGGTGGTGCTATGTAGGTACATTGGGGCCTGCTTTTCAGGGGAGGGGCTATAAGGAAGTTAGAATATTGGGGCTGGGGGCAGCTCTGTTAGGATTCCATCAGAAGAAAATGGCAAACCACTCCAGTTATCTTTGCCAAGCAAACCTCAAAAGGGGTCATGGAGGGCTGGACACAAATGAAATGATTAAACAACAATGCCCCGAGTTATTAGTGTTCTCCTTAACTTCATTTATGTTCTTTTTATATACCTGGGTACATATTACATCTATCCAAAAGAATATAAATGCCTCGAGGGCCAGGCCTGCACCATAGAATGGACTTAAGAATAACCCTTTTTAGAAGGTTATTTGTTCACTGTAAAGACAACATGGTGTAATGAATAGAGAACTAGCCTCAGAGCCAGGAAGACTTCGGTTCAAGTCTTACCTCTGACATCTGCTGGCTATGTGAACCTGAGCTAGTGACTTCAAGTTTCAGTGTTCCACACAGCTCTCTAAGACAATAAGTGGCAAAGGAGGTGCTGGAGTTTCCTCATCAGGAACTCATTCTTTCAGTAAAATCACAGGTGAAGTTTTTATCACTATCTCTACCTGTTTAAAACTCTGGGTTTACCTGTCTTCTCTATACAGTTTCCCAAGTCGCATAAGCTAATGGTTACAACAAGTTTTCTGAAACTTGAAGATAAAAAAAAAATCTGAATTTACACCAGGCAATCAAAAACAAGCTCATAAAAAAACAGGTACTCCGTCACAGGAGATGACTCATCATTTTAGGATCAATATCTTCCTACAGGCAAACCGCAGGGTGGATACTTTAGGACTTTCCTGAATTTCAAAATTAAAGCACCGGCTTTCATGATAACAATAAAACTGCCTCCTAAATGCCATACCTGAAATCTGTGCTTGCAAAATAAATATTTATGAGCAAAATCCCCTCTCTTCTCTTAAATATGCTAAGGATATTTATTTTTCAAATGAGACTGAGTATTCTTCACTTCCAAAAATACTACAAATCCCAAGAGTTGTTAATAAGAGGAAATTTAAATAAAGAAGTGTACATGTACTATCTATTCTTTTGAAATGCATTTTAATAACTGAGTGCTCTTCAGAAATGGAAATATGTTTTGCCATTAGCCAACGCTAAATATTTACAAAAGTCTGGGACCAAGGAGACAGAGATCAGAGTAATTAGGGTTCCTGGTCCCTTGAGCCAATCGTACCAACCTCTCCATGTGAGAAGAGGAACATACTGTTTTGAGTCTTCCTGCTTGTGTCAAGTCACAGAGGAGATTCAATTGAAAATTGTTAACCAGATTTGATGTGGTGTTGATCCCTTTTTTGTGACCCCAATTAATAGCCAATTTACCTTTTCATGAAAGGAGCAAAATTACCATTTGTTAAGGACTGTATGCTAAATATAGCTTCCTCTTCTTAGCAAAAAGGAGAGCTGGTCTGTTTCTCTCTCTCTCTCTCTCTCTCTCTCTCTCTCTCTCTCTCACACACACACACACACACACACACACACACACACATACACATTCACTCACAAAGTCATGTATTCTAAGTAAGATTCTATAAATAGAAGACATTTTATCCTAGAAAGAAGACAGAGGATAGGGTGGCTAGGAGTCAGAAATCTCTTCACTGAATTAGCTAGCTGTGTGATTTTTCAACAAGTAACTGTATTGTCTAGGCTTGTTACCTCACTGATAAAATAAGGAGTTTGGATAGTAAGATCTCTGATGACTTTCCCTACTATAACATTATCTGAGTCTATGATGATGGAGTGATAGTTTTGGGGGAGTGATTTGAATAGAGTCTTATCTAGTCATAGGAAACAAAATAGGTGATCCAGAGACTGCCTGAATTCTTAAGAAGGTTGGAGGTACGAGAGTAAGGGGCAGCAGGGATATGCCCGTTCTCTGGCACTTTGTTTTTCATCGCCAGCATTGCCTAGCATATATAAAGTGGTGTAAAGGAACAGAAGTATCTTTGTATACATTTATAATATGTTCATATATGTTTTTAAACATCCCAGGAGCTGCTATGATAGGAAAAATATCTACCAGGGCTTTCTGCCAAATCTAAGAGACCTGGATTCCATGTAGGTGCAACTTTTGATGCCTAAGCAATGGTGTGCAGGAGCCAGCTCACATTTGCTGGGGAGAATTGATTGTTAAATTTTCATTGTGAGAATTTACACCTGAGCAATCAGCAAAAACTACAAGTCAGACCTTGGTTCATCAGCTTGTTGATTGCCCAGACTTAAGAAAGTGATAGAGAAAATTTTAATCATGTAAGTTAAACTTGAATGTGTGTCATGAATACATCACCCCTCCCCCCCACCAAGAGACTGTTATTAAACATTTACTAATACATCCCTGCCCTTAGTTGAGCAAGAAGCCACATTAATGTGGCCAGAGGATACTAGGAATTTCTGCAGGGACCAACCAGGTCCTAGGGACAATTTTGTTGACCTTTATGAGAAACTCACCTAAGTAATGTTTGGGAAGCTGACCAGGGGTGGGTAGTGAAGAGAATAAATGTTGATGAAATGGTAGGTCCTGAATAATCAAATTCATTGGACTTTATCAGCCATCAGAACTATCAAAGGCATAATTTGAACCTCAGCATTGGGCAGTTAAGGAAAATGGGTTAAGTGTCTCATCCAAGGTTGCTTGGATAGTCAATATCAGAGGCAGAATTCAAACCCAGGTCCTTTCACTCTTCTTTCCAAAGCTAGTTCCCTTTCTCCTGTGTATCAACCTGCCACCAAGATCTTAACCATACTGAGGCAAAGAGGACAGATGTGGTACAAAGAACAATGACCTATGAGTCAGGAGAACTGAGATTCTGGTCTCAACTCCACTATTAACTCTACATGTTAAACAAATCTCTTCACCTCCCTCACCTTCAGTTTCCTCCTCTGTAACATTTTTTTCTAGGGCCCCTTCTTGCTGGCATTCTGTGGGTCTATGATTCTGCAAAACCGCAGGTACAGGACACAGTCTCCTCTTGAGCTGTCACCTAATCATAATCAGACTCAGGCCACCAGGGTTCCTTCCTCTCTGACCAGCATATGCCCAAGAGAAAAGGTCCAGGGGCCAGGGCTGTTTATATGGCAGTGCTAAAAGGGAACTTCTCCCCAGGAGCAGGGTGTTTGAGCAGTTGTGAAAGAGAAGCTAACAGCAGTCAACTGAATTCTTATTTTTCAGAAGCTTAAATCTCTTTCCAAAAGCAAGATAACTGAAATCCTTCCACCTGGAGGAGCTTGAGTTTCAGGAATGGAGGTGGGGAAGGAAGAAGATGGGAAAAGAAGTAAAGAAGAAAGCCCAAAGAGAAGTAATTTCAGCTATGGAATTCAGGAAGTAAGAGCTGGAAGCCAATTGATTTTGTTTGTTTGTTTGTTTTTGGAGTGGGGAAGGCAGGGTAATTGGGGTTAAGTGATTTGCCTGAGGTCACACAACTAGTAAATGTGTCAAGTGTCTGAGGCTGGATTTGAACTCATGTCCTCCTGACTCCAGGGCTGGTCTCTACTCATTGTGCCACCTAGCTGCCCCAGGCCAACTGATTTTGGAATCACCACATGCTGTCTACGAAGGGCTTATATAAATAAACAATGAATAATACTAAGCAAAATAGAGAAAGGGAGATATATTCCAAAGTTATTGTCTGCATAGACCTGAATGCATTCTGGAAATGACTAATATACTAGGCTGTGTTGGGGGTTTTTATTTGCTCTTCCCTTCCATTGAGACCTCTAGGGATATGAGGTATTGTAAGTAGAATATTTAATTAATATTATATCAAGTCTAGACAGAAATTTCTTTATTAGCAGAAGGACACAGCCATAGGAATAGGAAACAATGTGGCACCTTGGAATACAGAGCTGCAGCTTCATGGAATTTTAGTCTGTGCATTAAGAATGAACTGAGAATCCCCAGACTGTCAGTATCTATGGCACTGAACAAACTAAGCAGACCATTCAATGCCTGCTGTCGGTGCCCCTCAGGCCCTGGCCCTATGGAGGCCCTTCCAGAGAACTATAATGTTTACAATAGAAATACAAAAAAAATCTAAGGTATGCTTATTTAAATGGACTCATGCTGAGAAAAATGGAATCAAAGAAGGGCCTTTGAAAAGATGCTGTGAATTTGCAACATCTAGAGAGATATTCGTGTGTGGTGTGTGTGTGTGTGTGTGTGTGTGTGTGTGTGTGTGTGAGAGAGAGAGAGAGAGAGAGAGAGAGAGAGAGAGAGAGAGAGAGACAGAGACAGAGACAGAGACAGAGAGACAGAGACAGAGAGAGACAGAGACAGAGAAAGATGGAGGGAAGGAGAAATGGAGGAAGGGAGAATGAGAGGAGGGAGGAGGAGAAAGTGAAAGCAAAGACTGGTTTCTCTCAGTTTTCTTATGGCTTCAAGCAATTTTCTTTCTACAGCCATTGCCTATCCACTGAGGACCCAATTTCACCTCTTCCTTTCCTCCCAATTTTCTTCAGCTTAGACTCCAGACCAAGGATTTTTAAACAAAGATCTATGGATGAGGATAAAGATGGTGATGATGATAGTGATAGTAGATAATTACAATTTAAAGTTAGCAAAGCAAATAGATTTCAGAAACATCTGTAACTTGGAGGAGGAAATTGTTTATTTTTACATTCACTAACTTCTAACTGAAATTTAGCACTTCTTACAATTATTAAAAAACATTATTCTCAAAACAGGTATATAGGCTTCACCAGGTTGTTAAAGGTATCAATGGCACAAAAAAGTTAAGAACTGTTGCCCCAGATCAAACTTTATGATTCCTTAGTGATATATAAGCATAGGGACTGGACCTATAATTTCATTGGTATAGTGAACCTCCAGAAGAGGAGATGCCCTGTACCAATTCAGGTAGGAACCTTCTTTGTCCAGCACCCTCCCTGAACTCTTGGGCTTTGTTGTTGTTCAGTCATTTTCAGTTGTATCCAACTCTTTATGAACCCATTTGAGGTTCTCTTGGCAAAGGTACTGGTGCGGTTTACCATTTCTTCTCCAGCTCTTTTGACAAATGAGGAAACTGAGGTAAACAGGGTTAAGTGACTTGCCCAGGGTCAGACAGCTAGGAAGTGTCTGAAGCCAGATTTGAACTCAGCAAGATGAGTCTTTCTGACTCCAGGCCTGGCGTTCTATCTACTATGTCACTTAACTGCTTATTAAAACTCTTGGGCTAGTGAACCTGTATTCTGTACCACACAATTTAACATTGTATTATATACTATCATGTATTTTTCTTATGTTAGTCTTTATTATTCTTTTTTTAGGCAGGGTTATGTTTCCTCCGAAGCCATACTCTGTGCTACTTGAGGACTGGGGCTTTATAATTCTCTAACATCTTGCATTACACTCAACTCAGGCCAGGGCTGGGCAGGAAGCAAGTGCTGCTAAATCAATCTTAGAGTTGGAAAGGGCCTTACAGATGATCTAATTTTACCCCTTTCAATTCAATAATGAAGAAACGAGAACCAGAAGATGTGAAGTATCCACAAAGTATGGAAAATTGATGGATGGATTGAGAGATTCCTTCAACTATCTCTCTGCCTCAGATAACAATTACAATAATAACTACAATGGTCATCAACTTTATATAACTTTTAAAGTGTTTTCTTTTTTAATTTCCTCACAACAACCCTGTGAAGTGAGCAGTACAAATCTTTATTTTACAGAAGAGGAAACCAAGGCTCTTTGACATGAAATTGTCCCATAGTCACACAGAAAATAAAGGCCCAAGACACAGAGGATATGAATCTAGGCTGTTCATTCCATGTCTATCTATATTTGTACTTTAAAGATTATGGTAAAAAAAAAAGAGGTGTATCAAATCGACTGCTGAATGTGATCAAGAAATTAAGACATATCCTTTGGTTTACATAGCTGAAAAGATAACTATCACAGAATATAGGACTTGGATTTAGAAACTTGGTTTTCATACTCCATGATTGAGGGAGGGTGGGGTGAGGCAATTTGAAGATAAGAGATATGAAGAGCATCATTTAGTGAAAGTATTCTTTCATAAAGTCTCCTTAGTTGTCTTCCCGAGTTGACCCATAGTTGGCATCTATGGTTAGGATGTTCTTTTCACCCTAGCAGGTGTTCTGGTCAGGGGAAACCTTGTAGTTGCCATCGTAACCCTCTGTAAATGTTGATTCCTGAGGATGATCATTAAAACCCTAATCACAAAGTAGAAGTGTGGGCCTCTGTGTTCTATCAACAGAAGGTCTGTAGTAGAAAACTCTGAATGAATTTTCTACTTCTTGGGGTAGCATTCACTTAATAGTTTTCCTCCATAGAACCTTAATTTTATTTAAATGACCATTGAATTTCATAGAGAGGTAATGATATTATCCTATCATCTCTTGTGCAAACTGAAGGAGAGGCAATTGGCTCACACTTTTGATTAGGTTCACAGCCTACCCTCTAAGAGGTAAACGATTGCTTATTTGGGATTTGTGGCATTTGTGGTCACTTGTGGTTATTTTGTGCTCTTACGGAATTCACCTTTTCACATGATTGCCTTTGGAAATCTAATCAGACTCCTTGACTGAGAACTGAAAAGACAATTCTAATAAATTTCTGCAGAGCTACTGTTCTGCTTTAGGTCATTTCCATTTTTCACATTTAATTAGACAATGTTTACTAAAGTGATGGGTTTTTTCCTTAAGGTATGGCCTCTCTTGCTGCGCAATGTGGGCAAATCAAGTCCCTTGCTTTCAGCTGGTCAACGTGATGTAACTATCTGGATAGGCTTGCGAAGGCTCAGGTCAATGATTCAGGTTAGAAGCAATGGGATTCTAAAGGAGCATCAGATTTAGAGCTAGTAGGGACTTCATGGCTCATCTAATAACCCCTCACCCTCCATTTTAACAGGTATGGAAACTGAGGCCCATAGATACAGACTGATTTGTCCAAGTTCATATGGAGAGTTAGTGTCAGAGTTTGGATTTGAATCGAGGTTTTTCATTCCAAAGATTCAGTGATTTTCCTACTGAAATTTTCTCACATGCTACTGCAGTGACCAGGTAACCAAAGTAACCATCAGAAAAAGGTAAGAGAGTAAAGTTTAAAAAAACTATCTTCAAAATAGTCATAGAGTCTCCATTGTCTATGAGGAAGTCACAAGAACATGGATTAACACTGTAGAGTGCCTGTAGCAATTGTGGCTCCAATAGGAGCCTAAGAGATTCTGTTGCTTTTTTGATTCAGGGCACCTGAGGGCTACCAGCTTACCTTGGGCAGTCTAATCAGGAAGGTGGTGTTTGAAGGCTCCTTGAGAATTACTGACAAGCAACCTTCACTGTCAGTTCTCTTGTCAGGGGCACTGAATCTGCTCAGGAGAAGGTAGGAAGGAATAGCTAGGAGGACAATCTGAATGCTCCTGCAACTCAGGGCTAACTCCCTTCACTGTAGGGCTCCTCTTCATGACTGCTGCTGTGTGCTAAAAATCAATTGATTTATTGGTTGATAAACATTTATTAAGTGCTTGCTGCATATCAGGCACTGAGACAAGTGCTAAAAGTACAAAGAAAGGCAAAAATTGTCCTTGCTCTCCAGGAACTTAATGGGGGATACACATATAGTTATCTAGACAAATAAAAGATACACACAAAATACATACAAAAGCATTAGCCTTTGGGAGGAACAAGAGATGTATGGAGTCAGGAAGCTCTGAGTTTGAGTTCAAATGCAACTTGAGAAAATTACTAGTTGTTGACCCTGGGCAAGTCACTTACCTCTCTGTTTGCCTCAATTTCCTCAACTTCAAAATGGGAATAGTAATGGTACCCACCTTACAGGGTTGTTGTGAGGATCAAATGAGATAAAATGTACAGAAAATGCAGCATAGATTTTGGCATGGAGTAGGTGCTTAAAAATCCTTGTTCTACTGTCTCCCCTTATTAATATATCAAAGGCTTAATAGAAATGGTGGAATGAAAGGAAGCAGAGGAAAGTGGAGAGGGAGGGAAAAGAATGGAGAAAATTCATGGGATATGAATGATTAAAGGAAAATAAATGATACAAGTTTATGAAAACCTAGAAATTACATAAAAATACAAGATTCAGTCCTAATTCTTCTATTCCATTTTCATAGGTATATGCTTTGGGGTTTTTGCTTATTTTATTTGGTTGGGTAAGTTGAGGCATGCCTATAGGAACCATGGCAACCCACTGCCTACATGCTCTATTATAGGGGTTCTAACAAGACTCTTATAACCTTCCCAAAATCCTTCTCTACCCACTGATTGATTATAAATTTCATAACACAAATTTTGCCTTGCCTGGATAGATTTTTGGCAGCCTAATTATTTTTGAGAACTGGTTCTAAGATTGCATTGTAATATATTTCTAATCCACTGACAAATGCTATCCATACACATCTATAACTCTTGACAGGTAGGTTTTATTTTCTTATGGGTTCAAATCTAACTTAGGAAAAATAAACTTTTATTTCTCTTTGGAGTCTACTAAAATTGCTTTAATTTAAATAAATATATGTGAAATTAATGCTACAATAAGTTTTGAGATACCAATCACTGTTTTAAACTAAACCATTAGAGCTACTTTAAAATTCATTTTAGTTTAACAAATAATCATATTTACTGAGCACTTATTAATGCTTGGCACTATGGAAATGCAAAAATGAGGATCATCTTTATCCCTATGGCAATAAAACCAAATTAATTAATGCATGTACAGAAAAAAAAATTAAAAGCAAAGAGCTTAAGGAAAGAGGCAAAATATAAGGGTCATAAGAGAATTCTGAAGGAATTCACAAAAAGAAGAAATTACTCCTGCTTGGAATGTTTAGGAAAGAAGTCATAGAGGAAGAGGCCTTTGAGCCGGGTTCCAAAGGACGAGATGGATTTCAAGATAGGCTTCGAGAGCACTAGATGCGGAGTTTGGAAGACATGGGTATCAATACTGCCTCTGACCTTTAGAAAGATGCATTACATCATATGCTCAGTGGCCATACTTCTATATCATAGATACATAGCTGAAAAGAACATTTAAGGCCATTTAGTCCAATCCTCTCATTTTATGGATGAGGAAACTCAGGCTCAGAGAGGCTAAATACTGATCCAAGGTCACACAGATAGTGGCAAAAGAAAGGATTTTTCATTGGTAGGGTGGACAGGAAGAGAGATAGAATAAAAGGGAGAGAGTGAACTCAAAGAGTTTGGTTATAAGGCTCATAGTGTTATACATGGTGAGTAATGATGATCTAAACTAGGGTCATCAACATAGGAATGGACTATTACAGATTTCAAAGTAAAGTATTTGCCTAGTAATAAATTTGCTTAATCCTAAATAAGTATTTAGGGGAAAAACTGCTGTGTTTAAACATGTTGATTCCTCTTATTTGGTACAAGAAGCTGCTTATAAATTATCCAAATAATACTTGTTCTGAAATTAAGTAAAAAGGATTGTAAATTGATAAGGTTTTTCCTAGGATTCTTTCATATAGAGAGTAAGAATGTCTCTATATAGAGATACTGGATAAAACATTTTGTTCAAAATATTGCTTTGTTGCCCATCCATACGGCAGCAGAACAATAAAAAAATCTTTTCAGAACCCAATACAACTGTTTTGGGTGAAGCAGTCTGTAGTCTTGATAATGACTGCATGGTCCTTTCATCTTGTCTCTCTACATCTTCCATATTGAATTAGTTTCTTTGTCTTGCTGAGTCTTTTCCACAAGATCTCCCACACCTATCACTTTTCACATAGCTGCCAATCTAGTTCAGGCCCTTATTACTTCTTTCCCGTGGGTCAAGAGTTGTCCCACTCATCCCTGCAATAACCTCCTAATTGGACACCTGACTTCTCATCTCACCTTCACACAACAGCCAAAATAATCTTGCTCAAGAGCCTCCTCTGATCAGCAAACTTCCTGCAATCATCTCATACTTGGTCTATAACAGACTCCTAATGTTGGTCTTGGATTCCTGTCTCTTTTTTTCAATTCACCTTCCATATAGATGCAAAACAAAAAACTTCCTAAAGCATGTTACCTTGTCACTACCTTGCTCAAGAAAATTCAATAGCTTCCCCATATGGGTCCCTAAAAAGTTGGCAACAGCAAAAGATTTCTAAACACGTAATGATGAAAAATTAATTAAAAATCAAATGCGTAATGAATATGAGCTGTTTCTGGCAGCTCTTGCCCATGTTGCATTCGCAAGTTCACTGTAGCCTTGGTTCTCTGTACTGTGCATGCTCTCAGGCTGTGTGACACCAACAAACACTGCCTAGAAGCAAAAAAGGGTCACAAATGAAAAAAAGTTTAAGAAGTTCTGCTCTGGGATAACATACAAACTTCTAGGCTTGGTCCTTATAGCCTTTTGCAGTCTGGCTTCAATCTACCTTTTCAGGCTTAGTGGCCCTGACTCCCCTTCCCACACTCTGCATTCCAGCCAAATTTGCCTGTTTGAAATTCTCTGAACCTGGTACTCCATTTCCTCCATTGTGTCTTCATCTAGTTTGTCCACCATATGCTCTTTTCTCATCTTCACCTCTTAGGATTCCCAGTTTCCTTCAGAAGTTTTTCTTGCGTGCTATTTCCTACAGGAGGTTTTCCTGATACCCTTGGCTGTTAATGCTTTCTTCTTCCTCATCGAATTATCATGTCTGCATTTTGTTATATAGAGCATTTCTGCCAAGGGAATGTAAGATCCTTCAAGTCAAAGTCTGCTTTTCATCTTGTCTTTGTATCTCCAGCACCTGACTGGGTGCCCTGTATGGACACTTAAGAAATACTTATTGCATTAGATTGCATGATGTACATTAAAAAAATCATTTGAAGTATGTTTTTCATGATTTTTTAACAAGGAAATGATCAGACATAACAACTGAAGTATGAAATACTAATTTAGTCCAATTTTTGTTTTAGTTAGACATTAGGATTCATTTAACAGCCCACTGGGCTTTGATCAACTTGACCAGCACTGGGAAATGTTACTGTGTGGGTGCTCACTGCCTATTACAGAAAAGGGCAAATCTGATATGCCAAGGAGGCTGCAATGCACTGATCCATATCTGAAGGTTTCAGAATTGTACTGAATGCAGTCCACAGGCTACAGGAATTAAACTAAAATCAGGATACCATCTCGATGTTGATAATTCTTCAAAGTACCTGTTCTCTCACTTCAGATTCTAATAAAGCCTTGGAAAGAGCACATATGTGGCAAAGCCTCTCTTCAGGATGGATGAAGTTGATTTCCTCAATGAGGGAGCTAGATGGAACAGTGCCTAAATTGCTGGACATGGAATCAGGGAGACCTGTGTCCAAATTCAATTTCAGACAGCTGTGTGACCTTGGTCAAATCATTTAACCTTTGTCTGACTCGGTTTCCTCATCAGCAAAATAGGGGTAATAATAACACCTACCTCCCAGGGTAGTTGTGAGGATAAAATAATATTTGTGAGTCAATTTGCAAATCTTAAAGCAATTATTAATTAAAGGGACTGATTGTATTTTTGTGTTACATAAAATTTCTTAAAGAGTGATAGCATGCCATAGTTCAAATAGAGTCTTGCTCAAGTCAGGAGATCCTTGGTTCAGTTCTCACCTCTAACATGTGGCTTATGTGAGTGTAAGTGTAACCCGGGCAAGTCACTTAACTGCTCAGGGGCCCCAGGCAACTGTCTATGATCATTAAATTTCAGAGTATTCCCTGATCTGCATTCACAGAGGGAGTTTCCTCACTAGGAAGGAAAAGGAATCATAGGTCTAGTCCCCATTAATTTCTCAGAGTTTTCAAATCAGTACATAGAGTTAAACTGCATTGTTCAAGCACCTTTCATCCTGTATCTGTACTTCTGGTCTGATTTTGCTAACAGAGGCAAAGGATTTAAGCACCTTCCATCAGAACAGAAAATCTCTCCTCCATCTTGGAATTCTCTGCATGCTGCAACAACTACAAGCTCATATTATCAGTTTTACAGAATAAAAAGCATATTTTATTCATTCTTGTATTCCCCATAGTGCCTAACATAGTATCTTACATTAAGGAAATATTCAGAAAAACACATAGCACTTTCCTAGCAAATGGAACAAGATTTCAAGGGATAAAAACACAATGGACAATAGGGTTGGGATTCAAAAAGAACTATGCAGACTAGAACATTGAGTAGAATCTAAGAGAATGAATTCCAGTAGGGGTAATTGTAAAATCTTATACTTGGGCTAAAGAAAGAGACTTCATACAGATAGCTTGAATATTTTATATACAACATCATCTTTAGTTAAAGCATGGTCACATAGACCTTAATACTTAGGGAGATGACTAAAGATCTATTCATTTAACTATAATAACAAAAGGTACAAGAATCTTTTCTAAAATTTTGGCTTGGGAATCAAGAATTTAACTTCATAACTTTGTAAAATAAGGAATTCTGACACATTCACCAGTATAGGATGAATTGTCCTCATTTCTAGGACGTGACCATGATAAATGGTATAATTGTTCCCACTTAGGCAAATAATTCCATATTGGTTAGGATACTTTCTCATTTTCAGCATTAGATGGTGACACTGACTCTCTCACTCTTTTCAAAAACCATGGCCCTAGTTTGATGGAACTACATAGCACTGAAACTCTTGTCACATTTAGACTACCTCTTTAGAATGATCATACTACCCAATATAAAGTTTGCTCTCTCAATAGAGTATGTGAGGATCCAGAGGCTACTGTTCTAACCAAAAATCTGAGCCTAAAAAAAAGTATAGTGTCTTGCCCATAGCCACACAGCTAAGAGGATCCAGAAACTGAATACAGAAATGGATTTCTCCTTATTTCAAGTTCAGATCTGGCTGCCAACTCCCTTCTCCCCCTTTGTATCTCCTTTGAAGGCTCAGCACACATCTCTAGCTCCTGCCTAAAGTCTCTTTACTGATCCTCTCCCACCAATTCTCTCCCTTAGAAATTACTTGGTATTTTCCTGGAATATGTTTTATATTTATGAAGTGGAGGTTTGACTTAGTCCTTAGAAATGTACTATATTCCCTGCCTGGTTTTAATTCCATACATGGAACCTGCAGAATGTTCTATTGGCCAGGAGTGACTGAAGGGGTGGAGCTTTGTGTTGACAAAGAATTTTCTTGTCGGATTTGGAGCCAAAAGTAATCACAAAGAAGCCAGAACAGAAAGTTCTATACACCTCTTTTTTTAACGTAGCAGGTTTTGAGTGAGGAAAAATTATACAGATCTAGAGTTGGGGGTGGGGTAGTGGCAGAAGCTAGCTTATCTCCTTACCTAACTACCATTGTCCCTCAGTGTGTATGTAAGGTGTATTTGTGTTCTTTTTAAGATACTAGTTCCCAACGGTCATGGCCATAAACAATCTACTAGTTCCCAGGATCATGGCTATAAACAATCTCACTGTGCTTGTATACCATTATGTAACCAAGATAATGTAAACATTTGCATTTAAGTTGTAAACAGCCCAATGCACCTGCTCTATGCTAAGTCACCATGATATTGCCAAAGTTAATGTAAACTTATGAGCTGATTGTTGGCAAGAAGCCTTCTTTCTTTGAGTTCTCCTCTATAAATCAAGCCATCACTGGTCAGTGAACGGAGATTTGTGGAATGTCTGTGCTTGTCTCAACTGGACCTCACTGAAACTTGGGGGATTCTGTAGGTGTTCGTGGTCCTATGTTAGAGTTGGTGTTCCTATTCTCACTGACCCCTGCAACAAGAGTGACTAGACAGGTGTTGTAGAAGCTGAGCTTCCCCAACCTTCTAAACCACTGCCATTAGGAAGAGTAAAGTAAATTAACCCTTTATCATGTCTTTGCTGTCATCCTTGTGGCTGCCAGGATCAAGAGTGAACCTGTTAGAGGCTGGAGGCCAAAAGCTCCTGTTTCAGAGTTCATGGTGTCTGTTTCTTCTGGGTTTTGTTTTTTCTTAAATGAATAAGTGTCTGGTGACAGAATGACAAGAGTACTAAATTACATGCTTTAAAAAGTCAACAGTAGTCAGTAACAGAGACCACCAAGGCTAGTAGTAACAAGAGCTGAGTCTAGTAAGAAGCTTGAGCTGAGACATTACTTGACCTAGCTCAGGGATGAATTGATCCAGATGGCTAAATATCAAAAAGCTAGACCAGTTGAACAAGGCACAGTGAAGTCAATTTGATGGGGTGAAAAAAGGAAAAGGGCTACTGGGGCCAGGAGGCAAAAGGTTTCCCGTGGCCCAATGAGTTAGCTACTTCTGTTCCTGCGTCCTTTAATTTTGAACCACTCTATTTGTAGAAAATTTTGGTAACTTCTATTCTTGGTATAACTTTTAATTAAATATCCCTTTGTAAAAGCCAATTAGTATCAGCTGGGTAATCAAAATACAATAATCAATAAAGCATGTCAGAAGGAGAGTTCTTGAGTACCAGAAACTCCAACCCTTCAGGGTTATTCCTAGAACACTGAGGGGAGGAATAGTTAGCTACCTTCTACTAATCTAAGTTTGGAATGGAAGAGTGAACCAGAAAAGATAAAAAGTATACTTATGTGGCTATCTATTGGTTCCCCCAATAGAATGTAAGCTTCCTAAAACATATATACATATATGTGTGTATATGTATATATATATACAAATGAATATATACATACAGACACACATATGTGTATATATATGCATATATGTATATGATTTTTTCAAATTACATGTAATGACAGTTTTCAACATTCATTTTATAAGATTTTGGGCTCCAAATTTTACTTCCTCTCTACCTTCCCCCCCCTCCCCAAGACAACAAGAAATCTGAAATAGGTTATATCATGAAAACATATTTCCAAATTAGTCAGATTGTGAAAGAAGAAATAGAACAAAAGGGAAAAGCTACAAAAAAGTGAAAACAATATGCTTTGATGTGCATTCAGATTCCATATTTCTTTCTCTGGATGTGGATAACATCTTCCACCACGAGACTTTTAGAATTTTCTTTAATCATGTTATTGCTGAAAAGACCTAAGTCAGTCATAGTCAATCATCACAGTGTTACTGTTACCGTGTACAGTGTTCTCCTGGTTCTGCTCACCTCACTCAGCATCAATTCATGTAAGCCTTTCTAGGTTTTTTCTCAAATCCACCAGCTCATCATGTTTTTTACAGCACAATAGTATTTGATTGAATGTAAGCTTCTTAAGGGTAGGAAATGTTTTACATTTTATCTTTATATCTCTAGTGCCTTAAAATAATAATACTTCTTGAATTGAATCTTTGAAAAACTCAGAAATATCCAATTTCATTATATTTATAAACTTTTTATTAGAAACAAATAGCTATATGAAAAATTATTCCATAAGCCTTTTTGATATAGCAGTTCAATGGGGAATTTCACTAAGGATTCTTTTTCAAGTTGGATAGGACCTTAGACACGACAAAGACTAACTCCAACATGATGATAAAAAATAAGCCTTAAGATAATAATAAAATATTGAGTGAATTGTCTAATTTAGAACATTTAAAATTAACTATGCATAGTAAACTCGGTAATAGCTCTGAAATATCTTAATGCTCACCTTTTATTATTATAAACTCTTTAAGGTAATCCCAGAAGTATAAATTCAATGTGAAATGACAGCTTCACTCTCTAATTAAGTGTCCATTACTAACCTGTGAAGGGATGCATTTACTCTCTCCCTTCAGTTCTGTTGTCAGTGAAGTGCAACATCATCTCATCAGCTCTTACCTATATGAAAGACTCCAAGATCCAACCAATACTAGTATCTCTCCAGAACTACAGACCAATCTCATCAAATGTCTATTTGACATTCATTACTGAAACTCTCTTAAGTTTCAAACCCAACTCAACATTTTTTTCCAAACCCTCTCCTCTTCCTAAATTCCATATTTCTGCCATGGACACCACTGTCACTCCAATTACCTGGATTAACCACCTTGGAGTCATCTCAGATATTTTACTCTTCTTCACCTCTTACATTCAAACAGTTGGCAAGTGTTATTAATAGTACCTCATGATCATCTCTTGAACTCATTTCCTTCTAACTCTCCATTGACAAGACTACCACCTTAGTTAAATTCCTTTCCCAGACTCTTACAATAGTGTCCGGAATGATCTACCTACAGTCAATCCCTCCTCTCTCTAATCCTCCATATAGCTTCCAAATTGATATTTCTAAAACACAGGTATGATCTCTTTATTTCCCTGTTCAATAGACTACATTAACCTCAAGAACAGAGTTTCTCACTTTTTTGCATCATGGAATGTTTCAGCACTATGGCAAAGTCTATAAACCCCTTGTTAGAATAATCCTTGTTTGTTTGTTTTAATTCACAATTGAAGGAAATGCCAAATGTCATAAGTTAGTGAAAAGAAAGATGCATTATTTTTCCATCCAAATTCACTGACCCTTTGAAAAGATCTGCTCTAATAGCAAACATAAACTCTTCTGTTTGATTTTCAAGTCCTTTACCATTTAGCTCCAGACCACCTTTGCAGGTTAATTTCACACTATTTTCTTTCCATTCACTTCTTTTCATCAAAACTAGCCTGTCTGCTATTCCCTATATAGGTGTTTTATTTCCAGTTTCTGGTCATTTGTACAGGCTCTCCACTGTGTGTGGAATGCACTCTCTATTTTCTTCCATGTTGGAGAATCTTTGGTTTCCCTTCATATTCCAGCTCAGTTCCTTCTCCAATAAAAGTCTATCCCAAGCCTCTCAGTTATTAGTGCCCTTTCTCTCTCAGGAACAACTTTGTATATATTTTGTATTTAAATATGTGTCTATGTGTGTGTATACATACACACGTATGTGCGTATGTATTATATATTATATATAATAGTATATGTGTATATATGTATATATGAGCATACACACATATATATGTATATATGTATACATATATATACATATATGTACATATATATAT
This sequence comes from Phalanger gymnotis, assembly GCA_028646595.1. Classification (NCBI taxonomy): domain Eukaryota; kingdom Metazoa; phylum Chordata; class Mammalia; order Diprotodontia; family Phalangeridae; genus Phalanger; species Phalanger gymnotis. The sequence continues at coordinate 347,280,786 of CM053622.1, read as the reverse complement.
ATATAGTATGTTGTTTCTCTCTAAAATATTGTAAGCTCCTTGAGTTCAAGGGGTGGTTCATTTTTGTTTTTATATCAGCAGCATTAAGCACAGAGCCTAGCATATAGTAAGTCCTTAATAAATACTTGTTGAGTTGAAGTGTTTCCTTTCAAAAAATAGGTTCCTTGCTCCATCCTCAGTACCTCTAAACTCAACTAACTTGTCCTACACTAATATGAAATATCTTTACTCCAAGCTTAGTAAGTCAAAGACTTTCTTTTTGCTCTGTTTCCAATGTTAAAGAACTTTAAGACTAACCAAAAGTTCTTCTAGAGACATGTCTCTCTCTCTCTCTCTCTCTCTCTCTCTCTCTCTCTCTCTCTCTCTCTCTCTCTCTCTCTCCCTCTCTCTCTCTCTCTGTGTGTGTGTGTGTGTGTGTGTCCGTCCTGTCTCTAGCGCTCTCTCTTTATCTGTCTCTGTCTCTGTCTCTGTCTCTCTATCTCTGTCTCTCTCTGTCTCTCTCTCTCTCTTTCTCTCTCTCTCTCCCTCCCTCCCTCCCTCCCCCCTCACTTTCTCTCTTCCTTTCTCCTCTGTTCCACTCTGCTCTCCTTCTCTCTCTTTTTTTTTAATAAATTTTATTTAATATATTTAGTTTTCAGCACTGATTTTCACAGGAGTTTGAATTACAAATTTTCTCCACATTTCTACC
>CM053622.1:347262298-347279598 GCA_028646595.1 Phalanger gymnotis | reverse complement strand
AAAAATAAATTTAAAAAAAAATAATTTTATCCTCCAGAAAGGAGAGGAAATTAGAAGAAGAAAGAGTCTGAATTGTGAGATCTTACTTTTTGACTTTTTAAAAAAATACTGATATCTTTTGTGTACTTTTATTCTTGCAGGTAACTTTTTTATGCATCTTTCTGAGTTCATTTCCTATAAAGAGTTGGCCAAAACTATGATATTGTTATGTAAGAATTCAGGTTGAAATTTATGACCATCGATTATCAACTGGTTGTAAAAGTAGTAATGCTGGAAATCTTGGAAAGATCTAGCCATTCCATCTTAACATTCATTATAAATGATGAAACAATAGCCAGAAATCATCTGTTGTATATTCTAGGTTTTAGGAGAGCAGATTTCAAAGAGTTTGGAAAAAAGATGGATAGGATTTCATGGCCTGATACCCTGAAAGAAACCTGCTCAAGAGAGATGAAATACTTCCATGGACAAAATTCTGACAAAAAAAGCAAAAAGTGGAAAAAAATCTGAGGAGATTGATATGACTGCAGAGGTTTATTAACTAGCACAGATTTAGAAAGGATATGTACAAAATGTGGACATGGCAGCAGGTAACTAACTAAGGGCAAATTAAAAAAAAAGGATCACATGATATCATGAAAAAAAGTTTCAAGAAGGCAAATTGAGGCTCCTGATAAATATGGAAAACAATAAGAAAGAGCTTTAGAAAACAAAAGTCTGCTGAGTATGATAGGAAGAACAAGGAAATGAAAACTCTTACTTAGGGCCAATGAAACAATAATAACATGATGGAGAGAAGGCAAAATTATTCAACTTCTATTTTGTTTCTGTTCTTCTCTATCAAGGAAAATTATGCTCAGATTAAAGTATAACAAAAATGACTAATTGGTAATTGAAAAACAGTATAAATGAGATAGTAAGACAGCTGCTTTTAAAAAGTTTAAGCCACTTTGTCCTAATGAATAAAAGGGACTGAAGTGATTTTGGTAGGTGACTGTTAAACTGCCAGAGTTGATCTTTGAAGAGTAGTGAGGAGTGAGAAATGTGCTACATAACAAGAGACCACAGATGTTGATATTTAAAAATAAATTTAAATTTAAAAAGAAAACAAAAAGGAAGAACATAAATGCTTCGAACTATGTCTAGTGAATGTGTTAGTGATTCTTGGAAAAATCCTACACAGATTATTAAAGGGATTTTTTTCCTGATCACATGAAAAGAAAAGCTATGGCCACTGTAAGCCAACACAGGTTGGTTAAAAAATATCTTTGCCATCTCTCACATTCTCAACATATTCCAAACTAAATGTCTTATATTTCTCTTCAAAACACATCCCCTCCCTCTAACATGTCTATTTCTGATAATGGTAGCACCATACCCAGTACAGAAATCTTATCGCACCATTCCAATGTTCAGAAATAATCAAAGTATTCTCATTGTGTGTGGAAAAGAGCGATAGCTCCTTTTTCTCATGTTAAAGGCCTTTGACGATCTGGTTCAAAATGATCTTTCAGGCTTTATCTCTCATCACTTCCTCTTAATAATTGGATTATTTACTATCTCTCATTCTTCCTTTGCCCTCTACCATCTCTATGCCTTTCCTTCTGCCATTCACTGTGACTGAAGTGACCCTCCACATCTTCCTATTGAAATTCCTCCAGAGCTCCATTTCCAGTTTCCAATGTTTCTTTCTCTCTGAAGATTTCCTAGATCCTCTCTTCCACACTTGTAGCAACAATATGGCTAGCAGCTGCTGTAGGAGTATAAGACCCAACAAGACCAGCAACAAGAGCACTGCTGACACTGGTTCTTTGATCTGCTTTTCTAAGGAAAGCAACTTTAAAGGGTTAACAATCTAGATTTAATCAAACATACATATATCTTACACTAAATTCAGGGAGAAAAGATCAGCTCCCTGAATTTCAGGGCAACTACAAAACAGAAATTACAAACATCAACAGACAGACCTTGTCTTTCCAAATCACAATTCATAGTTACCAGAGAAACACCAATATCTGTCTGGGTTATCAAAGCCTGGGAGAAGTTACAATGGTTTGCCCAGAGTCTCAACACTCCTTCCATGAGTGAACCCCAAGTGTCAAACACCAAGCTCCTCTCAATCATATCCAGTTCAGAGCCCTGAGGGCTCTGACCTCCCCCAGGCTGGGTGTGTGAAAGTTCCCCATCCCAGCATTACATCAAATACAAATCAATGATTCCTGATTGCCTCAGTGCTGAGAAATAGCTGAGAAATACTCCAAAATAAAGACAGCAAGAGGTTTCCCACTAATTCGAGCAAAGAGGAGAATCGATAGTTTTAGCATCCCAAAAAAGAAGAACAGGGAAAAGTCTGATAGCCTTAACAGCACTAAGTCAAGTCAACAAGTATTATTTTCCTACTATGTGCCAGACAATATGCTAAAGCTAGGGATCCAAAGAAAGGGGAAAAAAGAAGTTTCTGCCCTCAAAAGGCTCTCAGTATAACAAGGGAGAGAAATTAGCAAAGAACTATGTACAAATAAGCTACAGACAGCATAACATGGAGGTAATAACATAGATAAGGCATTAGTATTAAGGGGGACCAGGAAAGGATTATTATAGAACATGAGATTTTTGCAGAGAATTGAAGGAAGCTAAGTATGCCAGGAGCCATAGATGAAAAGGGAGAACATTTGGTAAATAAAATAAGGGGACAGTGACAAGGAGGAAGGGAATTGTGTTTGGCCATGAATTCTCATAACATTACTCCAAATCTCAGTGAAAATGTTTTCTTCCTTTTGTAATTTCTTATGGCACTAAGTCTGAATCTTTTATTTGTACTCCTTATGTTCTCTTTTGTAGTAAAGTTAGTTATTTGCCTGGCTTCTTATTCCTATTAGAATGAGAACAGGAACTAGCTTTTATTTCTTTTCCCTGTCCCTAGGACATGGAATATCATCTTGCTCATTGCAGGCATTAAATCATCATTGAATTGAATTGAAATCATATTGGATTAGCACGAATTCCTTTCTTTGTAATACTACTAAACTGGAAGATCAAGAAAAAGACATCTAAGAAGGCTGCACAGTTCAGAGGAAAGATTACTGAATTTGGAGTTACTGGATATTAATTCAAATCCTTTCCCTGCTACTAACTGTATAGCCTTCAACAAACCACATAATCTTTCTGGGCCTCAGTTTTCCTATCTATAAAATAAGAGGGTTGGACTACATACCCTCTAATTTTGCTTTGACCCCTAAATCTCTGAGCCTATGAACATGCTTCCAGTTCTGGCTTCCAAAGAACAACATTGCATGGGAAAAGTTGTTTAGAGAGGGGGAAAGACTTGAAATGATGAGAAGATGTAATGAATGAAAAACCCCACAGAGACAGAGTTTCTGGGTAATTAATAATGTACTAACTAGGCCAGCCAGTAATCAATAAATTGATGGTCAAGTGGTTTTTCTCAGTAACCAAAGACAAAACCATTGAGAGCCCAAAAGCCTTAAATACTTTTGAAAAAGGGAATGCCCCTGACTAGTGAAAAATCAACCCTGATTGCTCTGCATTTAACATGGAGGTGGGCTAATGCCTCAGTTTCTTCATCATTTTGGTGCCCTGTGACCAGGAAAACTGCTAATCTCAGTTTTTTCTCCAGCCAAGACTTGAAGGTATGTAAGCTTCCCTGTCTCCTTATCTGCTTCTGGCTGCCTAAGTACCTTGGAGGTGCTTTTTGTGACCTCTCAGGTCCTGGTAGGTCAGACAGCTAGGATTCTGTCTCACACTCAGGTTCTCGGTCCAGTGGTTATGTTGGAGGCTATGGACCTGGGCACAGCTTCTGAAGCATGGAGGACAAGGAGAGATGCCCCATCTGGAAGTATATGCCCAATTCTTTCAATTCTCTCAGCACTAGGGAAGTGGGAAAACCTCAGGTACCTTTTTATGGTTTTATTTGTCTTGCTTTGTTTTGTTTGTTTTTTGATGCTTACTCCCAAATCTTCCTTTATGGAGGAAGGGACTTCCAGCCCCCATGCCTGTAATGGGGTCAATCCTTTTCAATTCCAAAAAGTTCACCTTTGGGTTATCTTTTACAAAATTGGGAAAAATTCAATTTCTTTAAAGAATTTAAAAAGAAAAAGCTGGTCTTCTTTTGTAACCATTTGGCCTCAGTATTACCTAGAGGGCCACAAAGCAGGGCCCCTTTTGGGGACTTTAAAATATAATACTCTTTTGCAGTTAGAATTATACTGTTAATGAGAAGGAACATAGATAGAAGTTTCCTATGTTATAGCCTTCATCGAGCTCTCTTGGAACCCTGTCCCCAGAGAAGATTGTAAGATGCCCATAGCTAGAGCCTCCCCACAAAGGGGCAATGGGGGTCAACAGGACTTTTTGGATGACCCCCTTTTTATGGCCCTCAGGGCTTCAGCCCCAGCCCCTCCTGCTCCCCAACCTTCCCCAACCCACCTTGATGCCCAAGCCCCCCCCATCCTTGGCCACCCTCTCTTTCCCTTCTCTTTTCCTCTAGCTCACCCTTCGTTTCCTGCTTCCTTCACATCCACAACTACTAACCTGCATCTTCTCCCATGGCCCCTCCTCCTGAGGTGACCCCCTCCTCAGGTTCTGGCTTTGATCCCTGCCCCCACAGCAGCATCTCTTCCCCTGGCCCCTCTCTCTGAGGTGGCACCCACTCAGGTCCCAGCTTTAGGCCCCACCCACATGGAAGTCTCTGGGATATTTCCCCCTCTTAACCCTTCCCTTCCTCAAGTGCCAGCTGAACTTTTCCACTGTCAGCCAGATCCCCTAGACTTGCAGTCTAATCCAGTTCAGCCAGCACTCCCCAGCCCCTCCCTCACAAGAAGAGAGAGTTCCTATCCTCCTTCCCAAGCCCAGACCCCACAGTACCCTCAGGGCTTTTCCCCTGATGGCAGTGCCAGACTCACCCAGCAGGATAATTAGAGTGTATGTTCCGTTCTCCATTTTGGATCTCATTGAAGTTAAAGAGAAACTAGGAGATATTTGAAAGACCCCACTAAGTTTACTGAGGATTGTAGGGATCTGTTTCTACAATTTGAGCTTTCTTGGGTTGATTTGCATATCCTCTTCTCCACCTGTTGTACCACTGAGGAGAAGAGGAGAATCTGGGAACAAGCCCAAAACTTTGGGGATCATTTGGCTAGCAATGACCCCACAAAATATCCCCCAGGAATAGCTGCTGTTCCCAATAGTGACCCATAGTGGAATTATCAAAACAGTGAGGATAGAGGAAAGAGAGATCATATGGTAATTTGCCTGTTAGAAGGCCTAAGAACAGCATTTCAAAAGCAAATTAAATTTCAAAACATTAGGGAGATTACTCAGAGAGAAAAGGAGAACTCTGCCCTTTTCCAAGACTTGCTAGTAGAAACTGTTAAGAAATACACGAATTTGAGTCTTGATTCATAGAAGGCTCAGCGATCTTTAGCATGTATTTCATTAATTAGTCTTCCCCAGATATTAGGAGGGAATTGCAGAAACTGGCAATGGGACCCCAAACACCTCAGGCCCAATTACCTGAGATGGCCTTTGGAGTCTTTAACAACAGAGACTTAGTTGCAGCAGAGGAAAGAGAAGACAGGGGAAGAGCTAGAGACATGCTCAATTCTTGGCTGCTGCCATGGCCAGGAAAAGACCCAAGGAGCATCTTCAATATGATTTCCATCATTTGTGATACAAAGGTTGATGTGCTTTGCAAGATTCATGTGAACTCGATGCAATAACTCAATAACTCCACATTGCTGTCAATTTTAGCACATTCTCTCTTGGAATATGAATATGAAATCATATGATGTTATTTGAAGTTGAAGATGTTATTTGTTAATATTCCAATTAAATAAAATGTTGTTGAAAATTTCAATCATTTCATTTCTTGAAAACATGCATTTCTGCCTATGTGTCCAGACCTTAGGAATACCCTGTAGTCATCTTTAATTCCCTCCAGGGAAATTGTCTTTCATGTCAGGACATTATCCTTTTTCTACTATACTGCCCATTTGGTCCTTGTTTGCTTAACCTCCTTGCCAGGTTTGTTTCCACCAGCATTGGAGCCACCAAGTTCCAGATGATTGTTCAGACTAATCTACCCCTCGAATGGGACCCATTGAGGCAGGGACAGCTCTACACCCCTTGCTAGCAGGAAGCAGTTTCAGAAGCTGAGACTTTTGCCCCTTACCACAAAGGAATTTGGGTCCCATTTGTTTGAGGGGGAAATGATGGGGTAGAAGCTCTAGGAGCCCCCTTGAACTCTCTTTGAATCTTCCTACTTGGTGAGGCGATTGCCTCAGGCCATAAACCTTTCATTATGTCTAGGGAAAAATCTCTGTTACTCTTAACCTAGCCTAGCCCTCCATTGTCGGTCATCTCCTGGTAGCCTTCAGCTATTTCCCACCCTTAATCCCATCCTTGGAGTTTGACCTTTAATTACCCCAGTCTCGTCAAGACCCTCCTTAGACTCCTCCTCAAGATTTTCCCTAAACCTCTCCTCCCATACCCCTAGAACCGCCCTTAGATCTCTTCCACAGTCTTTCTCTGTATAGGATCCATCTTGCCTCCATGAAGGTGCTCAGATTCAATCTAGCTCAGCAGATTGAATCTGACCCACCTGTAGACAGGTGAAACAAACGGTGAGATTTCTTAATATTCTACCCAACATGGTGAATCTCTAAAAAATTGTTTTTCTTTGGCTGTAGGAAGATCTGAGTCAAATCCGAGCAGGACCTGACATGTCAGTATTTTGGGGTCTCGAGCACCCCTAACTCTCATCATATGGTTCCTGATCTCATCAAAGTCATGGTCCTCTTGGAAAACAAAGGATAAACACAACCTGTGAGCAAACTGAGCCTGATAGTGAGAAGCTGCCCGTTGGGGTTTACTGGCTAGATTCCTTCCTTCCTTCCTTCCTTCCTTCCTTCCTTCCTTCCTTCCTTCCTTCCTTCCTTCCTTCCTTCCTTCCTTCCTTCCTTCCTTCCTTCTTTCCTTCCTTCCTTCCTTCCTTCTTTCCTTCCTTCCTTCCTTCTTCTTCTTTCACAAAACTTTAAAGTCAGTTTACTCTGAAGCTCATAGACGGGATCATGGGACCACAATAGGTCTCTGGTCTGAATTTGGGGCCCTCTTGGCTTAGAATGAATGTCAGTGGTAACCGTTTCTCTTTTGAACAGCAGCCCTGAGAGTTTTCCCCTCCCAGCTTGATATTTTTTTTCTTTTTCTTCTAATTAATAGGGCCATCCCTTCACTCACTTCTTAAAGAGGCCTATTCACTGAATGGGCATTATCTCAGTCTAAAATATCTTAGCCTAAAAGGGCCAGGGTCTCCCACTGCATCCTAGGTCATCTCCAGTAATCCTGATGAATATCTGGTCACAGGATCCAGATGGCTCTGAAGGAGAAAATGAGGCTGGCGACCTTGCACAGCCCTCCTTCACTCAAATCAAAGTCAACTACAAGTTATGTCATCATTTCTGTGATGCCAAGGTCCTCTTTCAAATAAAGGACAAACACATTCTTTCTGCAGATTATCAGAGAACTAAGTTATCCCTGCAGCTTTTCTCCCACATACACCATCACCATCACTCCAAATAGGTGGAAATTTTCAATGAGGGAAAAAAATATAGAAAAAACATCTGAAAAGATACGGAAAAAAAACTGTGCTTTATCAGGAAATGAGGAAATATAAGGATATTACATAAAGGAGGAAGAAAAAAAGGAGGACCACCATATATTTAAAGCTAAAAAACAAATTTGAGGGAAAGGATTCTGGGAAGATCATGGAGTAGGTCAGAAAATTACAAGCTCTCAAGATTTCCCCCCACAAAAGAGTTAAAATAGCACCTTAGAGCAAACAACATGTGGGTGGAGACAAAGAAGAACAGGGGCACAACCTGGCTCTTTCTGGGACAATTTGAGATGAGGGGAAGAAAAATCCCAGGACTAGGTTTGGTCCTTGCAAAGAGTAAACACCTCTAGGCTAGGTTCCCTTTTAACAACAATCCACAAGCCACTTAAACAACTAGCTGCAAGTTCTGTGGTTAGTCAGTTTGACAAGCTGCATTGGCCTCAGCCATAGGAACTTTTTACCCAGGGATAGTGAGAGGAGTTGGGCATTTGAGCCCAGGAAGATTGAGGGAACCTCTACTGATGAGGAATGCCAGATGACAAGTCTGCTGAGTGCAGAAGCAGTGGAATAGAAAGTCCCTGGCTGTAGGCACTTACAGGAGGATGGAGGTTTGGCTTTGGTTCCAGGCTAGAGGGCAGAATTGAAAATCTGGGGTAAGAGGTGATTACAAAAATCAAGCTATTACCACAAAAAATGCACAGGCAAAGGAGAAAGAATCCAACCTTAGAAAGCCATTACGAGAATAGAGATGACCAGGATTCATCTTCAGAGGAGGACATTAAAGTAAAGAAACCCCTAAAGAGAAACATCAAATGGTCACCTGCCCAAAAAGAATTTATAGAAGATCTTAAAAAAGACTTTAAAAATCAAATGACAGAGATGGAGGAAAAACTAAAAAAAAAAAAAAAGAATAATCCAAAAAAAAAAAAAAACAAGGTATGAAAGGCAAGTCAACCAATTACAAAAGGAGATCCACCATCTTAAGAAGAAAACTGACACCTTGAAAGTTAAAATTGGGCAAAGCGAAGCCAGTGAAATTATAAGAGATCAAGAAATAATTAAACAAAATGTAAATAATGAAAAAATAGAAGAGAAAGTGAAACATCTTATAGGAAAAACAACAGATTTGGAGAATAGATCAAGACAAGAAAAGATAAAAATAATCAGAATAACTGAAAGTTATGACCAAAAAAAGAATCTTGATACAATAAAACAAGAAATAATGAAAGAAAATGGTCTTGAAACATTAGAATAAAGGGGGGAGGGGAAATAGAAACAGAAAAAAATCCATTGATCATTGCTTAAAAGAGATCATATGAGGAAAACTCATAAGAATATCATAGTCAAATCCTGAACCCCCCAGCACAAAGATAAAATATTAAAAGAATCAAGATTGAAACAATTTAAATAAGATGGTGCCACAATTAGAATCACACAAAACCTAGCAGCAGTGACATTCAAGGACCACAGATCTTGGAATACAATGTATCGAAGAGCAAAAGACTGGAGGCTCTGGCCAAAAATATCATACCTTGCAAAGTTAAATACTATCAAGAATGAAAAAAAAAATGGACATTTGATAAACTCTCAGACTTTCAAGACTTTGTTAAAAAAAAACCCTGACAAAAATATAAATTGCCCAGATTAACAGAAAAGGAAATAAAATACCTAAATAATCCTATCTCAGGAAAAGAAGTTGAGCAAGCCATCAATGAACTTTCTAGGAAAAAACCTCCTGAGCCATATGGATTTACATGTGAATTCTATCAAACATTTAAAGAACAATTAATTCTCATACTTTATAGACTATTTGGGAAAATAGGCAAAGAAGGAGTCCTACTAAATTCTTTTTATGACACAAATATGGTACTTATACCTAAACAAGGAAGAGTCAAAACAGAAAGAAAATTATAGAACAATTTCCTTAATGAATATTGGTGCAAAAATTTTAAATAAAATATTAGCAAAAAGACTGCAGCAACTTATCATGAGAATAATACACTATGACAGCTAAGATTTATTCTAGGGATGCAAAGCTGGTTCAGTATTTGGAAAACTATCAACATAATTGATCATATAAACAACAAAACTATCAGGAACCAGATGATTATCTCAACAGATGTAGAAAAAACCTTTGACAAAATGCAACACTCATTCCTATTAAAAACATTAGAAATCATAGGAATAAATGGAGTCTTTCTTAAAATTATAAGTAGCATCTACCTAAAACCATCGGCAAGCATTATATGTAAAGGTGATAAGCTAGATGCATTCCCAATAAGATCGGGGTGAAACAAAGATGTCCATTATCACCCCTATTATTCAATTTGGTAGTAGAAATGTTAGCTTTAGCAATAAGAGAAGAAAAGGTAATTGAAGGGATTAGAATAGACAAAGAAGAAACTAAGTTATCACTCTTTTGCAGATTATATGATGATTTACTTAGAGAATCAAGTAACAAACCACTTGAAATGATAAATAACTTTAGCAAAGTTGCAAGATATAAAATAAACCCACATAAATCCTTGGCATTCCTATATGTTAATAACAAAGCCCAACAGCAAGAGACAGAATGAGAAATTCCATTTAAAATTTTACTGTAGACACTATAAAATATTTGAGAGTCTACCTGCTAAGACAAACAGAGGGCCTATATGGACACAATTACAAAACACTTTTCACACAAATAAAGTCAGATCTAAATAAATGGAAAAAAACATCAGTTGCTTGTGGTTAGGCTGAGCTAATATAATAAAAATGACAATTTTACCTAAATTAATTTATCTATTCAGTGCCATATCAATCAAACTACCAAAAAAATATTTTACAGAGCTGGATAAAATAATAACAAAATTCATCTGGAAGAACAAAAAGTCCAGAATATCAAGGGAATCAATGAAAAGAAATGCCAGAGAAGGTGGCCTAGCCATACCAGATATTAAACTGTATTATAAAGCAGCAGGCATCAAAACTACTTGGTACTGGCTAAGAAATAGAGTGGTGGATAAGTGGAATAGGTTAGGTACACAAGACACAGTAGTCAAGGACTATAGCAATCTACTCTTTCATAAACCCAAAGAGTCCAGCTTTTGGGTTAAGGATTCACTAATTCACAAAAACTGTTGGGAAAATGGGAAAATAATATGGCAGAAACTAGGAATAGACCAATATCTTATACCATATACCAAAATAAAGTCAAAATGGGTTTATGATTTAGTTATAAAGGCTGATAATATAAGAAATCTAGGAGAGCAAGGAATAGTTTACCTGTCAGATTTATGGAGAAGGGAAGAATTTATGACCAAACAAGAGATAGAGACCATTATGCAATGCAAAATGGATAATTTTGATTATGTTAAATTGAAAAGTTTCTGTACAAACAAAGCAAATGCAGCAAAGAATAGGAGGAAAGCAGAAAATTGGGAAAGAATTTTTACAACCAGTGTCTCTGATAAACACCTCATCTCTAAAATATACAGAAAACTGAGTCAAATTTATAGGAATACAAGCTATTCCTCAATTGAGAAATCTTCAAAGGATATGAATAGGTACTTTTCAGAGGAAGAAATTAAAGATATCTATAGTCCTATGAAAAATGATCTAAATTACTACTGATCAGAAAAATGTAAATCAGAACAACTCAGAGGTACCACATTTCTCCTGTCAGATTGGCTAACTTGACAAATAGGAAAATGATAAATGCTGGAGAGGATGTGGTAAAATTGGAACATTGCTACATTGTTGATGGAGTTGTGAACTGATTCAGCCATTCTGGAGAGCAATTTGGAACTATGCCCAAAGGGCTATAAAAAAGTTCATACCCTTTGACCCAGTAATACCACTTCTAGGGCTATATCCCAAAGAGATCAGACAAGTAGGAAAGGGACCCATATGTACAAAAAAACAGTAGAGAACAAAAGAAAACCTCACAAGGAAGGAAAGGAAAGATGGACAATTCTCAACATGATGTATATTATTTATCATACAGGCTTTCTTGAAATGAAAATTTATTGTAACATTTTGAATCCTGTTTTAAGTTCTACTATGCACATGAAATGCTTTTGTTTGTTTGTTTGTTTTTAAGTATGAATATATAAGTTTATGACATGTTAAGTTTCTTTTCTCTATTCTGTATTTGTGTTCTGGACCTTGAGTCTAAAATAAAATTCAAAGAAATGCAAAAAACCAAAATAAAATAAAATAATAAAAAACAAATTTGAGAATTTTCGTGAAGGGATGATAGTAATGAGTCGGTCTCACATAATTTCCTTCATTGATAGTTAGGGAACTAGGTGGTCTGAGAAGGAAACAGTTGTTTGTCTTCTAATAAAGGACACAATGTGAAAGACCAGTCATGGCCAACTCTTAGTGACTCACTTGGAATTTTGTTGGCAAAGATCCTGGAATGCACTTCTTCAGCTCATTTTACAGATGAAGAAACTGAGGCAAACAAGGGACTTGCCCAGGGTCACACAGCTAGTAAGTGTGTGAGGCCGGATTTGAACTCAGGAAGATGAGTCTTCCTGACTCCAGAGTCAGCATTCTATCCACTGTGATACCTCACTGTCTAACAGATATAATTGAGTAAGATAGAAAATACAGTAAATTGAGTAAGATATAAGGTATGGTAAGTAAGGGTCAGAGAAGGAAGAGCAGAGAAATAGTAGTTAGTGATTCTCCCTTTCAAGAGTACTCAGGAGGACATTTGCTGACCAGAAAACAATGATGATAACTTCTATTATCTTCCAGGGACATTCATCCAGGTGGTAATAGAGAACCTTGCTAGAGCTCACAACAGAAAACTATCCACTTTCTGGTGATTCATGTGGACATAAATGACTGATAAAATGAAACTAGAAAGCATGTCCAAAGATCACAGACTGGGTCAAGAAACTATAAATCATAGGAGCACAAGTAATGCCCAATGAAGACAATGTACGCTGAAGAGAAAAGCTAATTTGGGAAGTGAAACAGTTGTATCAGAAGAAACAGCCTTTTTGAACCATACTTGTGTTTGCCTGCTAATCCATCTGATAGACTCCAGACACTCCAATATATGAAATGCAATAGCAATGTGTAAATTATTCTATATGGATTTATGGTTTTAACCCCGCAGGGAGAGATTGGAACATATATTCAAGCCTCCCCTCTGATCCTCCTAACTCCTCTTCTGTTACAGGTCATGGATCATTCAACCTTCTCACAAGGGCAGCCAGGTGGCATAGTGGAGAGAGTGCTGGGCTTGGAGTCAGGAAGACTCATATTCCTGGACACTAGCTGGGTGAGTCTGGGCAAGTCACTTAACCCTGTTTTCCTCAGTTTCCTCATCTGTAAAATAAGCTGGAGAAAAAGGAATCAGATACCACTGAAATGACTTAAAAATAGCAAACTGATCCTCCTAACTCTTTTTCCGGTTGCAAGTTATAGATTATCCTACCATCTCACAATATAACCTCTTCTGTTTCCACTCCAGACCCTCTTAGTAATAAGGGAGCTGCAGTTAAAGAAAGAACACATAAAAGCAACAGTTAAAAGAGTTGTGGGTAACCATTCCTATATATAGTTTACTCCATTTAACACAATTGGGAAAACATTTGGGGAAATGAGCAAATATTCTAAACCTTTTCTATTGAATATATTGAATCCTCAATTGTTTTCCTCTCCTTTAAGGCAATCATTTGAAGGAAAAGTTCTCGAGTCCTACTCTGCATGAACAAGATACTGACAAATCATTTGGAAGTATAAAGAGTGTTTCCTACCATTATGAACCAAACAGGGATACTTTGTAGCAAGCAAAAATTCTTATTTGCATTTCCTGACTTTTATACTTTAATAGTGGTACTTATTTTATCACTAAGCAGTATCTTTGATTTCCATTAGAACAAAGAAACCTCCTTTTTCTTAGAGCCATATTTTCCTAGTAGTCATTAAAATAAATAAAAAGACTCCTTACTGTGTATTGTACCAATAAATGTCTTGTATGGTCCTTGCATATATGTATACTTTGCTATGCATATACTTTTAATCAGGAAACTGTTTCTATTAGAACAAGGAACTACATCTCTATGTACAATAATTTGTATTCTAGCATTACTAAAATAGCTCAGTGGTCTCAAGTTTATCATTAAACTTACATTCCTAAGTCTGAGGAACGTTTCTTGTTGGCCACAAAAATTCTGAACCTCTAAAGAGCTTGTGCGAAGAATCCTCACAGACATCTGATTCTGTGAGCAAATAAGAATATATCTTCACAGACCTAAGGCCAAGCACCCGAGCAGTTTTAAGTTTTGCCTCTGAGCCCTTGAACTCCATGTGGCATAGATACTGCAAGAAGGGAAAATAGGAAAGAATACAAACACAGTTAAGGAAACACTCATGTCTATTTAAAAGAAATAAGGTAAAAGCCTCAACCTTGAGCTATTGCTTTCTTTATGGACCAGAGCTTCAGTTGTTGATACTTACGCTAGTGTGGTTAATTGTGGCCCTGAAGCTAGATGGCACAATCTTGGCAGAAGATAACACAAGTGGAAACATGTAGAAAATGTCACTAATTGTTTTCTTTTGTCTTTTTTGTGGTAGCAAAATCCAGAAAATCTGGTTTCAGCTAAAATTGTATGTGGACTTTTTTTTCATTTTTCTAATATGGCTGATATCTTACCACTTTTTGAGAGCATTTGCTAGTAGGTGGGATGGGGGTATGTGTTTGTGGATAATTCCTACAAACTCCATTTCAGCAGCTCACTAACATTACAGGATCTGAGAAATGGATTTGGATTTCTGGACCACAGCTTTAAATATGGGGAAAAAAACATCATTCTGGCCAAGACTGGCAAGAATATATTTACCTGATATCTTGCAAAGCTAAATGAAAGGACTTTAAGTTGAAAAGCTGTGGGAAAAGAGAAAATTGCCTGCGTATAACCAAAAATCTAGATACCATTAAAAGTAGTTATTCTGCAGGCATAATAGCAATTGAGATACCCAGAAGTTCACCGAAGAAAAAATTTTAAAGGAGGTGGGCAGCAAAGGGGATCTCAAATATTAATATACAAAATCACAATGTTTAGGCAATAAGCAAGATGAGCTAGAGTTCCTAGCACAGAGCCAAATTTGACATCATTGGTATCACTACGACTTAGCATGAGTAGACATATAAAAATATGGCTCTGGATGAGTATACCTAATCTAATCAAAAAGAAACCGGATGGCTTAGCATTGTATATTAGGAAATAGTCACGTGCATAGTCATGTGTCTAGTCATGTGCAGAAATCTAGGAACCAGCATGGGGAAGTATGGTAAAGAGCATTTGGGTGAAGATCAAGGAAGGGAGAAACAGAAGAGTTTTTTGTCATCAGATTGTACTATAGACCATTGGAATAGAAGGCAAAAATAGATGAAGAGTTTAGGAAACGTGAAATTCACAAACCTGGTATTGAGGCATGATGTCAGAACTGTAACCAGAGTCTAACTAGTGAAGTTATTTTTCCTCCCCAGGAATGCCTGAATTTAGGGGGCATCAAATTGGCTCCTGAATGGGAGAATGGCTGACTATAAATTCAGTCTCAGAAAGGTTATAGGAAAATGAAAGAGCTACCACCACTCAGGACTCTGTCCCTCTACCAGAGTATGAAGTAGCTAGAACCAGGCATCTGCTCTTCTCTCACATCACTTCAGCTCTAACAGTGAGAATTTCCCACCCATACTGAGGATACTGGACACAATCTGTGTACCTGTAAACAGAGAAGAGTGGGAAAAACTGAGGAAGTATAGGATTGCTTGACCTCTATTTGTCAATTTCCATCAGACTGCGTAGTAATTACAGATCTGTTCAACTGGCTCTTTCCTCAAAGTTATATAGAAAGCTCAAGACAAATGACTCATATCAGTTCCCTAGTGACTTGCTGTAGCAGGACTAGAGGGTAGGAGGGAACAACCTATTGGTTTTAGAATGTCAACACCATAATCTCATGCTACCTTCCACTTTAAAATTGTCTTGATTCTTTACTTATGTATTTAGCATGATTATAAGGAAGAGAGGCATAGCCAGGCCATCTAACTGATACTGTGGTTAGGAGTAGAGGGACTTCAGGTGGTTTGAAAAGTCTGTAATGGCAAGTGGAGTGGGACTTTTTGCTGTTTTTTTTTTCTTTTGGAGTGCTTCTCAGCACTAAGGCAATCAGGTGCCTTTGATTGAGTCTTGCCTTTGAATCAGGAGTCTTTAACTGAATCAAGAATCTTCAACCAAAAACAGTATATAAATATATATACATAAATATGTATATATATACATATACATATATATGTGTATATATGTGTGTATATATATATATATATTCTGAGGTTAATATTTTGCTTTGGGGCTCACTCATTGGAAGAGTGTTTATGTGATTTGGCCAGACAAGACTCTAAGTAGCCTTGAAGGAGCCCCGCTGTGGCTTTGAAAACCCATATGTTGGTGCTTCTTTTTTCTGGTAATTGTATGTATTGCTATAGTCATATAGTTAGAAGCTTGTCTGTTGATTTGTGTTATTTTTTTCTGTTTGTAGTTTCTATTTGTATTTGCTCTGAAGTTAAGGGTGCTTTTTCCTCTAAACTAAGTGAATAACATATGTATGTTTAATTAAGATTGTTAACCCCTGAAACAGCTCTTTCCTTAGTAAAGCAGATCAAAGAAACTGTACTAGTAGCCATCCTGTCTATGCCAGTGTGGTTGCCCTTATAAGGACACACTCTCTTCCACCACCCCTTCTCCTCATATCCACTAGAGACAAGAGGACTCAGACATGCATTTACTCAACCTGGGTCACACTGGTATAAACTCCAATTTCTACTGTATTCTCAGCTCATTAGAGGTTGGCAGCTCCTCCTGGGACCAATTTTTACCCACCATTATCACGAACTGAAAGACATGGATGTTCATTGTGTGTGTAGTGTGGTGGTGGTAGATGGGAGAGGCAAGTGGATGAAGATGTTTATCAGACCATTCTCCATGCCTGCCATACTGGACCTGCCATGTATAGCATAATTGGTAACTAGTTATAAAAATAATCCAAAAAAGAAGCTAACTTCCCTATGTTGCCTCTCTTTCGTGGTCAGACTCCTAAACAAAGTGATCAATATTTCATTCCTCTCCTAACTTTCCTTTTATGCACTTCTCAACCCTTTATAACAATGTGGTTTCAGATCCTCACCACTCAAATGAAATTCCTATTTCCAAAGAAATTAAGGATTTCTTAATTGCTAAATCTAATGGTTTTTTCTTGATCCTCATCCTTCTTGATTATCTGAGGTGACAGGGGACTACCTCTTGAATCTAGACTCCTAATTGGAATCCTAGTTTCTAGCATCCTTTCTCTCCAATCCATCCTGCTTAGAGCCATCAAAACAATCTTCCTGACATAGAAGTCTAATGTTCACTCCTCTGCTCAAGACACTTCAATGACTCACTATTGCCAGCTCAGAATGTGGTGGAGGTGGTAAGGAAAGTCAAGGACAACAAGAAGAAAATGTTGTTTTTCATGGTTTTCTCTCATCCTTCTCATTTCTCTTCCCAATTTTTCCTCTACTTCTCTAACTTGCTTTTCCAAATCTTTTTTGAGCTCTTCCATTGCCTGTGACCAGTTCATGTTTTTTTGAAGGCTTTTGTTGTAGGCTCCTTGACTTTGTTGA
>CM053622.1:347245734-347261798 GCA_028646595.1 Phalanger gymnotis | reverse complement strand
AGTTCAACTTTAGTAAGTCCCTTGCAATTTCTTTTTCTTGTTCTTTTTCTTGATTACCTTTTCATGCTTCTCTTGATTCTTGTGTTTGAAAGTCAAATGTTCTATTCAGCTCTGGTCTTTTCACTGAGAAAGCTTGAAAGTCCTCTATTTTATTAAAAGTCCATGTTTTGCTTTGGAGCATGATACTCAGTTTTGCTGGGTAGTGATTCTTGGTTTTAATCCTAGCTCCATTGACCTCCGGAATATCATATTCCAAGCTCTTCGATCTCTTAGTGTAGAACAATGCTTAGTATTTAACTTTCCTTATTATTAATTAAATCAAGCAGAATTTGTTGAGTGATATATCTCCCTCTTTACTGAAGTAGGTGGGAATAGAAATAAAAATATGGAACCAAGTACTATTGTGAAATATACAGCTTTCAATGATAACAAATAAAAATTTAATTTTACCAACAACTATTCAATTTACTAATATGAAAACTCCACAAATGATTAAATTAAGCTGAAAGAATCTGAATTGGACATGATATTAAGCACAGCCAAGATAGTTAAAATGCAAAGGAGAGTAAAAATTCAAGACAAGTAAATAAAGTTCTCAATTTAGGTATACTTATTTTGTTGATTCTTTAGATAATCTCTACCAATATTGTCAATCAGAAAAAAAATTAAATGTGTTCAATGATGAAATGAATGGCTGAAACTTTATTTTCATACATTGATCTATATTTTAAGGTTGAATGATCTTTTACAATGGCAGAGAGGCTTGTTGTAGTGGCTTATAGTCCAGCAAGATGGTGGAAAATTCAGTCAATGAATCTACAGATGTTTTCTATGCTGTTCTAGAAATACAAATAATTGCAAAAGACAGAAAAAAATTGTCCTTCAGAAGTTTAAATACCAATAGAAAAGACACATAAACGAATAGATATATGATAGATACAGAAGATAAGATCATCTTAGAGGAGAAATCAACCTCAAGTGGCTGTTGAGACCAGGAAGATCTATAAATAATCCTCATTTATGCTGTCTTGAAAGAAGTCAAAGATGTCAAGAGACAGATGTTAGAAGAGAGAGGTCCAAGCATGGTGGATAAACTCAGAGGTGGGAAATTGAGTGTTGTGTTCAAGAAACAGGAAGTAGGTCAGTATAGCTAGATGGTGGATTATATGGAGGGAAATAAAATGTTAAGAAGATGGAGAAGGTAAGTAGGGGATAGGTTGTGAATAGGTGAAAATTTCAAATAGAGGAGTTTACATTTGAATCTGGAGGTAGTAGGGAGCCACTAAACTTTACTGTGTAGGGTGTGACGTAGTCATGCCTACACTTCCACAAAATCACTTGAGCACTGAATGGAGTTTGGATTAAAAACTAAAAGAGATTAGGCAGGGAGCCATTAGAAGGTCATTGAAATAATCCAGGAGTGAGTTGATGAAGATTTGTACTAAGGTGGTAGCTTTCTTAGCGGAAAGAAGATGATGTACATAGGAAATATTGTGGAATTAAACATAGCAATATGTGGCAGTAGACTATATATTTGGAGTGAGTGAGTGAAACATCAAGGATGACACTAATGTTGCAAGCCTAGTTGACTAAGAGAATAATGGTACCAGAAGTTCAGAAGAGGAGAAAGTATTGGAAGAAAGATAATGGTTTCTATTTTAGGGATATTGAGTTTGAAATACATCAGGATATCCAGTTTAGATGATCTCTATCAATATAGTCAATAAAAAAATAAAAATGTGTTGAGGAAACAAATGAATGAATGAAATCTTGTTTTCAAACACTGATATATGTTGTCAGATTGAATAATCTTTCCAATGGCATAGCAACTTGAATATCCAGTAAGATGGCGAAATAATCAGTCAATTAATCAATCAATCTGCATGATGTCCAAAAGGCAGTTGGTGATATGAAGCTCAGTAGAGAGATGACAGCTTTATGTATGGATCTGGGAATAATATGCAGAGATGTTCATGAACCATGGTATGTATTGAAATCACCAAGTAAGATAGTATAGACTAAGAAGAAAAGAGGGCCCAGAACAGAGTCTTCAGGGAAACCCATGATTAATGGACATTTAATAGATGAAGATCTAGCAAAGCAGAATCTGAAGTATTTAAATGGGTAGGAAGAGAAATGTCCTGAAAACCTACAGAGGAGAATTTGATCAACAACATCAAATGCATTAGAGAGGTCGAGAAAGAGTAGTTAGAAAAAGACATTAGATTAGGCAAAGATAATTTGTAACTTGGGCCAGAGCAGTTTCAACTGAGTGATGATATTGGAAACTATGTTCCAAATGATACAGTGAGAAGAGATGTAGGGGCACCTAGCATAGGATTTTCTCAAGGAATTTATCCAAGAATGAGAGGAGAGCTTTATGATGATGGAAATTTGGAGTGGTCAGAATAAATTAATGTTTTTTATGTGAGGGAGGCAAAAGTATGTTTATATGTAGTATGGAAAGAGCCAGTAGATAGAGATTAAAGATTAAATGGAGGGGGTAAAAGTGGGAGCAATCTACTAGAGAAGTAAGGAGGGGAGGAAATAAAGAGTGTATGTGGAGGAGTTAGGCTTGGCGAGGACTAAGGCCACCTCTTCATCTGTGACAGCGGTAACAGTGGAGATAAGAGGAAAATGTAGAATTACAGTGCCTCATCAAGGGTTTGAGATAGGGAAGGGAGAATAATGTAGCCAGTACAGTGGTGGTAGTCTAGGAAAGAATTGAGTGAAGAGTGGGGGAATGGAATGCATGGATGAGACAAAAAGTAAGGTTAGAGGATATAAAACATAGCAACAGATGGAATGATAAAAAGTTATGTTCATAGAAAGGAATTTTGGGGTTCATGAACATTAAAGTGGAATGCATGTGGATAATAGTAAGATTAATAATATCACTTTTCTGTGTAGTGCAAAGGTAGAATAGAGGAGTAGGTCAAGAGAATTAAGAAGATTGAGAAACTGGGTATTTGAAATATTTGAGAGTAGGAGTTATAGTAGAGAGAAAGACTATGAGCCAGACTCTGAACTCATTGAGAAAGGGAAATAAATGTCACAGCGGATGAGGTGTCAAAAATAGCTACAAGGATATAGATTGAGTGGTAAATTTAGATATCAAGAGCCTCAAAGAAGAATGATAGTATAGGGAAAGATAGGAAACAAGGAGTATTCCAACTCCATTACCATGAGCAGTGAGTTGAGGAGTATGAGAGAAAGTAGAGACCATATTCTAAAAAGTGATGTGGGAAGCATTGTTATCAAGAGGAAGTCAGGTCTCAGTGAATTCCAGAAGATAGACGGAGCAAGAAATAAAGATGTTTATGATAAAAAGAAGTTTGTTGATTATGGAGTAAGCATTCCAGAGGTCATAACAGAAAGAGTAGGCAGATCTAGAGTAGTATGTTGGGAGTGGGAGGACAGTGGGGTTGAGGTAGTTGAAAGTAACTTAATGGACAGTTGGGAATAGGGAAAAGGGTTTGTACATAAGAAAGAGAAATTCAGAATCACTTGAAGGGGCAGAGTATGATTAGGTCAAAGTATGTAAACCATTGAGCAATGAGTCCAGGCAGAATTGGTAGAGAGAGGTCTCTCAATGGATTCTCCTATTTTAGATCCTTAATCAAGACTCTTCACAGCACATGGTGATATGGGTTACAAGCCTTGAATAACGTGAGGTTAATCTAACAATATGCAAGAACAGTAGAGTTAAGCCCTAACAGTAGAAAAGAACTTTGAGGACAACAGAAGCTGAGGTTGGTGACAATATCTTGTCTCCAAGTAAACCACCTGAGCTCAGGACTAGAAGAGACCCTGCGAGTTGCAAAGGAAGACACAAGTTGGACAACTGTAACAACAGACTGATGCTCAAGAAGGAAGACTGTAGAGGGGCCAATAGAAGCCAGGGAGTGGAATGATAGTCCTCTGATTATGGAGTAAGCATTGTTCATTTAAACATTTGTGAAAAGATCACTATGAAAACAATTGCAGTTTATGTGGCCAGATCCGTTTCAGAGCACAAAGAGGTAGAGAAGTTCTATGAAGAATATTCAGACCTTCTAAGTTAAATTAACATATACTTTGATGCTTAGTAACTTCGATGCAAAGATGGGAATATGAGCACAATGAGAAATGAATTAAAATGGGTCAAGAATAAGGAATAACAGACCAATAACATATGCTACACAGAGGTTCATGCCTCTATACTGTAAATAGTTTCTTTGAGAAAAGAATCAGTAGGATCCAGACCTTCTAAATAACAGAACAAAAAAGGAGGAAGAGAAGAAAAATATTTTAAAAGAAATTGATTATATTTTAACAGAGAAGCAATGACTTGTTACTTGCATGGGAGTCATTCCTGTATCAGTTAATCATTTGTCTGTCTACATATATACTATCCAATTTATTAGGACATAGATCACAATTAATTCAAGGTTAGAACAAAAAAAGTAAGAAAAACATAAGAAATGTAACTCAATCACCATAAAAAGATCCAAAGAGCATGAAACACCTTAGTTTACAAACTCTTGATATTTTTACCAAGTCAAGAGAGATGATAGACAAAGACAATGAAAGTTTACAATCTGAAATTGTTCACGATGATGAAGAATGATGGACTATAGTGAACAGTGGAAGATAAACCCAATTTAAAGACAACTTGGTAAAAGAATAAAATAAAACTGAGAGTACTTAAAGGAGAAACTCAAAAGAAGACAGAAAAAATGGAAAGGATCTGTAAAGATTGTTATTTTTTCATTATCAAGATTAGAATAATCATTAGATTTGGATGTCAATGTCACAGTCATAAATGTGCTTTTAGAGGAGGTAGAAAGAGAATGAAGACAGGAAAAGCAGCCAGATCTTACTAATATAGAGAATATATGTGCAGAAAGTGACATCGCTGCAAAGGATTTGAATTCACAAGGTGTCTGAAGGAGGCTACCATGTGTAAAAATCTCAGACTTTTTAACGAAGGAAAAAATGTAACTGAGAGACCATCACCTATTACTTATTAACTTTTGTAAGAAACAGCTACACAGGTATTAAAGGCTTCTTCAATAAGAGTAGGAGGAAATAGATTTTTTAAAAGTAATATTCACTATAAACCACCATTTCTATCACAGAATCGACTGAAAGATGTAGAGAATACATCATTCTCTTTCTTATTGTTTGCTATAAATTGATTTAATAAAACAAAATATTACCCTAAAGGCTCTTTTCTAACAAATATTTGTCATCCATACATCAAAATCATTAAAATGCCTTAAAAGATGAAAAACACATGACATTTGTTGCTAGAGGAAATTCAGTGCAAAGTTCAAGTTGAAAAGAGAATCCCTTTCGATTGTGAGGTCCTCTGGATGATTTTAGTTTTCAGTAACTTTGTGCTTTGAATAACTCCTGGAATACTTCAGAACCTCCTAGAAGATATCTGTAACCACTCAAAATAATTTAACATGTTCATTGACACAGGAAAAACTAAGTACATTAAGAATATCCATTGCCCTGATTATGACAGGCAAATGAATCAACAGACTCTAGAGTTTGTCCATCTATGTATTGCGTGTATAAATCTTTACACTTGCAAAACTGTATGTTTATACATGTATGAATATGTATATATAAATATGTATATTTACATATGTCAATTTAATTTGCTTTAATGTTTACTTTTATTTTTCTTAATTACATGTGAACAATTCTTAACATTTATTTTGAAAAATTTTGAGTTGCAAATTCTCTCCTTCTCTTCCTCCCTTTGCCCCTCTCTGAGAGAGTAAGCAATTTGATATAGATTATATATGTGTGATCATGAAAAACATATTTCCATAAATTGTCAAGTTGTGAAAGAAAACACAGACTAAAAAAAACATGAAAAAAATGTAAATAATTTCAGACTTCATCAGTTCTTTCTCTGGAGGTAGATAGCATTTTTCATCATGACTCTTTCAGAATTGTCTTGGATCACTGTATTGCTGAGAATAACTAAATCGTTCACAATCGATTATCATAAAATACTGCTGTTACTGTGTACGATGTTTTCCTGGTTCTCCTTACTTCACATTGCTTTAGTTCATGTAAGTCTTTCCAGGCTTTTCTGAAAACATCCTACTATCATTTCTTATAGTACAAGAATATTTTATGACAATCATATACTACAACTTATTCAATGCCCCAATAAATGGGCATTCTCTTGATTGTCAGCTTTTGCTGCCACAAAAAGATGTTATTAATATTTTTTACAAATGGGTAATTTTCCCTTTTTAATAAGTTTCTTTGGGATGCGGACCTAATAGCAGTATTCTGGTATCAAAGGGTATGCACAGTTTTATAACCCTTTGGGCATAGTTGCCAATTGCTCTCTAGAATGGTGGGATCAGTTCACAACTCAACCAACAATGCATTCATGCCCCAATTTTCCCACATCCCCTCCAACATTTGTTATTTTTCTTTTCTGTCATATCAGCCAATCTGATAGGTGTGAGGTGGGATCTCAGAGTTGTTTTAATTTTCATATCTTTAATCAACAGCAATCTAGAGCATTTTAAAAATATGACAATAGTTTTTATTTTTTCTTCTGAAAGCTGCTTGTCTCATTTAATTTCTATGCATGTGTGACTATGTATATGTTCATTAACATTTGTATTGTCTGTCCCATGGAATGGAGAACATTAAGTAAAAGCAAATTGAACCCTGGATTAAATAAGAAATTGCAAAGCCATTTTTAACAACCAATCCCAAACTTCTCTCAAAAACAATGAGCCACCTTTTTAATGCCAATATTCTACTAATGTTGTCATATGTAATATGTAAGACATTGAACAGTACAGTCTCCAAAGAACTGAAAATGAATATCCTATAGAGTGCAATGGAAAATCTTAAGAAGGTTATGAGTACGCTGCAACAAATAACAAATAAAGAACTTCAAAGAAGAACATGGGTAAAGGAAGTCATTGAAAAAACAATCACAATCATTAAAAAAACTTAGAAAGATAGATGGATTGGCCATGTGGTGAGAGGAAAGCAATAAAAGACAGACCACCCAAGTGTTATGCTAATATCTTTGCAATGTCAGGAAAAAGCAAGGAAGGTCCCTGGTGCTTAGGGTAGACACCTTGTGGGAAACTTATGGGAGGACATAGACAAGAATTTCACATAATGGGTAGTTGCAAAAAGAAGCTCATTATCTGAGCCACAGTCAGCTTCAGGTCATCTTTTAACCAACTTTTGGCTGCAAAGTATATATTCAATATAATTGCAGTACTGACTATCTGGTGATATCCATGTGTAGAGTCAACTTTTGGGTTGTTAAACAAAAAGTATCTACTACAATCAATGGGTTATCTTGACTAAATTCTATTAGTCTCTGCCATGCTTCATTTTGTACTCCAAGGCCAAACTTTCCTGTTATTCTATTTATCTCTTGAGTTCCCAATCCCCTGTAATAAATTTGGCATCTTTTTTGGTGTTATTTCTAGAAGATGTTGTAGGTTCTCATTAACTGATCAACTTTGGCCTCTTTGGCATCAGCGGTTGTAGCATAGACTTGTGTTACTTTGATGTTGAATGTTTTATTGTGTAATCAAACATATTATTTTGTCATTTGTGAGATCATACTCTAGTACTGCTTTTTTTTATGCTTTTAGTGACTATGAGGGTTATTCCACTTTTTTCTGGGGTTCCTTCCTCACAGTAGTATATATGGTTTTCACCTGAATGGAATTCAACTATTCCTATCCATTTAAATTCACTGACACCCAAGATGTGTCATATCTTTTATTATTTTAATACTGTCTGCAAGGTTTTCTTGGGAAAGATACTGGGTGGTTTGCCATTCCTTCTCCAGTGGATCACTTTTTGTCAGAATTATCTACTATGACCTGTCCACCTTGGCTAACCCTAAGTAGTATAGCTCATTAAGTTACACAAATTTCTCTGCCAGAGCACTCTGCCAGTGATCTAGTAGGGTTGAATAAATGAATGAATGGCAGTCTCAAATCCCCCCACTCTGGGCTAGCCTGATCCCATTTCCACCACCCTGAATTTAGCCTTTTAGCAAGATAACAGGGCTTTGGACTCTGTGAGTTCATACCTTGGAAGTCCTGTATAGGAGACACAAGACCCAAGTTGTCACAGGTTACAGTCAGGCAACCCAAAAGCATCTCATACATGATATGTGCCAAAATTACAAATACAGTGTAGAGTATAATGACATCTGGCTGTCCTCCAACAACAACTTCGATAGGTCCTTGTTGACTACAGTGAATACAAGACCAGGAATGGGTGAGAGGCTGTCAGGTCTAAGGGGAAATGATGGCCAACACAGGAAGAGAGAAGTCCCTTCTGCCTGGTAACAAATAGGCCTTCTATGTAGGGAACAGCCTTCAACAATAGAAATGGAGGAGCTAAATGTGGAGCTAAGGTTGTCAAAATTGTACATCACATTAGTCTTGCAAATTCACTGCTTGAATTGCAAGAAAAAAAATCAATCTGCTTTTTGGGGTCACTTCCAAGCTTAAAAATGTCC
The DNA here is from genome assembly GCA_028646595.1 of Phalanger gymnotis. NCBI lineage: Eukaryota > Metazoa > Chordata > Mammalia > Diprotodontia > Phalangeridae > Phalanger > Phalanger gymnotis. The sequence continues at coordinate 347,253,274 of CM053622.1, read as the reverse complement.
CACTAAAAGGGAAAGAATGAATTAAAATTGACAGCTGATGAAAACAACTCTCTCATCATCCTACTTCCTCAGTGATCTCTTAAATGTGTACTTTAAAGGAAATGATCAGATCTTACTTGAAAGGAAGAGAATTCAAAATATCCATATAGTTGACTTGGATTAATGATCACACATAAGAAGAAGCCATTTGGTTCTTGGGCTGAAATCAAAGTAAAGAACAGTGTCTCAGGGTTAAAGGGAAAGAAAGGCTTTGTTTTCCTTTTTAGTTCACTTGGATGTGATTTTTCCCCTCCATCCCCCACCTCAAATCTTTCATAGTCTCTCGTGCATTTTAATTATTAGAAAAGTAGTAGAAATGTGAACATTTAAGCATCAAGTCTACAAAGAATTTCACCAATAGGTTCATATGGACTATGTACAATCAGGAAAATCTGGCCAGACTCTCATCAGTAACCCACTTTCCTCAGGATTAGCCTTGGCTCAAGGTCACAAGCAGCTCTGCATAATGCATGCCACCGAGGGAAGAATATTATTATCCCAACCCACACTCTTATTTCCCTTTTTGCTTTGGTGAAGGAGCAGAAAGAAATAAATGCTAAATGAAATCAGTTACTTTCTCTAAGTTAGACCTTGTTCAGGGAAGCTCTGGGTTTCATGGTTAAAGTCTCTGTGATATTGACAGCTAAAAATCATTGTTCTAAATTGAGAAAATTAACACTGAATCAGGATTTGTTAAAATTCGATTCCTGATTCAGGTTTTGTTGAAATTTTATTCCTAGCAAAATATTCTCCTATAGGTGAACTTTATCCTAATGAGTGAGTTATTCTGCCTCCTTCCTTCCTCTCAGAGTGAATATTTTCATTTCCATGCAACTTAGCCTTTGTGCTAAAGAAAATGCAAATCAGTAGCTTAATCTTCCTGTCCTGATCTCCTTTGACATTATTGTTTCCATTAGTCTAAGGAGAATTATTGCACTTCCTTTGGTCTGTGACCTGGCACTTGGACCCTTGTGCTAGAGGAAAAAGCCACCAGTATTCTTCTTTGCCTTCATTAGCACCCTTTCTTTATCAGTGAAGTAAGGACAAACTCAGATGACAAATGTCTCACAGCAGTGAACAACACTGCAGCAGAAGATGAGGAAAAGGCATAATTACAATGTGTTCCACTAGTTCCATCAATGACATACTGCCCTATCAGGCATGGCCATCGTGGCTGCCATAGATAGGCTACCTGCTGCCTAATCCCTCCAATACCACCACTGCCAGAATCACAGCAGTCCTGCTCCATCTTCTAATGGAAGCAAAGCACCAGAGAATCATTGCCCCTAATAACCCTGGGAAATTTCAGCTTTCAGATATGTTAGTGAGAGTACAGAACAGACTGTTTTCTTGGATGTGCCAAAACCAAAGTTTGCCTATTTTCAGTCATTCTAGCCCATCTTGAGGTTTGTTGTTTGCTCTAAACCCTATGAGGTAGCCTGGATTAAACATTATGCTACACATAAATGCTCATAAAAAGGTTCAACTCAATTCATCAAGATGGGCACATCTTAACTGCCTAGAATAATGCCAGACATAGTAGAAGAAATGTAATACATAATACAAATACATTAAAGAAATATAAAACACAGTTTCTTCATTAAGGGATTTTAGAATCTTGTTGAGGAAGCCAGACCTGTTGAGGAAGCAAGGGGTGAACACATAATACATACATGTATCACAAAAGAACATATAATGAAGTATTAAACTGAATAGAGTAAGCCCTTAACTATGCAATACTTAATTCATTTTAATAAATATGTGTTAAGCACCTACCACGTTATTCTAGAGGAGCAGCATGTTATAGGGAATAAAGATAGGGCCTTTGAATCAGAAAGACTTGGGTTCAAGTTCTGCTTGTGATACCTATTCACTATGTGACTTTGGACAAGTCTCGACATCCTGGCATCCCACTCTATGACTACAGGTTATGGAACAGTAAAAGATATGCAGTAAGAGAGGGTATTTCTTCACTATATGAATGAAATCAAGGAGAAAAAAATCCAAAAAAACCTCATTTTTTCTGAGTATGAGTTACTAGATAGTTGCAGAGTCCCCCAAATTTTTTTAATAGTTACAATTCAGATTGGATTTTTTTCTTAAGCCCATTGCTTATTTCCTGGATTATCATATATATATATATATATATATATATATATACATATATATATGTATATATGTATGTATATATGTATGTATGTATACATGTGTATATATATGTATACATGTGTATATGTGTATATTAAATTAAATTTTACTTTTTCATGACAACTTAGAATCACCACAAAAACATCAGTCATTGAAATTTGCTGTAACAAGGGGATGCCTTACAGCCAAATGAGGAGAGTAGAGCTATTTGACTCTACACTATGTGGCCCTAAATGTTTGTCCTGAGTTCTCTTGTCTGCTTTTTACTGTGGGGTTGTCAGCAATCACTTTTCTCTGTGTATCTGTGTCACTGCATCTGTCTGCAGCTGACCCTTTCCTTCCTTTAATTTAGCTACATTTACTCTGCTATGAATCTGAAACCCAAGGAACCTAGCTCCATAAGATGGTACTCAAAAGAAGCATCTCTGCCTGAGCCAGAATCTGAGGGGTTCTCCTATAAACCAAGTACATGAGCATTTGTTCATGGATTTCCTAGCATCTATTTTGGCTGCTAGAAATAGTTGGCTAATTTCCTTTCTGTTATAAGCAATATCATGAATAGATGAAGGGAGTACATTTCTTACTTCTATATAATTCATGGTTTATATTTAAGTACAGACAGAAAGTGTTGTGAGTGGTCAGGGAAGAATAAGAATGAATCTCAAGTGGAAAGCTTCATGAAGTAGGGCAGGACACACAGGATATAAAAGCCAGGAGAGACTTCAGAGTCTGAGTAGTCTAACCCCTACCTGAACATATATCCAAGAAGCTGCCATTCAGTCTATGCTTAAAGACCTCCAGTCCTGAGGACCTCATTACTTACTGATACAGACTATCCTTCTTTTGGACAGTTCTGATTAGGAGGAAACTGGGACTTGGGATAATCCTTTAAGCATTAGTGCAATTTGTTTGATTACATGAAAATTAAAAAGTTTCATACAAACTAAGGCAACCAAAATCAGAAGGAAAACAGAAAACTGAGGCAAAAATTTTTACAGCAAGTTTTTTCTGATAAAGGTCTCATTTCTCAAATATGTAGGTAAATGAGCCAAATTTATAATAATAGGTCCCATTCCCAAACTGATAAATGGTCAAAGGCAGTTTTCAGAAAAAGAAATAAAAGCTATCATCAGTCATATGAAAAATACTCTAAATCACTATTGATTAGAGAAATGCAAATTAAAACAACTCTGAGATACCATGTAATAACTGTAGGATTGGCTAATATGACAGAAAAAGAAGATGACAAATATGGGGATGGAGGGAAATTGAGACACTGTTGGTGGAGTTGTGAACTAGTGCAACCATTCTGGAGAACAACTTTGAATTATGCCCAAAGGGCTACATAACTGTGCATACCCTTTCACCCAACAATGGCACTGCTAGATCTGCATCTCAAAGAGATCAAAGAAAATGGAAAAGGACCTATTTGTGCAAAAATATTTGTAGCAGCTTGTTTAGTGGTGGCAAAGAATTGGAAATTGAGGGGATGTCCAACAATTGGGGAATGGCTGAATAAGTTATGGTATATGATGTACAGTATATGGTGACAGAATACTATTGTGCTATAAGAAATGACAAGCTGGATAGTTTCAGAAAAACCTGAGAAGACTTAAATGAACCAATATGAATTGAAGTGAGCAGAACCAAGAGAACATTGTACACAGTAACGGCAATCTTGTACAATGATCAACTGTGAATGACTTAGCTATTCTGATCAAGACAATGATCCAAGACAAATCCAAAGTGCTATCTGCCTCTAGAGAGAGAGAATTGGTGAACTCTCAGTGCAGATTGAGTGTACTTTTTACACTTTATTTTTCTGCTCGTGTGTGTGTTTTCTTTTGCAACATAGCTATTATGGAAATATGTTTTGCATGACGTCACATGTATAATTGATATCATATTGCTTGATTTCTCAAGAAGTTGAGGAGGGATAGGAGGGAAGAAGAGAATTTGGAACACATTTTTTTAATGTATGTTAAATCTATTATACTATATTGCTTCTCAAAAGATTCAATAAGTTTGAAAAACTAAGATTGAATAAGAAATTGAAACACGTGTTTAGAGGAGCTGGAATGGTAGGAAAAGTCATTGGAACTTGATCTACTTAATTTTGGAAAATGATTGCAAGTTATTGAACAGAATAGAAACAAACTGAAAGAGGTATGTAGATTGAGGGGATGTTTTGTGTGGAGTTCTATCCCAATGTCTATGTGGAGTGTGATAGAGGGTAAATCAGAGATGAACAAAATAGGCTGCTGTGTAGCAGTGAAAGTTGCACTAGACAGGCCTCAGACACATTATGTGGAGTCAGAAACCCTGAGTATTCAGTTAAATATCTAGTGTCACCCTAGATTCTATTGTCAAACACCATGCCTGGAGTTAGAAAGATTTGAACCTCAAGCAAAGGCCTAGTAGTTTCTAGACTGGGGCTTCAGATATCGTGATGAATAATAGGAAAGGACCTTGAAAACCAGGCCTGACATAGAGCCAAATGCATGCTCTAAGGGTGAGATATCTCCTGGCTATGCATTAAGATCTGCCATTTTGGCATGTAACTATTTAGATGGAGTTTAGACCAATCCCTGAAGACATACACGCACCCACCAATCCCTAAAGACATACACGCACCCTCTCTGAATCCCTGCATCCCCTCTCCAACTCTCTCTCTCTCTCTCTCTCTCTCTCTCTCTCTCTCTCTCTCTCTCACACACACACACACACACACACACACACACACACACACACACACTTACTACCCACTATCCACTACTCACTTCTGGGAGAGCAAACAAAATGCTAATACCACCCTGCATCATAATCGGTACTAGAAGGTAGTCTGTAACCATCGCTGGTAAATTTGCACTTCTTACTCTAATTGATTTGCCCCAGAGTAAAAGCCACCTATAAGCTCAATCTAGTACAACCTTAGTATTCCCTAGTCACTTTAATTCTTTGACATGCTTTTCCAATGGTGCCTGCTATCCTTGCTTACTAGTTATTAAGCTTTGTTTTATCTTTTATCTCTTCTTTTCATATTCTTTGTATCTTCTCAAGCTCACAAAAATTTCAATCAACGGAAGACACTGTATCATTGGCCACTCCCTCTAGTGGTGGTTTTTCCTTTTGTCGAATTGCTAGATACACTGGACCAGGAGGAGTTGAGGTCCCTTGCCACTTCCAGACCCTCTTTCTGCCATCATCATTTAGTAACTTCTTTTCCACCACATACATATGTACATAGTGGTTGAGATCTTTATTTCTAGGTCCTCTCAAACTCCAATTCTCTCTCATTTCTCAAGGAATTTTGAAACTTGCTCATAGATTTCCTCTCTTACATAGTATCTGTTCTCATATTTGGGGAATTCAACATATAAATTGATTTCCCCTCCAGTCTTGTCCTCCCAGTTCATCAGAATCCTCCACTCCCACAACTTCAATCTTCTCCCATCTCTAAGGAATGGGTGTATCAGGAAATAACCCTCTAGAAGACAGTACCTAGAACTCTTGAACTCAGGAACTACTGGATTCAGAGGTGCACATAAAGTAACTGTCAAAGTTGGTCTTGCTTCAGGAATCCTTTTTCTTCTGTTAGAAAGATAGATCCCAGGATCATTCACTCAAGGAGTTCAGATTCCTGCCTTTTCTAAATAGAAGTTTGGGATTAATGAAGACATGTCCTAGAATTTTCTCCTCATAACATATGCTACTTTATGTGTCCAGTGATTATTAATTATCTAATTAGCATTTATTTTAGAAATGTTTATCAATACCTTTTGTTTGTGCAGCCCTTAAATGATCTCCTCCATCCTACCTCAACCTACAAAAGAATCACCCCATATATAAAAAAAAATATTTTAAAGAAAAAATAACAAAACCAGTCATTATCAAAAAAGAAACCTACTATTCTATTCAAAGTTGCATACTAGTGGACTTCCAAACTTCTGCAAAGAGACAGAGGGAAGCATCTTCACATATTATTTTTGGGGGACCACACTTATTCTTTGTAATTTTGAAGTTCATTTTTCATTGTCTTGTGGTTGTTGTCCATTCCATTTATTTATATTTTTGTATTCATTGTGTATATTGATTTCCTGTCTCTGCTTACTTCAGTCTGCATCAGATCATGCAAGTCTATCTATGCTTGTCTGTATTCATAATATTGATCATGTCCTATTGTATAATAATATACCATTACATGTATGCATCAGAACTTCTGTAGCCTTTCTAAAATCAATGCACCTCTACTTTATTTAAATTTGTCTGTTTCCACAAAAAGTTCTGATATAAATATGTTGAGGTTTATGGGAACTTTGTCTTTTATCAATGGCCTCACTTGGATACATGCTTAGTAGGGAATTACTGAGTCAAAGGCTATGGACATGATAGTTTATTTTATTTATTGGAAATTGCTTTACAAAACATTCTACAAATTCATAGCTTGAATGCATTAGCATTAAACTATTTTCCCACAATACTTTTCAAAAGGACTATTTCCATTTTGGCACATTTATTCATGTGGTTGTTAATAGTTTGCAGATCATTCAAATACTATTTGTTCATTTCTTTTGACTACTTATCTTTGGGAGATGACTTTGAGTCATATGTTTATTAGTTTTCAATGTATCATGGATACTCAGCCTACATCTGAGAAATTTGGTAGAAAGTTTTTTTCCCTGTTTGATCATGTCCCTTCTTATGCCAGATGCATTAATTTTGTTTGTGCAAAAGCTTTTCCATTTCATAAAATGAAAATGAACTGCTTTATCCTTTGTAATTACTTCTATCCTTTATTTGGTTAAGAATTCAATTACTACCCATAGCTATAAAGCATGTAATCTGTTTTTATCTTAACTTTCATGATTTGGTTTATAATATTCAAGTACTACATCACTTTTTAAAATTTATTGTGAAATACCGTGGAAGGTATTGATTTAAGACTAATTTTTCTTTTAAGTTTTCTCTAGAATTCTTATAAAATAGAGCTTGCTTGATTTTCATAGATTTTCAGGTTTATCAAACAGTAGATTGTAGAGCTCTAATGTTTGTGATGATCAATTGCCTATTCCATCCCATTCATCTACTTCTCTCTTTTATTTGCCAATACTAAATGGTTGTGATGAGTTACTATAATATAGTTTTAGGTCTAGAAGTCTTGTTGGTCCTTCATTTCTGCCTTATCTCATTATTTCACTTGATATTTTAGAACTTTTCTCCCTCCAGATAAATGTTTATAATTTTAAATGCCTATTTTTATAAGTAACAGCAATATTGTTTTTTTATTATTTTTTTAATTTATTTTTGACATGTTTGGTTTTCAGCATTGATTTTCACAGGCATTTGAATTACA
>CM053622.1:347232082-347245234 GCA_028646595.1 Phalanger gymnotis | reverse complement strand
TTAAAAAATAGATGTTCAAAAACAAAAACAAAAAAGTTTTTGCAGGCAACAAGAAAATAAGATACACAGACAATGGGGCATAGAAATTTATCTTGCCCTACAAGAAAGAAAGGGAAAAGGAGATGGGAGGGTAGTGGGGTGACAGATGGGAGGGCAGACTGGGGAACAGGGCAACCAGAATATATGCCATCTTGGAGTGGGGGAGAGGGTAGAAATGGGGAGAAAATTTGTAATTCAAAGTCCTGTGAAAATCAATGCTGAAAACTAAATATATTAAATAAAATTTTTTAAAAAATAAAATAAAAATTATTCTTCTCTGGAAATTATTGAATTGGAGGAGAGTACTTAACAGTAGTGTTCTGTGTTTAGTATGGTCATGTGACAAGAGCATGGAATGAATGATAGCCTCCTGGCAGCCCTGGAATGTTAAGAGAAAGCAAAGAAGGCCCCCATATTAACTGATCTTTTTTTTTTTTTGAAACTTATAGGAGGAATGGAAACATTCACAAGCAGCTATGAATGGGTTACAATATACCTGACTGGAGGGTTTGAAATCAATAAGATCATAATTCAGTATGACTATTATGAGTCAGAGATGCACTGATGGGCACATAATACTGTGACAGATGAAAGATAAAATGACTTAGGAAACAAAGTTTCAAGATTCTGAGCATAGCAATTTATTAAACAATACATGCCAATTGCATAACAAATTAGTTTCAGGCCTTCCTCAGCTTTGGCACCAGATCCCATACACAGGGGGAGACATTATACATTAAAAACAATTAATCAAATAAAGCCAATTAATTAAAAGAAAACAATTAACCAGACTACAAAATTAGGTAATCTGATTTCTAATTAGAGGAAAGATTAGGGACTTTCCAAATTGGGAGAGGCAGAGCAAACCGGTGCAATTTTCAGAAATTAGAAAAAGAGGTGTGCCTCTACCAGTGTCTGTATTCAATCAAAGGAATGTGAAACAATAGCTCATTGACCAATACAGGGCCAATTTTCACATAAGATATATGGGTTGCTGGAGATGTATATTTGTGGAAAAAAAAACCTTGCATCAATCTTCAGATTTGACTGGTTTCTGGTCAGCATAACCTAAGTCTTTAATTAAAGGTCTCCAAACAGCAGGTAGAGGTGTTCCAGCTTCCTAACAATACAGGACTAGGTTCAAATATTGCAATAAAATCCTCTCACAATTCCCACAGTTGAATAACGTTTTCTCACAAGATAGACACTGGATTAGATCCACAATTAAATAGAAAAGGAATTGAGTTAGCTACAGAATTGAGTCACAAGATGGAGTAAGTGTAGTTCCCTCAATTCTCACTACCACTTACTGTTCTAATTCCCTCAGTAACTGGGCTTCTTGAGATTCCATAGATACGTGGGTTAATGGAAAGGATCAAGGCCTTGAAATCTATATTCTAGTATAAAATTTGTCAATTATGAGTTTAATAACAATGGGCATATCTGAAGCCCATAAGCCTTGATTTCCTAACTGCCAAATGGAATTAATAACAACTCTTATATCCTAAATCATAGGAAATGTCATGAGACTTAAACTGAGAAATTAAATAAGAAAATAATATGTTCAAAGTAATATGTTCAAAATAATAAGTTCGAAGAGGGCCACAAACTAGACTTTCTCGGTTGTGTCTCACCTGCCATTCACCTCTTACCCTGACTCCATCACCATTAACTAATTTTGCCCCCAAGGACCAAAATTCCTAATTATGGAGGTACAGAAAGTTCTCTCTCTTCATTAGGTTGATAATAATTATTTGTATCTGGATAGATTAATAATAATTATTTGTATCTGGATTTGTAGCTGAGAACTTGTACAAATCATCTTCACATGTTCTCCCCTCACCCTGTCCTAGGCTCACTCTTCCCCCACCAGGGGAGAAATACCATCTCCCACCTTTAAGGTTCCATAAACTGCTGGCCACCTTTGACTTCATTACTACTTCGACTCTTAATACCTCTCATCCTACTCTTTTGCCACACAGATATAAAAATTGCTGATAACTTCAAAAGAAGATTAAAAATTAAAAGAGGCAAAGCAGCTATTACTTTCACTCAATACTTCAAAGACAGTTGCAGCACTAGCTCTATCAACATCATAAATGCTCTACAACTTAATAGAATGTCTTTGATATTTTCAGTAACCAAAAAATTCATCATTCTCTATCTCAGATGGTGATGGAGCCCTCCTTATTTGGTTAGGCTGCTTACTCAATCACAGAGATATGGTTGGTCCCTGGCTCCATATGTGAAGTCTCTCCAGCTTAGCATGATGCTCCACCAGAATTTGAACTGCTTTGGCATAGATTTCAAGAACTTAGGGTCACCTCCATGCTTTGATAAAGAATCAGAGTATTCAGTGAATGCAGCAGTACTATAGCCTTTTAAAATCAATACCATCTAGGGAATTTGTTTAATAGCTAATGTGAGTGTTTTAATTTGGGTATCAGGAAAGATACTTTCTCTCTTACTTATTTCCAGGAGTTTGAAACAATCCTACTGTTGTTTATTGAACTAGAACAGACTGTGGGTGAGTTTTTCCATGATCTATTTCTTTCACTTGAAAATATGTACAAACCATCCCACTGCCATTTCCCCCTCATTTCTTGCTTGTTGTCTTGAGATTCAACATAGAGTAGCAGATCAAAGGAATAAGTCATTATATGATGGTGAGCAAATTACTTAGGATCTCTTAGTCTCCTTTTCCTTCTAAAAAACAAAATTAGCTCTTAGTTTAAATGCATTGTGAAGATCAAATAAGCTAATGTATATAAAACATTCACAAACATTAAAGTACAAAATAAGTTATCACCATCATTATTGTTAATTATTTCACTCTTTGTGTTTAGAAGAGAGTCAGAAGATGGTTCCACGGGGTCTCCTTAGGGTAAATTCATTTGCCTGGTTGTCTCCATTTTACTCCCTACTCAGGTGTCTTTTATATTTACTTTTGGTTTCATGGCTGTGTTGCAGATACAAAAGTAAACAAAAGTAACCTCATGATAAATAGAACATCGGTACATAAAAAAGCTATATGTTTGCCCCAGTTTTTTGAATTTATGTCTCCCCTAGGCCACTGTTTCTCTCCTAGGGAGGTAGGAATTAGGGCCATTAGGGGTAAGCTTTTCTTTTTCCCAAGTGGAGAGGAATAATAGAATATTTTATGATCCCTGATTTAAATGCAATTTAAATCCTCTCCCAGCTGTCCAGCATCCCTCCTCAGCAGTTACTCATGCAGAATGCTGTATGAGCACATAGTCAGCACAATTCACCTACAAGTTATTCTCTCTTCCCATTGGTACTGTGAGACAGTAGAGATTATTTTCATTCTAGAAAGGATCTATTGCCTAGAAAGAAAAATGAACGGACTCAGTGAAGGAATGAGGGGCTATAGTATGATTTGATAAGAAAGATGCTGATGGGTCTCTAGGACTAAGAATACAAAGCTCAATGTAGCATTTTCCAAATTACCAGGCCTAAATTATTGTTTGTCTTAATTACACCTGCTGTGGTGCCAAGCACCTCTGGAGGGATAGATACCAATCTAGCTTTATTAACTTTTCATCATCTGATTGCCCTCTAATAAAAAATCTTTTCAATCAAAACCTTTTCTCTTTTTACATGATTTTCTATGTCACCATAAGGCAGCAAATTCTTGACTACCTTTGGCCATAGGGGATTAATGGAATCCTAGGTCTGGTTTAAAAAGATGAAATAGCAAATATAACTGTAAACTGAAGATATAATTTAAGCTTTATCAATAACCTTTTAATCAATGAGCCAGAGAGTTTTCCAATAAATTTTTATTTGAGTTTTACCTCCTTTCCTTAGCCCTGATTACCACCTGATGAAGGAACTAATAACCTGTGAAATGGCACTGTGTTAGAGATCAAAAAAGGAAAAGCAGGACAAACAAGGTCTACATACCCAGGCCCTTAATAAACAAAGTGAATCACTAAGGATGTGTTTTGGCAATGTATTTTTCTTTAGTATTCAAAGATAATCTTCAAATGGTGCTTAACTTATCAAACTGAAAGCAGAATGGAATTGATTCTCCTTGGAGTAAGGATTGTATCTTCTACTTCTTGTATTCCTTCTAGTGTTAATTATATTGTGTGCACTCAGTGAATGTTTAAATGAAAGAATCAGTATGTTAGAACCCACAAGTAGCCCATCAGGATTAATTCTTATGATATTCCATTCCCAAACGACTTCACAGCTAGGAGAAACCAAGAGCTGATAACACTCGTGGTGTGGGTTTTTTAATACTTCATGGTAACTTGACTAAAAACAGTAAAACTTTAAAACTTTAAAAGTAGTGGGTCACAATCATGAATAATATCTAAAATCCACTTACGGATTGAAAAGAAGAATGGGAATTATTTTGTGTGTGAAGAAGGGAATGGTTACTAGAGTATATGGCATACAGTAAGCACTTAAAAGTGTCTGTTAAATGATTGACTAAGTTACCAAAGAGATATCCTAAATGATGATTTATTTTTTCACCACATCATGGGCTTGGAATTATTTCCCTAGAACAGATCAAAGAATCATTCAAACAGTGGGGGGAAGGAGGGAGAAAAGGAAGCCTGAAAATAGACTCATCTGGCTCTCAACCCATAGACCATAGGGAGTGGTTTTATTGACGGGGTAGTCACATGGTGAAAAGTTAATAAACTGGAGCATGGGGGATTACATAGCTTCCCAGCGAATCCTAGAAAAACATCAGGTGTATGTAAGACAAACATAAACTTAGGTCTGCTCACTTGAATCCCTTGACTTACTTCTTAAACAGGGCTAATCACTGAATGGGTATTGCCTCACTGAAAGTGAGAACTTGGAAAGACCTTAGCTTAAAAAGGTCAAGGTCTCTCACTGCTTTCTGGGCCATCTCTAGTCGTCTTGATCTATATCTGGCCACTGGACTCAGATTTCTCCAGAGGAGAAAGTGAGGCTGGTGATTTGCACAACCCTTCATCACTTAAATCCAATTCACTTGTAAGTCATGGTATCAACCTTCTTGATATCAGGGTTTTCTTCAAGAATGAAGGGCAAACCACAATGTTGAACTTTATTCTGCTACTCCTATGCATACATCAGCATCTTGCTTCTCAAACTCTGCTAGAGCCCCTCAGTTGTTCAATGGATCCATTCATTTCTTCATCTAAGAAATGCCCCTTCCCAGAAAAAGGATTAGGCTCTGCTACCTCATACTGATAGAATGAGGAAGAAGAAGCAAAAACATTGAGGATGCATTCATTGTGCTGGAAGTGAACTCATTTTGGGTTCTGAATGAGAATATGCTGAAGAGATATATTAGACAACTGGAAGAGGACTTGAATTACAAGTGACTCAGTGACCATTAAGTGCAGTTAGTCTTTTTCCCTTAGAGAAGCTCCTTCCCCTAATGGTTCTAATGCTGACCTCCCTAAAAGAGAGAGTGTCATGTGGGAAACATAAATTCAGAAAAATAGAAGCAGTTCTACAGCTTTCCGGTGTTCATAGTCTGGAGATTGACGTCAAAGAATTCAGTGCATAAAATGAAAACATTGCAGCACTGGGAAGAAGGTTTTAGCCCCAAAGCTTCCTGAGATATTATCTACAGCCCTGACCCATTTAATACCACAGGGCACATGTTGGACTCATAAAATGTACTGATGCAGCAAGGTGGAGTTTTAGCTCAAAGCACTAAGAGGAAAGATTTTCTCTATATCTGGAGAAAATAGTGGGATTATACGTCTGTTTTTAGCTCCAATACATTTCTTTTTTTAATTTCATTGATGTAATATTCATCCCATAGAACACTGAGAATGTCTAAGATCTGGGAGCTGTACAAAAAGAGAGCATTTAGTCCAGACCCAAACTAAAAACTAGTTTGGGCTGGGAGAGAGAGAGAGAGAGAGAGACAGAGAGAGAGAGAGAGAGAGAGAGAGAGAGAGAAGATTTGACCTAGAGGACAGGAGCAGGGTGGTATGGCAGGTGTGCCAATGGTCCATATGCTGAACTTTTCTAGGGAAGGATAGATCTTCAAACTGACCTAAAATATCATACTCCTCTTAATATCAGTGAAGAAGGACTCCAGAATGTGAAGAAGAGACAATTCTTATATTGCTAGAATCAGCGAAACTAGCTGTTGATTAGACAACTTTGGAGACTCTCCCTGTACTCTTTTGGGAACAGGCACTCACTACTTACCTGATTTCAACTACTCTCTAGCTACACTGTTGCACCTTCTCCCAATGAGAAGCAGGAGGAAAGGGAAGCAAGCTTCACTCTTTTCTTCCATAAAAGGAACAGCTGAACCCTTGAAACCTCGCCTCTATGCACTTGGTTTGGAGGCTACTAATTTTTATGATTCAGTCATTTCAATTATGTCTGACTCATCATGACCCCATTTGGAGTTTTCTTGGCAAAGATACTAGATTATTTTACCATTTCCTTTTCCAGCTCATTTTATAGATGAGTAAACTGAGGCAAAGAGGGTTAAGTGACTTGCCCAAGGTCACACAACTAGTAAGTGTCTGAGACTAGATTTGAAGTCAGGAAGAAAAGTCTTCCTGACTCCAGGCCCAGTGCTCTATCCACAGTCTCATCTAGCTGCCCCAAAGGTATCAACAGAAACTTATAAGACAAGAACTTATATAATAATATGTAATAGACAATTAGATGAAAAAGATGAGCAAGTAGCTTTCAAAGGAATTCCAAACTATTAATAAAAAAAATGAAAGAATGCTCCAAACTACTTACAATAAGAGGAAGGGAAAAAAATTTCTGAGGTTTCATATCACACTCAACAAATGGGAAAAGACAATAACATATAGGAATAATCAATATTGTAATGATTATAGAAAGATAGGCACTGTGCATGAAGTGATCAATTGGGATAAACATTCTGAAAAGCAATTTGACATTATGTGAAGAAAGTAACTAAAATGCTTATACTTTTTGACCCAAAGATTGCACTGCTCAGCATGTATATTCAAGGAGATCAATTTAAAAAAAAAACTTCATATATACCAAAATATTTATGGTAGCACTTTTGAAGTGGCATAAAGCGGGAAACAACACAGGTGTTCATTGTTTAGGAAGTGATAAACTAATTATAGGATATGAATGAAATATTACTGTGATATGAAAAATGATGCATGTGGTAAATACAGGGAAGCATGGAAAGGCTTATTTGAGTAGATGGAAGGTGAAGTAAGCAGAGCCAGGTAAACAATATATGTGATAACTACAAATGGAACCAACAATGGAAGCAATAAAACAATGGAAATTGGATACCATGAAGTTCTAATGAACAAACCTGGCCCAAAAAGAAGACATTTGAGAATGTACCTCTTAGGCTTCTTTGCAGAGTTGAGGGAATATCGGGGTGGAATATTGCATATACAGACTATTCCGGCACTTTGGTTATTTTTATTAAGCTGTTTTATTCCTTCTTTTTATTCATACTTTTAAGGAATGTATCTCTGAGAGGGGAAGGAGGGAGGGATACATTGGGAAATATCTGAGATGTCAAAACAAAATATGTTAATAATTTTTAAATTAAAAATAAATTTCATATTATAATAAACTATGAAACTGGATAGTTATCAAGTCTCTGTCATATGTATTTTTCAATGCATTAGAGAGATGGTAGAGGGGAAAGGAAAATTAGTGAGGGAGGAAAACTAAATTATTGAGGCTTCCATTAATTCAGGAGTAGAAGTGAAGGGAGATGAATTGAGCCAGTTCAACTGTTAGGAATTTGAGAGTTACATGTTTAATAGATATGTGAGTATATTAATTTGTTTTGAAAAATGCCCCTAGTAAGAATTGAGGTGTATCAGCCTCTGGGGCAAGTATACACTGCAGGGACAGCTATTTGACTATCCTAGATTTGGAAGGAAAGCTATGCTTCTGAAGGGGATGAGGTGGTAGAGAAGCTCCACCAACCAAAAGAAAAGGGGATTGAGTTTTGAGGAAATAAAACCATGCCTCTGGCCACAGAAACAAAGACTGAAAAAGAGAAGAAAACATTAAGTATCTTCTATCCAATACAACTGACCTCTACTGTAGAGATAAGGTGGCTGTCAAGGACGAGGAGAAGTAAGGAGAATGAAGTGAAACATGGCTGGAGTCCCTCCTGAAGCAGTGGTCTCGGTTGGTTATCCTACCAAACATGAAAGCAGGGCTTCAAGATACAAGTTTCTCCATGATGGGAAGATTTCGTCCAATATAAATTGCTGTAGAAAATTGTCTTTCTCAAACAAATCTGAAGAATTTCAACAGCACAGTAACAACATAGAGCAAGACTATTTTAAGAATTGTTTTTGTCACTCTAGATTTTTAAACAATTATATTTTAATATAATTAAATTGGGGGGTCTTGTTCTGGAAACAATTGATTCCAACTCTTCTGAAAGGTTTTTATATTTTTGTGATAAAAGTTTCATTTGAATAAAGTAACTGATGCAGTTGGATTGTAACTTGCAGCAAGCTTCTGTTGCAGCTGCTGTTGTTTTGGAGAGAAGGGGGCATTGTTTTGAAAAATTTTTAATTAATTAATTTATTTTTAGTTTTCAACATTTACTTCCATAAGATTTTGAATTCCGAATTTTCTCTCCCTCCCTCCCCTCTCCCCACTCCAAGGCGGCAGGCAATCTGAAATAGGCTCTACATACACGTTCATATTAAACACACTCTCACATTAGTCATACACATCATATTTTAAGAATGGAATTCGATATCCAAGAGGGAAAGGATATGGATTTACGGACAAGAGTAACTTAATCAGCAAAATGAGTATGATCATGCAGGGGAAAATAGATTTTTAATGAAGTTGAGAACTTAAAATATTTCTGATATGAAGACCAGAGTCATATAAAAAAACTTTGAAGTACCAACATAGGAATCAAGGGAAACATTTAAAAATTAAACATGATGAATAACCATAAGGTACTAAACCTCACAATAACTTTTAGAGCTTCATTAACTATCAAGTAACATTTTGTTCTTAGAGTTACTGTCAATGTATACTTCACAGAAAAAAAATTAGGAAAAAAAGTCACCTCATAAAGCATTGTCAGTTAGGATCATAGATTCACAATTGGAAGTAGCTTTAGAGGTCATCTGGTCCAAATATTTCATTTTAAAGGTAAGAAAACTGAGACTCAGAGATGCCGAGTAAGTCGCCCAAGGTTACATAGATAGTAAGTGGCAGAGCCAGGATTTAAATTCAGGTTCTCTGTTTATTTATTTATGGTTAGAATACCATACCATGTTTTTGCATTAAATCAGCTGTTAGGTTTTGTGTGGGCAAGCATTTAGTGGTTTTTACTTATAAGATTCTTGTTACAAAATAGTTTCTGCTCCATTATAATTTAAACATTCCCAGATGTATGATTTCCATTAACTTTGCCACTGAGTTTTGCCCAAAGGCTTGCACAGAATGGCAGATTTCATTCAGACTCCTCACAGATCTCAATGCACAACATATATTTTCCTTGAATCAGGGAACAGAATAGAAAAAAAATCATCTGAATCAATGTTGTTTTACAATTATTCAGTAGCAGTTCCCAAATGTAGCTAGCAAGATGTGTTAACCAGTGGAAATTAACATACTCCAACAGGCTAAGTTTCATAAAAGAAAGTTATTGCTTCTTTTCTACAACTTGGTATGCATTTTCAGTATTCCATGCTAAATCACCGCAATGTAATTAATGTAACTAAAATGAAAGCTTTAAAAGATTCTAATTGCTATGAATTGGTATGCCTGCCTTGTTTTCCTGTTTCAGCTGGGTTTAAAAATACAGGGAGTGAATGCTTCCTGATGCGATAGCAATATGCTGTCAAATATTAAGGACCATGGAGTCATCATATAGATTATATCATCTGGCACAAAAGAAACTTCGTAGTGAAAAGTTTGGGAGGAACAGTTGGTTGGAAAACTCATTTTTGAGCAATGGATAAAAGTTCCATTTATTTTTCTTACTTTTCTTTTCTTCTTCTGTTCTGTCCTATTCTCTTCTTCACTAACTTACCTTTTTAAAGATGCAACATAGAAGAGATGGTGAAATGATACATTTATCGAATCCAGAAAGCCCTTTTATCACTTAATACACACATTTCTCCATCCGTTCTCTCCTTCCCTTCCTTTCCAAGCACCTTATACATCCATAGAGGGCCCAGCACTCTGTATAACTCCGCCTTTTGGTATCTCACCTGCATTTTAATACTGAGGCTATCCAAGTTTAGCTGGACTAAGGTATCCCTACATTCTATGTACTAATTGTATTACGGTTGAGGGTTCTTTGGTTACGTTCATCAAACTGTAACAAAACCAATCCCAGGACATATGTATAATTCCCTGTATGAACCTTGAATGCATTGAGACATTCTGAAGGATCTTTGGTTTTTCTCCCCCATTAGCATTTTTAATAAAAATTATCATCCTGTAGTTCCATCCAATCTTTGAAATGCATTTATCTATGTCACTCTTCAATTGTTTATTTTTATTTCAAAATGGCCATTAGACTCTTCTCTTTTCATCAGGAATATTTGGAAATTATTTAGCTAAAGACTTTTTTTGCCCTATAAAATTATAGAATTTACTAGCTAGATCATTATATATTTTAAATCTTTATCTTTTGGAATACTGAATTCTAAGCCTTCCTCTCTCTTATAATGGTAGTTGTCACATCTCATGTAATCTATACTATGGATCCTCATTATTTAAATTATAATTTGTTTGCTTTTTTTATTTTATTCCAAAATATTTACAATATTTTTTACTTTGATCTGGAAGCTCTGGATTTTGTGGGTAATGGTCCTGAGAGTTTTCTTTTATTTTTCTTTTTTTTTTTAAAGGAAGTAACCATTATGTTCTTTCTTCATTCTGCCCTTGGGCACTTTTATTTTTGATTTCTCTATATATGGCATCCAGGTTTTTGTTGTTTTATATTAAAGTCTAGGTCCCAGGTAGTCCAATGATTCTTAGATTTTCTTTCTTATTTGTTTTCCTGGTCCTTTATTTTGAATAGAAAATAATGTTCATTTTCTTTTGTTTTTTTCAGACTTACTTTTGCTTTTATTCTATTATTTAGGGTTGTCATGTGGAATAATTGATTTTTATTTTGTCTATTTTATGTAGTCTATCACCTAGGCACCTCCTATACCTCATATTACTTTCTTCTAGAACTTTTAGTTCGTTTATATCATTTTGTTATTTTAAAATTCTTACTTATTTTATTTCTTCCAGTAATTCTAGTAGACCTTTTGACCAAGCTGTTTTTGGTTGAGGTTTTGCTTTCATATGTCAAGGCATTATTTTCTTCTTCTAAATTTGAGTCTTGGGTAACTCTGGATCCAAAATATTTCTTTATCTTTGATATCTTCTTCTATTTGCTCATATTTCCAGCATTGCTTCCCAGATGGAAACTTTGCATCAGGTCTAAGCACTATGCACTGGCAGAAATATGAGAAGTCCTTCCTGGGCCATGTTTTGTCTTATTCTGCATTATCTGGGATCTTTCCACTACTTCCTCCAAGTACTGAGCTCTGTGCTCCTCAAGAATCTTAGGCCAGAGAACTGATGATTTTTGAACCCTTGGATACTGACCTTGGGCTCAATCTAGTTACTGAAGCAATCTGATCATTGCCTTCTTGATCTGGGGTTTGCAGATTCTTTACCCTGGCTTATAGTTAATTACACAGATGCAGACTCTAAATATCTCTGGCTCATCATGGTTCACCCTCTGATTAAAGGTATGTATCTGTGGTATCAAGAGCTCTCTGGCTTACCCTTTGTCCACAAGGTGAGAGGCTTCCATAGACTGAACTTCTAGCCTAGGCTTTTCTGACTAGAACATTTCCTTAGACCCTGAGGGTATGCACACCTATAGTCTCTAGGTTTCCCTGGATCACCCCCTGATTTTTAAGGCCAAACTTTTCTAGATAGCATCTTTGCCCAATGCCTATATGCTTCTGACTATCTCTGTACTATGTACTTAGTGAATTTTCTTCTTAGATTTCTTAAATAATTCATGCAACATCTCCCCACCCAAGCCCTTGCCACTGCCCTTTTCTTGTGCTTGCTGGACTACTGAGAGTTTGGCTTTTCTGCCACAACTCACAGTCGTCTTGAGTATCCCCCAAGTATTTCATCTTAAAGATTTTTTAAGATGTAAAATCTTATAAGGTTTTAGAGTCAATAAACAATTATTTTACTTTGTCCCAAATAATTTGTACAAAAATATGGAAGGTGTATTTTCTTTGGAAATGACAGTTTTACCATGTTTTATGTTCTTTTGATAAACTTGCTTTTGTGCAGGGTCTCATTAATCAGAAATTTCTAAATATTGGCACTTTGTATTTTATTATATAATGGTAATTCATGTTCATAATGATGACTCTGAGGCATTATAAACACTAAAGTACCTTCTTTATCTGCAGAGTAAGATTATTCTGGGGGCGGCTATGGGATAGAGTGGATAGAGTGCTAAATCTTGAGTGAGAAAGACCTGGGTTCAAATCCAGTCTCAGAGACTTACTACCTGCATGACCTTGGGTAAGTCACTTAACTCTGTTTACCTCAGTTTATTAATCTATAAAATAAGCTGGGGAAGGAAATGGCAAAATAATCCAATATCCTTGCCAAGAAAACTCCAAATGGGGTCCTGAAAAATTGGACACGACTGAACAACAACAAAGATTAAATTACATTCAACATTTTTTATTGGATTCTAAATTTTTGAATGTTAGTAATCCAATGCATGGCTTGCATGCAGTGTGATGTATGTGGTAATGCTACTAATTTTGATATTTTATTGGTGAGAACCCATTATACCATTCCAAGAATAGAGGCAGAGCAACTTTCCTGTTCTCCCTCCTGCTTTGCTCACCATTCTCTTTACATACCCTATTAGGAGGGAAAAAAATGGCATGTATATCAAAAGGTCAATGTTTCCTTTCCTTAAACAAGAGTCTTAACGTTTAACCTCTTCATGTTTGAAGGGGCTCAAATGTATCTCTTCTTGTTTTTTGGCTAGGGCACACAGTACTGTGTTGGCAATCAAAATGGGCTCTTAGCATTCAGTTCAACCAAGTGCCCTTGAAGAGTTTGGCCTTTGTTTCC
>CM053622.1:347210975-347226077 GCA_028646595.1 Phalanger gymnotis | reverse complement strand
ACTCTTGTGAAAATCAATGCTGAAAACTAAACATATTAAATAAAAAAAAAAACAAAAAAAAGACCTAATTTCTAAAATATAGAGAGAACTGAGTCAAATTTATAAGAAATTGATTCCTCTGGGGAAGGAAAAGTACTCCACTGGCCTTGCTTTTGAGAGCTAAAGGTCGCTTTCTTGCTATGATGAGGCACCAGAAGAGCATTAGTAGAGACAGGCTATCTTTGAATTTGGCTTTATTAATTTCTTCTTAAATTATCCAAACGAGCTGGAGGAAGTCATACAACTGTGCTAACTGGATCCATTATAAATTTGTTAACTAATCAACTGGACTCTGTAGTAGCAGGGCTTTCCTTTTAATTGTCCCTAATTGATTCTCTATCTTGGTCTCCACAATGGCTATTTCAAATCTTACCTTCTTTGCTCAAGATTCTCACACTGTTCCCTCCTCCCTACTCTCTTAACTCAAGATCATAACTCATACTTTACAGAGAAAATGGAGGCCATTCACTGTGAGTTCCCTCTTCTCAATTATTACCTGACAATAACTCCTCTTAATCTCTTCGATTTTATGGTGGTACAGTGGATACAATTCTGTGTCTGGAGTCAGGAAGACATCTGTGTGAGTTCAAATATGGCCTCAGACTCATATCAATGTTAATGTTTAAATTGTGCACCGAAACTCTCTTTTTGCTGCACTACTTCCTTTTATTTCTTACTAGCTGTGTGACCCTGGGTAAGTCACTTAACTTTGTTTGCCTCAGTTCCTCATTTGTATAACAAGCTGGAGATGAAAATGGCAAAGCACTCCAGTATTTTTCCCAAGAAAATCCCAACCACAAAGAGTTAGATACAAATAAAACAACTGAAGGACAACAACAAAAGCAAAATTCCTCCATCTCAGTCTCTCTTCATAGATGGGCCTTTTCCTTGCCAAGACCAATCTCTCAAAATACATTCTTGATCTCATATAAGTACTAGAACTTTCTCCTCATTGCACCCATTATTATCCCATTCTCTCTAGTTTTCAGCCACTTCCTATCTCTTGGTTCATTCCCTGATACCTTTGAACATTTTCAAGTCTACTTTATAATTTAAAAAAAAAAAAAAACTTTTCTAGTTTCCTCTGCCCCTACTCACTGCCATCTTATATCCTCCTCCCTTTTTCATTCAAATTCCTTGAAAAAAATCCTTCTATGTCTTTCACCTACACTTCCTCTCTTCTCTCCTGCTAAACCATCTGAAATATGACTTCTCACTTCCTCACATAAATGACACTGCTCTTTCCGAAGTGAACAGTGATTATCTAACTGCCAAACCTAATTGTGTCTTCTAATTCCTAATTCTTCTTGACATTACTGCAGCATTTAATTTTGTCAACTACCTTCTCCTCTGCCTGCCTGGTTCTCCTCTTACCTGTCTGACTGCTCTTTCTCACTCTTCTTTACTAGATCATCATCTGTGCCATGTACAGTAAATGTGAGTGTATTACACGTTTCTCTCCTATGCCATCTTCTCTTTTTTCTTTACATTCTTTCACTTCATGACCTTATCATTTCCCATGGGTTCAATGATCATTTCTTAGATCTTTTCCAGATCTAAATATCTAGTCTTATTGTCTCCTGAGCTCTAGTCCCACATCTTCTACTGCCTACTGGATATTTTCAACTGGATGCCTCATAGACATCTCAAATTTAACACATCCAAAATGAAACTCATTATTATTGCTCCAAACCCAAGCCCTCTTTCAAACTTCAGTATTACCAGCACCATTATCTTCCTAATTACCAAGGTTTATGCTGTCGGTATCTTCATTGATTTTCATCTCTCTCTCTCTCTCTCTCTCTCTCTCTCTCTCACCCTAAATATCCAAAAAGTTAACAAATTTTGCTTCTCCACAACATCTCTAACATTTTACTTCTTGTCTCCAGTCATACAGCTATGCTACAAGCTCAGAACTCTCACCTTAATTGTTGGAAGCGTCTCACATTTGATCTCTCCACACCATGTTTCTCTTCTCTTCTATAATCCGTCCTCCACACAGCTGCCAAAGTGATTTTCCTAAAACACAAACCTGACCATGTCACCTCAAAACTCAACAAACTGCAGTGGCGCTCTATTACCTCTTAGAAAAATATGAACTATATTCTTTAGTTTTTAAAGTTCTTTACAACCTGGCCCCTTTCATTCTCTTCCAGTCTTTTTAACACTTACTCCTCTCTACAAGCCCTACAGTCTAGCCACAATGGTCTGTTTGCTATACCTCCAACACAATGCTCCATCTCTCATCTCCATACCTTCTCCTCCCCTCATGTCTAAAATCTATCCTTCCTCATCCACCTCTTTGACTCCCTGCTTTCCTTCAAGGCTGGTTCAAGTACCATCTCCTACCTGAAGCTTTTTCTGATCCCCTTAGCTAAAGTGCCCTTTAATTAAAAACTATATTATTTTCATTTTGTAGATATCCTTTATATATTAATAAATGCACGTGTCATCTCCCCCATTAGAATATAAGCTCCTTGAACACAAGGACTGTCCCACTTTTGAATTTTTATCATCGGCATTTAACATAGTATGCCATCCAAAATAAAGTAGGCATTCAATAAATGCTTGTTGGTGATATGATTGATCCCCTCTCCTCTATTTTTTGGGGGTGGAAGGTAGGGCAATTGGGGTTAAGTGACTTGCCCAAGGTCTCATAGCTAATAAGTCTGTTGTGTCTGAGGTCAGATTTGAACTCAGGTCCTCCTGACTCCAGGGCCAATGTTCTATTCACTATGCCATCTAGCTGCCCCTACCCCGTCCTCTATTAAAGTCCTAATCTGTTTCATCACAGTGTGTGTGTGGGGGGGGGGGGCTCTGTGTTCTTGAAAGTTATGCCAACAGAACACGAGCTCTGGAAAGTACTGTCAAATTGGAAGGGTTTAAAATACAGGCCTAGTAATGAAGTTGTATGTTGCCCAAGGATGAGCCTCATTAAGTTTAGGGATGCTTATAATCAGGTAGGATACAGGGCAATGATATGTTTGGTCACAGAAATTCCCAAAGACCACTGAGTAGAGCACGGGACTGAATATAATAAAAAAACTCAATAGCAATAAATGTAAAAGCTTTTACTCAGGCTCAAAAAATTAATTTTACAACTTCAAGGCAGGGGAGGCATGCTTTGGCAGCAGGAGACTAAAATTTCAGTATGAGTCAGCAGTTTGATTCATCAGCCAAAGAAACAAAAACAATCATGGGTTGTATTAAAGAGAGATATTTTCTTAGAATAAAGAAATCATAAAAACACTCTGTAATTTGCCTTGGTCAGAACACATCTAGAGTATGGTGTTCGATTTTGGGTTCCACAGTTAAAGGAAACTGATAAACTGGAGGGTCCAAGTAAAAGCAACTAGGATTGATTAGTAAAGGACCTTGAGTCCCATATGAATATTGTTTGAAGGAACCGATGACATTTATCCTAAAGAAAAGAAAACTCAGGGGACAAATAATGTGGAAGTAATATACATTTGTTCTGATAAGCAGTAGAGAACAAAACCAGGAGCAATGGGTAGAAATGGCAAAGAGGTGAATTTAAGCTTGGTATCAGGAAACTATCATAGCAATTTGAGTTGTCCATAAAGGAGATGACCTGAATTGTGAAGTAGTGGACCATCCCTCATTGTAGGTCTTCAAGCAGAGGTTAAATATCTATTTTTCATGAATATTATAATAGGTATTCTTTTTAAGTATAGATTCGGCTATATGATTACAGATCTCTTCCACCTCTAAAATTCTCAGATTCTGTGATACTAAATGTGCCTCATGACCCAGAGGCTCTGGGCTCACACAGCACAGATACCATCTGACAGGCTTTTCCCAGGCAAGTCATAGTTAGATCATGAAAGGGTGACAAGGTCCAGTTTACCTGGCTCTTCTTCAGCTATAGGACAATCTTTTGTGGTTAGTCTTCTACCATCTCCAAAGAACATACCTGTTGGGAGGTCTTTTCAATCTAGGAGTCTCAAGCTTGTGTGATAGTACCCAGGTTCTCCCACTTCCGCAAAAACGAGATTAGTTTTTCCTAAAAGGTAACAAAGCACCCAATCACCCAATCACCTCTAGCACCCAATTGTCCTCTGATCTATGAATGTGCCTTCTTGATCATCTAAGGCAGGAGTCAGCAAACTATGGGTTGCAGGCCAAACCTAGCCTACTGACTTTTTTTAACTGTCCATGAGAATGATGTTTGCCAACCTCTAATCTAAGGGCATAAAGAGACTTAACTGCCTGGAGTTGGGGTCCTTTCAACTTGGAGGATATCTGAGGATTGTAGTAGTCATCACACCCTACTCTGCTAACCAGAAATGCTTCCAAAAGAAGCTAAGAGGGGAAGAGGAGGCAGCTCATATATATTAACTAAATACTACTAAATGCTCTCTTTGTTGCATATCCTTGCTGTGTTAAAGTAAAGCAAACCTCCTTGTGTTAACTGTTCAATAACTCAGGAATGCCTCATTTTATTCCCATATGAAACCTAAACCAACAAGGCGTCAGTGACCTAACCACTGGAATACTCAAACTTAGGCATTCCTGTACTCGAGAACTCTCAGAGTTGTATGGAAATATCCATTATCCCTCTGACCCGTGCTTAGAAAAGGAAATGAGCAGAAGGCGGTTAGCTCTATGAATTCCTCTCCCAAGACACCTGGGCTAGTCTAAGCAGCTCACCATCTGTTCTCCTGCCAGTTTTCATTTTATTCTCCTGGTGGCATAGGAGGGAGAAGTCTCACACTCACCCCCTTACTGCAAACTGGAAAATAGTCTTGAAAATTAAGGGAGGTAAAACAATGGAAAATAGAAATCAGGAGGAGAAGGAACACGGTGGTAGGCAAGCTGTTTCACACATTGCTTTTATCGACCATGAAGGAAAAGGTGGTTTCTACATCAAGCGGTCATCCTCTTTTATTTTAAGTAGCCAATAACCATGAAGGCAATCCCAGTCATTAGGAACCAATAAGAGGAGTTGCCTATGCCCTCTAAATAAGGGGCAGGGATACATGGCTATCTCCATTGAAGATGCCATTTGAAAATGTCCACACCCTAGAAACTAATCAAGTTCATTGAGGAGGGGAAACTCATCAAAGTAATTAAGGATTCCCCTGACCACATCTCTCACGTTACTAATAGAGAGATCATAATTTGTATCCATGGGAGTAGGATGTATACACATTGACAAAATTTTTAGTCCTTGAAATGTTGAAATAGATTCATCCTTTTAAAGGCCGCTTTTTACTCAAAAGATTTGAAATTTCATCCTCTGACCTAGAATGCCCATTTGGATTATCCCTCACATATCTTTGAGGCTCTCATCATCTTGGGAGGCAGCCTTAGGGATGCATATTTCATGCTAAGAAGTCAAAAGAGAGGCACACTGGAAGCACTGTGTGTCATAGCTCATTAATCCAAATGGAATACTTATCAATTGTGTGACCACCACCTGCCCTCCTAACTTGGAGGGCAAATGATAGAATTTTTCTAAGGAAGGAATCAGGCCTATCTTGCCTAGATGACTGACTTCTGATGGTTCCTCTAAAGCATCCCCATATGAGAGAGGAGAAAGCAATAGAAGAGAGAGTTAGAACTTGCATATTTTATTCTGATTCCCCATTCAGAACTATTTGGTGGCCTAGATGTTACTGGGTTGTGACATAGAGGTCTTGGCTTTAGTTTTGTCAGTCTATAGTTTAGTCTCCACCATTTATAAAGGTAAAAGTGAGTTTAAAAGAACAGTCAAGATTTCAAGGAAGAAGTTACTAAGCTTCAATGTAGACAGAATTTCACAGCAGAATTTCCTGAGCCTACAGAATGGATAGGATGATAAACCCTTTGAGATGGAAGCTAATGGACAATAGCACCCCTATTCAGGCAGCTAGAGCATTGCAAGGCAACTTTCAAGCAGGGTAGATGGGGGCACAGTGGATAGAGCACTGGGCTTGGAATCAGGGAGACTCATGGTCATGAGTTCAAATTCTGACATGTACTAGCTATGTGATCCTGACCAATTCGCCTAATCCTTTTTGCCTAGTTCCTCATTTGTAAAATGAGCTGGAGAAGGAAATGGCAAACCACTCCAGTATCATTGCCAAGAAAACCCCAAATGAGGCCACAGCTACACTCCTGAATAAAACAGAACAAAAATCTGTCAAGTATTGTTCTAAGCCCTAGTGATACAAAAAGGAAGATAATCTTTCTCCTCAAGGAACTTAATTCTAATAGAGTAAAACAACACACAAAAGAGAGCTGGAAGGAGTAGGAAAGGGGAAGGAAAGGTAAGCACAGAGTGGCAATGTAGCAAAAAACAATGGCGACTTCAAAGGCCAAAGACTCAGAAGCATATCTGGGAGGAAAGTGAAGCATGGCCAGCTAGGATCTGTCCCCTTAAAGGATGGCCCAGAAAAAAAAAAGTAACACTTTTCTATGATAGAAGACGGCTGACATGGCATAAATAAAGCATTAGTGATTTGATACCTTGGATCTCACCCCTTTCTCCCCTACATAAAACTATCCCACTCAGGAACGACTTTGGGACAATTTGTATGTGAGTATATATGTGTATATGTATTTACACACACATGTATGCATATATATATCCATATAGGTATATATGCATATGTGTATATCTTTATATACATATAAACATACCTGTGCATATTTATGTACATATAATTACAGCCAGTTCTTTTATAACACTTATTTTGAAAATACAACTTTGTTCCAACACAATTGATATGAAAGGGAAGGATTAAGATATAATATGAATTTTGCGAATTTTGACTATAAGAAATAACTGGGAGAACCCAGTAAGCTACACCACTTCACAATAACTTCCTATGCCCACTTCCACAAGGAAACTTCAAGTCTTTTTCAAGATATTTATTGTATATCTTCTGGTATAGTAGGAACTATAATCTGAGAAGGGCTAATTCTTTCTTTTTTAAAATTCTTTGTTTTTGTTTGAATTTTCTTCCACAAAATGACTACTATGGAAAAGTTTTACATGATTGCACATGTATAACTTATAACAGATTGCTGCCATCTGGGGGGTGGGGCAGAGGAGAGGGAACATAGAGATGGAGAGAGGGATAAAATTTGGAACTCAAAATTTAAAAAAAAGTTAAGAATTGTCTTAACATGTAATGAGGCGAATAAAATATTAAAGGGGGGGGTTGAATCTACCGGAGAGAATAGTAACATAAGCAGAGGATAACTTGAAATGGGAGAACATCCATAGTACTTCAATAAGAGTCAATAGAAAATTAGTTTGAAGAATATTTGCGATGGCCCATGACAGTTTCAGGATGGCTTTAAATGCATTGATCGTGGTTTTCAAATGACTTCACATTTGTGCTAAAAGAACACAAACACTGGAAACAACATGATCGTGTTATTATCTGATGAGGTATGATTACAGGGTAACAGAGAAAGATGAGGAAGCTATTCTGGTGCACTGTGCAGAATGCAAACAAGAATACAGTCATGCATTTGACCAATCATTGGGAATCAGTTTTTGCTGAGATGTTGAACCCTTGGGAATAATTTGTTAACATATTTATTTAGAAACAAGCAAGAACATGTGCTTAGCCAGAAGTGGTCAGAATTAAGTGGAATAGGTGCAAGACCACCAGAATTATTGGGTGTACATTCATGTTGGTTTCAAACTCCTGAAGAAACAAACCTATGATGCTTCAAACATACACATGGTTGTTATCACGAAGGAAGAATATATTTGTACCCTAACTGGGCAATTACTTACTGTTTAAGGTGTCAGTAAAGAAGTTTTATTGGGAACCTGCTGGACTATCATTGCAAACTTCCTTAGGGTTCATGAAATTGGAGCTACTGCCTACACCAATCTCTCCTCTGTTTCTGTACCTGTTTCTGTCTGTCTGTCTTTCTGACTCCCCATCTTTCTTTCTCTTTCTTCCTCCCTTCCCCCCTCACTTGCTCCAACCTCCCTGTCTTCGCACAGCCGTTCTGGGACTGGAACTATTTATCTCTGTTTTTGTATCCTCTGATCTAGCACAGTACCTGCCACAATAATAGGCACTAATAAATTATTTTTGGTAGCCAAGATGGTGGAGTGAAAGCAGGGACCAACCTGACCTCTCCCACAAACTCCTTCAAATTCCTCTAAAAAGTGAATCTAAACAAATTCTAAAGTGACAGAATCCACAAAGAGACAGCGTGGCAGATTTCCAGCACAAGACAACCTGAAAGGTTGACAAGAATGGTCTGTTGCACCAGGCTGGGAAAGGAGTGAAGTCCAGTGCACAGGCTGCACCAGCATGGACTCAATCATAGCAAAACTGGAGCAGACCTCAGTTAACTGAATCACTGGCAGCAGTAGTGATTTCCAGAGTGGGTGAGAGAAAAGCACAGTCTTGCACAGGGCCTGTGGCAGTGGCAGCAGCTACTCCTGGGGCTATCAGCCCATAGACTGAATGTTTGTAAGTCACCTATTTAAACTTCTGGGAGCTAAGGTGGCAGAGTAACCAATAAATTGCTCTCACCCTCCTTTGTTGACCTTGAAAAGCCCAGAGAATATTGCCCCAGGAAAAATCCTAGAATAGTGGAGCCAGCAGAAAGACAAGGTGCAGTAGTCTTTTAGTTGGGGAGACTAGGGGGATTAACAGGAAAGATCTCTCTTGCTGTGGCTGAAGGGGACCAGTACAGGATGGGAGGCATCCCAGAAAGCCAGCAACAGCCTCCACCTCAGTGGACCAGTAAGAAATCTTGAGCCCCAGGGTAGAGGAGCAGGCAAGCACCAACACCAGGCACACACCACCACCAGCTCAGCACCAGGTAAACTATCAAACCACTACAATATCCAAGCACCAGCCCCTGAGGCCCTTGCACAGAAAACCAGTAACCAGGTCCCTAGCCCCCAGCACAAGAAGTCTGGGACAGTGCTCCCTGGGCCCTAGAAGCAGGGATCAAATTTAAAAGGCAAATAACATGAGCAAGAAGAATTTTAAAACATCAATGACCATAGAGAAATATCTTGGTGATAGAGAAGATCAAAACACAAATTCAGGAGAGAACAACATAGTAAATATACCCACATCTGAAAATTTAAAGGGCAATATTAACTGGTCTCAAGCCCAAAAAGCCTTCTTGGAAGAGCTCAAGAAGGATTTTAAAAGTCAAATAATAGAGGAGAAGAAAAATTTTAAAATACAATTGACAAAATGGGAAAAAAGTACACTGAAGAAAACAAGTACTTAAAAAGTAGAATTGGACAAATGGAAAGGGAGGTACAAAAGCTAACTGAAAAAAAAACCAATTCATTAAAAATTAGAATTGGGCAAGTGGAAGCTAATGACTCTATAAGACATCAAGAATCAGTCAAAAAATTAGAAAGAATGAAAAAATAGAAGAAAACATAAAATACATCATAAGATTAACAACTGAGTTAGAAAATAGATCCAGGAGAGATAATTTAAGCATTATTGGCCTTTCTGAAAACCATGCTGAAAAAAAGAGCCTGGACAATATCTTTTAAGAAATCACAAGGAAACTGCTCTAAAGTCCTAGAACCAAAGGGTAAAATAGTCATCAATCCACTGATCACCTCCTGAAAGAGATCCCAAATAGAAAACACCAAGGAATATTATAGCCAAATTCCAGAATAATCAGATAAAGAAGAAAATACTATAAGCAGCCAGAAAGAAACAATTAAAATATCATGGAACCACAGTCAGAATTACATAGTACCTTGCAGCTTCTACACTAAAAACTTGGAAGGCTTGGAATATAATATTCTGTAAGGCAAAGGAACTTGGACTGCAAAAAAGGATCAACTACCCAGTGAAATTGATCATAATCTTTCAGGAGAAGAGATGGATATTCAATGAAATAGGGGACTTCTGGACTTTCCTGATGAAAAGACCAGAGCTCAAGGAAAAAATCAATCTTCAAGTACAAGACTCAAGAGAAGCATAAACAGGAAAGGAGGGGAGGGCAGAGCATGTCATCCAATAAGGACAAACTGTTTACATCCTTACATGGGAAGATGATACAACTCTTGAGAACTGTATCTTTATTACATTATATAGAAGGAAAATACATAGACAGAGAAGGTCAGCTTAAGTTGATTTGATGTGATGATAAAAAGCCTAATTAAGTGCTGAAAAAAGATTGTCATGGGAGAAGAGAAAAGGAGGAGGAATAAAAGGGTAAATTACATCACACGAAGAGGCACAAAGACATATTATGGTAGAAGGAACAAAGGGAGGGTGATGAGCATTGTTTGAACTTTCATCAGATTTGGCTCAAGGAAGGAATAACATACTCAATTTGGTATAGAAATCTATGATTTATATATAATGGTATAATATATATATATATATAATGGTCTATAATCTATAATTGCCCTATAGGCAGTTGGAGAGGAAAGGGGAAAGAAAAGTTAGGGAGGGATAGAAGGGACCTAATAAGTAGTAAGGGAAAAGGGAAAGAAAAGAGAGGGCAGATTAAGGGAAGTGGTGGTCAAAAGCAAAACTCTAGTGAGGAGGGAACGGGAGAAAGGAGAAAGAAAAACATAAACAGGCAGAGGGATAGGATGAAAAGAAAAACACAAATAGTAATCAAAACTGTGAATGTGAATGGGATGAACTCTTCCATAAAACAGAAGTGGATAGCAGAAGAGATTAAAATTCAGAATCCTACAATATGTTGTTTACAAGGAACACATTTGAAACAGAGATATACACAGGGTAAAGGTAAAAGACTGGAGTAGAATATATTATGCTTCAGCTGAAGTAAAAAGAAAAAGCAGGGGTAGAAATCTTGATCTCAGACTAAAGCAAAAGCAAAAATAGATCTAATTAAAAGAAGTAAAGAAGGGAACTATATCCTGCTAAAAGGCACCATAGAGAATGAAGCAATATCATTATGAAACATATATGCACCAAATGGTGTAGCATCCAAATTCTTAGAAGAGGAGTTAAGGGAGTTACAGAAAGAAATAGATAGTAAAACTATACTAGTGGGGGACCTCAACCTCCTCCTCTCTGAGCTAGATAAATCTAATCACAAGATAAACAAGAAAGAATTTAGGAAGTGAATAGAATTCTAGAAACTTAGATATGGTAGACTTCTGGAGAAAACTGAATGGAGATAGAAAGAAATATATCTGTTTCTCAGCAGTACATGGCACCTACATGAAAATTGACCTTGTACTAAGGCATAAAAAACTCATGATCCAATACAGAAAGGCAGAAATATTAAATGCATCCTTTTCAGATCATGATGCAATAAAAATTATATGTAATAAGGGCCTGTGGAAAGATAGACTAAAAATCAAATGGAAACTAAATAATCTAGTACTAAAGAATGAGTGGGTCAAACAACAAATCACAGAAACAATCAATAACTTCATTCAAGAGAATGACGATAATAAGACAACATACCAAAACTTATAGGATGCAGCAAAAGCTGTTCTTAGGGGAGGTTTTATATCTCTAAATGCTTACATGAATAAAATAGAGAAAGAGGAGATCAATGAATGGTCATGCAACTGAAAAAGCTAGAAAAAGAACAAATTAAAAATCCCCAATTAAATACCAAATTAGAAATAGTGAAAACCAAAGGAGAGATTAATAAAATTGAAATTAAGAAAACTATTGAACTAATAAATAAAACAAAGAGCTGGTTTTATGAAAAAAAACAATAAAATTGATAGACCTTTGGTTAAATTGATTTAAAAAAAGAAGAAAACTAAATTACCAAAAATGGAAAGGACAAATTCACCACCACTGAAGAGGAAATTAAAATAATAATTAGGAAATATTTTGCCCAACTGCGTGCCCATAAATTTGACAATCTTATTGAAATGGATATGAATATTTACAAAAAATAAATTGTCCAGATTAATAGAAGAGGAAATAAAATACTTATACAACCCCTCTCAGAAAAAGAAATTGAACAAACAAGCAAAGAACTTCCCAGGAAAAAATGTCCATGGCCAGATGGTTTAACAAGTGAATTCTATCAAACATTTAAAGAACAACTAATTCCGATTCTATACAGACTATTTGGTAAAATAAGTGGAGTCCAACCAAATTCTTTTTATGATATAAATATGGCATTTATACCTAAACTGGGAAGAGTCAAAATGGAGAAAGAAAATTATAGGTCAATTTGCCTAATGAATATAGATTTAAAATTTTAAATATTATATTAGGAAAAAGATTACAATAGCTTATCACAAGAATAATACACTATGACCCAGGTAGGATTTATTCCAGGAATGCAAGGCTTATTCAACATCAGGAAAACCATCAGCATAATTGATCATCTCAACAACAAAACTAATAGAAACCATATGATTATCTCAATAGATACAGAAAAGGTTTTTGACAAAATACAACACCCATTCCTATTAAAAACACTAGAGAGCATAGGAATAAATGGGGTCTTCCTTAAAATGATAAGAAGCATCTACCAAAAACCATCAGCAAGTATTATATGTAATGGGGATAAGCTAGAAGCATTTTCAACAAGATCAGGAGTGAAACAAGGATGTCCATAGTCACCACTGTTATTCAATATAGTACTAGAAACATTGACTTTAGCAATAAGAGAAGAAAAAGAAAATGAAAGAATTAGAATAGGCACAAAAGAAATAAAGCTATCACGGTTTGCAGATGACATGATGATATACTCAGGGAATCCTAGAGAATCAAGTAAAAAACAACTTGAAATAATAACTTTAGCAAAGTTGCAGGATATAAAATGAACCCACATAAATCCTCAACATTTCTATATATTGCTAACAAAGCTTAATAGCAAGAGATAGAAAGAGAAATTCCATTTAAAGTTACTGTAGACATTATAAAATATTTGGGAGTCTACCTGCCAAAACAAACTCAGGAACTTCATGAACACAATTACAAACCACTTTTCATGCAAATAAAGTCAAATCTAAATAATTAGAAAACATCAGTTGCTCATGGGTAGGCTGAGCTAATATAATAAAAATGAGAATTCTACCTAAATTAAGTTACTTATTCAGGGCCATACCAATCAAACTACCAAAAATTTATTTTATAGAGCTAGAAAAAATAATAACAAAATTTATCTGGAAGATAATAATGCTAGGGAAGGTGGCCTTGCCATACCAAATCTTAAATTGTATTATAAAGCAGCAATCATCAAAACTACTTGGTACTGGCTAAGAATTAGAGTGGAAGATCAGTGGAATAGGTTAGGTACATAAGACACAGTAGTTAATGACTATAGTAATCTACTATTTGATAAACCCAAACATTCTAGCTTCTGGGATAAGAACTTACTATTTGGCAAAAACTGCTGGGAAAACTGGAAAATAGTATGGCAGAAAGTGGGCATAGACCAATATTCTATACTGTATACCAAAATAAAGTTCAAATGGGTACACATTTTACAT
Organism: Phalanger gymnotis; assembly: GCA_028646595.1. Lineage (NCBI taxonomy): Eukaryota > Metazoa > Chordata > Mammalia > Diprotodontia > Phalangeridae > Phalanger > Phalanger gymnotis. The sequence goes on along the minus strand of CM053622.1, from coordinate 347,212,627 downwards.
ATAAAGGCTGACACCATAAGCAAACTGGGAAAGCAAAGAATAGCTTACATGTCAGCTTTGTGGAGAATGAAGGAATTTATGACCAAACAAGAGACAGAGGACATTATGAAATGCAAAATGGATAAGTTTGATTACATTAAATTGAAAAGTTTTTGTATAAACAAAGCCAATGCAACTAAGATTAGGAGGAAAGCAGAAAACTGGGAAAGGATTTTCACAACTAGTGTCTATGAAAAAAGGCCTCATTTCTAAATGATGAGAAGGATAACTTTAGAAAAATCTGGGAAGACTTATATGAACTGATGCTGAGTGAGAGGAACAGAACCAGGAGAACATTATACACAGTTACAGCCACATTGTGTGATGACTAACTTTGATAGAGTTGTCTTTTCTCAGCAATGCAAGGTTCTAAGACTACTCTGAACGGCTCATGATGGAAAATGCTATACACATCCAGAGAAAGAATTATGGAGATTGAAGCATACTATTTGCTCTCTCTTTTTTTTTGTTTTGTTTTGTTTCTTCTTTATCATGGTTTGTTCCATTAAGTATAATTCTTCTTTGCAACATGACTAATGTGAAAATACATTTAATGAGAATGTATATGCACAGCCTATAGCAGATTGCATGCTGTCTCGGGGAGGGGGAGAAAATTTGGAACTCAAAAGCTTGTGGAGCTGAATATTATAAAGTAAAAATAAATAAATAAATTAAAAAAATAAATGATTGTTTATTGAATGATTGATCAGTAATAAATGTTTTCCTTTAGGCAATGGGCCCCCAAAATCTAATCAGTATCAAAAGTTTTTTATGTTTTTCCCACTGGCTTTCCAACTAAGCCTCAGGGTTACTTCATTTAGTTAAAAGACAGATCAAAGATTATTATTACAAAACCAATCTGTTTGGTCAAACAACACAAAAAGTCTTTTTGTATTCACTCTTCCATTCACATGGCAAATGGACAGTGGCACTAACTGCAGGAAAAAAATCCTCCAACTCTGGGCTTCTTAGGTCAAAAATTCCTTTTGATGCTAAGCTTCCCTTTCTTCTCACTTCCAAAACATGCTTTAAAATTTGTAATTCTAATGTTATGGCTGAAATATGAAATACTCACAGATCGAATTTCATAATAAAATTGTCATTCAGATCTGTTTCTATAGAAACTGCAAAGAGGGAGCTTTACATTTTATCCCACATTTCAGCTCTTATTTCAGACTCAATGCAATGATGTGCCAGTCATGGTGCATCTGGGAAAACTTTTACAGCAAATCACTGATAGTACTGAGCTTGGCTTCCCAGACACAAGTCAAAATGCACTTTAATGCAATTGCTTGGATTCCTTCCTCACAGCTGGCACTCTTCTTCAACTCAGTGGAAATTGAACACACAGACATCAAGACAGGTATGAAATCAAGCCCAACATGCTCTTCTTTTCTCTCATTCTTACTAACTTTTGGTTCAAGAAAGCTAACACTTGGAATCCTCAGGTATTTTTAATGAGTGAAATGAATGTAGCTGATGTTTTTATTTCCCAGGCACACCAATGATTCACTATTGGAGCTAAGTCATTTAATATCTCTGTGCCTCAGTTGTCCTAACCGTAAAAAGGAAGATGAAATGATTCATGAAACATTAATGCTAGAAGGAAGTTA
>CM053622.1:347171018-347210475 GCA_028646595.1 Phalanger gymnotis | reverse complement strand
TTACCCAGAGACCATCCAGGCTGTCCTGGGTTGGGGCCCTGCTTCCCTCTGCCACTTTGTGGGTTCTGCAGCTCTAGAATTGGTTCAGAGCCATTGTTTTATAGGTTTTTGGAGGAACTTGGTGGGGAGCTCACGCCAGTCACTGCTTCCCAGCCGCCATCTTGGCCCCGCCCCCCATAATCACAGAATTTCAACTGGTTTCACTATAGAAGGAGATTATTCTATAAATTCTCCCAGCTTCCAAGAGAGTAAAATCCGTTGACATCACCTCTATCAACTCAGATGCCTGGAAGGTAAGAATTCTAGTTAATTGATACTTCACCTATACCCTATCTAGCAAAGTCTCACCTCTTCTTTCCCTGATCCCTATGATTAAAATTTTCTTCCTACTTTAGTCCAAAACAACCTTTTCCTCTAATTATCCCTAGCTCTCATCCCTAACCCTCTCAGTCCTTCCACTCTGAAGTTCTTTAAATGTTTTTATTTTATTTTATTCCAAACTTAAGAAATGAAACAAGCATTTCCATAACAGAATAGAAAAAAAAGATTATACATGAAACTGCTAATGTATTATTTAATATTATTTGTTATCAATTATAATAATTAATAATTATCTAAAATATAATACATTATTGATATAATGCATAATAACATAGTATATATTATTTTAAATATATAGTAAAGTTGTCATGTAACTTTTTCTTTTTTTCTTCCCCTCCCACCTTGTAAGACAGCTACCATTAGACACAAATATGTATATATACGTAAAAACATTCTATGAATGCTTCTATTTCCCAGTTCTTTCTCTGAATGAAGATAGTGTCTTACTTTATGTAATTAATTTGGGTATTTATAATAGTCAAAATGACTTAGTCACTCCAAGTTATTCTTAAAACAGTATTTCTGTTACTGTATATAAAGTTCTCTTGGTTCTTCTCATTTCACTCTTCATCATTTTATGAAAGTCCCTCCGCAGTTTTCTAAAATCAATGAGCTCGTCATTTCTTATAGAAGAGCGGTATTCCATCACAATGATATATCACAATTTCTTAAGTCATTCCCCAATTGGTGCATATCCCTGCAAGTTCTACTTCTTTGCCATTGCAAAGAGAGTTGCTATAAACATTTCAGAACATATAAGTTCTTTTCCTTTTTCCCTCTTAGGAAGACAGATGTAGTAGTGGAATTGCTGGGTCAAAGGGTATAGACAGTTTAATAACTCTTTGGGCATATTTACAGATTCCTTGCCAAAATGGTTGGGTCAGTTCACAATTCCACCAACAGGAAATTAGTGTCCCAGTTTTTCCTCTCTGAAGTTCTTATCCTCTCCTGTGATTTCTGGAGCTCCCTTTTTTATTGTTACTGTGACAAAACTGTAAGACAGCTGTGCCACTTTGTAGACATCATCCCACATGATGTTTAGAGCACTGCAATAGTTCCCCAGTCCACGTTTGCTGGTGTTTACTTTCTTAAATGTATAGACATGGTGTCATTTCATTAATTAACCAGAACATAGCATAATATAATGGTGGCTAGGTGACACAGTGGATAGAGGGCTAGGCTTGGAGTCAGGAAGTCTCATCTTCCTGAGTTCAAATCTGGCCTCAGACACTTACTAGCTGTGTGACTCTGGGCAAGTCATTTAATCTTGTTTGCCTCCATTTCCTCATCTGTAAAATAAGCTGGAATAGGAAATGGCAAACCACTCCAGTATCTTTGCCAAGAAAACCCAAAATTGGGTAACAGAGTTGGAAATGACTGAAATGACTGACCAAGTATAGTATACAATTTGTCCAGGAGGTGGCATTCTATTTAAATCACCAGTCCAGTGGATTTTGGCCTTGTCTCTCTAATATATGTATCAGAGAGCTAGAATTTTTCCAACATTATTTCAAACTCAACATGTCTGAAATGGAACTTACTATTTTTTGCTTCGTTGGTCCCTCCTGCCTTTTCTGTTTCTGTTGAGGATATCACCATCTTTCCAATCATGGGTCTTGAAACTTTGAAGTTATTTTTGATTCTTTTCCTTTTTACTCAATGAATAATGGAGTACCAAGTCATGATCATTCTACTTCCATACCATCTCTTAATTTTTAACTGCATTCATACAGTAACTAGACTAGTTGGTCTCCAGTCCATCCTTGACCTAGCTACCAACTTGATACTCCTAAAGTCCAAGTCTGACCATGTCACTCTTCTGGTCAAGAAGCTCCAGTGGACTAGGTCTGTATGCCAAAGAAATCACAAAAAAGGGAATAGGACCCACATGTAGAAAACTATTTACAGAGGCTCTTTTTTGTGGTGGCAAAGAATTGGAAATTGAGGGGATGCCCATCAACTAGGGAATGGCTGAACAAGTTGTGGTATATGAATTTAATGGAATACGATTGTACAATAAGAAATGATGAACAGGCAGATTTCAGAAATAAAAAAAAACCTGGAAAGACTTACATGAACTGATGCTGAGGGAAGTGAGCAGAACCAGGAGAATATTATACACAGTAACAGCAACATTGTGTGATGATCAACTATGATTGACTTAGCTCTTCTCAGCAATACAATGATCCAAGACAATTTCCAAAGACTCGTGATGGAAAATGCTATCCACATCCAGAGACAGAACTAATGGAGTCTGAATGCAGATTGAACCATACTATTTTCAATTTGGGGGGGGGGGTCATTTTCCCCATTTTGTTCTGTTCCTTCTTTCACAACATGACTAATGTGGCAATATACTTTACATCATTGCACATGTATAGCCTATATCAGATTTCTTGTTGTCTTGGGGAGGGGACATGGAAGGGAGGGAGGGAAAAAATTTGGAACTCAAAATGTGAATGTGTTGTCTTCCTCCAGCATTCCTCTAAGTTCCTTGAGGGCCAGGATTGTCTTGATTTTTAATACTTATTGATTCCTTGATTGATTATCCAGGCCCTTATAATCTCTTGCCTCATCGATAACCTCCTATTAGGTTTTTCTTTCAAGGTTCCCTAATCTCCAATCCATTCTTTATATAAGCAGTATCTAATTTTTTTTATGTCATGCCCTTACCAGTAATTTTTTTAACGTTGTTGTTCAGTCATTTCAGTTGTATTCAACTCTTTGTGACCCCATTTGGGGTTTTCTTGGCAAAGGCACTGAGTGGTTTTCCATTTCTTCTCTAGCTCATTTTATAGATGAGGAAACTGAGGTAAACAGGGTTAAGTGCCTTGTCCAGGGTTCTGCAGTTGGTAAGTGTCTGAGGCCAAATTTTAACTGATGTCTTCATGACTCCAGTCTTGGTTCTTTATCCATCGAACTACCTAGCTGACCTTTTTGAGTGTATGCTTCCTATTGATGCATATTTCTTTATTTATCAATTATGTACACAGATTTCTATACTAGCGCTTATGTATCTACTATAACACACAAATTGAAATTTGAAAAGGATAAGGAAAAGATCACAGGATATTTCCCCTAAGATTTAATAGGGAGCCACTGGAGTATATTGAATAAGAGTAAAATGGTCAAACCTGAACTTTAGGAAAATCACTTTAATGGCTTTGTGAAGAGACCTGAAGTAAAGAAACTAGATAGGAAGTCACTGCCATGAGAGAGGTGATGAGATTCTGAGCTAGAATAGTGGCTGAAATCATTGAGAGAAGGGGTTGTATGAGAGAGGTTGTAGGGGAAGAAAGATTTGCCAACTGATTGGTTATGTGGGCGAGTGAGAGTGAGGTAGAGAGGATGACGCTGATGTTGAAAACCTTAGTCACTAAAAGGATGGTGGTTCCCTCAATAGTAACAGGGGATTTCAGAAGAGGGATCAGTTTGAGAGAATGATAAGATAATGAGATCTCTTATGGATATTGCAACCCATTCATCTCTGCTTATCCTGTGTGACTCACTTTATCCCACTGAAAATGAAAAGGGAGGCATCCTTACTCACCAGCCATTGCCCTGGAGTGCCATATGAAAAAAATCTTATAAATTTATGTACTAAGAATAGAGTTAGGACTAAATCTCCTGCTATACAAACAGCAATGCTAGCAAGGAGCTGCTCTAAAGAACATCAGGTTCACTATACAGATGATGATTCCTTTAGGGCCTATGAAATGGTGCCTATAACAGTCCCAGATCATACAGAGCAAGACAGATAAGTGGTAAGAGGCCTCTTGTATACAACCCATTTTAGAACTTAAGTTGATGTTGGGCCCCACCCTAAATAGCCACCTACTCAATGTTCCCTAGCAAAACTTCTCCTTGGGGAAATAGTACCAAATTTGGGGGCATTTAGAAGCCTCCACTGAAGTGGTGGTCAGCTAGATGCCTCAGTAGATAGAGCATGGAACTCAAACTCAGGAATACTCATCTTCCTGAGTTCAAATCTCACCTCAGTCACTTACTAGCTGTGTGACCCTGGACAAGTCACTTCACTCTGCCTCAGTTTTCTCATCTCTAAAATGAGCTAGAGAAGGGAATGGAAAACCATTCCAGTATCTTTGCCAAGGAAACCCCAAATGGGGTCACAAAAAGTTGGACAAAATTGAAAAATGACTGAACAACAACTGAAGTGGTACATTGACCCTCCAGAGGTCAGGAGAATGATAAAGAAGCTGTTGTTTTAAAAATCCATTTTAGTATTCAACTATACCAGCTGCCTGTAAATGATATAGAGTAGAGGTGTCAGCCACACTGTTTTCATGTAGTCTTTAACACTTCTGAGTATGTCCATAACCCTATTTAAATGTAATTGGGAACTATTTAGCAAAATAAATAAAAATACAATAAAACACAACATTGCATTTTGAAATTAAATCATTATGTGACCAGCACGGATCCTTAGGTACAGACTTGTAGCTCTATTTCTATTTGAGTTTGACTCTTCTGATACAGAAGATGGAAAACCCAACCAACATTATGGTGGCAGGCCCATTCTCAGACTTTCTTTGCAGTAAAATCTGCCTCAGGGCTTCCTTTCTTGGTTGATGACGGCTTGTCCAGGATTGCCACTTCCTGAAGGGGTCCCAGCCATCATCAGAGCTCCCAACGCAACTTATTGTCTGTATTTCAACACTTCCTGACTATCAGCCTTGCCCTTGGGCAGGTATGCCCATCTCTTCTCCCTTACTTTCCAGCTTTCATTTATTTTTTTTCCCTTTCCTTATTAGAATATAAACTCTTCAAGAGTAGGGATTAACTTCTTTTCTTGAATTTATATTCCCAGAATTTAACACACTAAGTTTTTTCTCTCTCTCTTTCTCTCTCCTTGATCAGAGGCAATGATAGAGAGATCCACACAGCAGGCCATATTCTGTAAGAGCTTTGTTGGTCGCTTCCATGGTAATGGATTTAACTAATAATTTGTGATATTGAAAAGGGAATTAACCCAAGGATTCAGTTAGGGAGAAGGTATTTGATATCTATGATGGGCACAACTTTTGTTTGAGGTACCAGTTGATCTGCTCAGGCCTGTACAGTGGTCTGGTAGGAAAGACTCATATATAAAATCTAATTACATTCAAATAGTACTTGGTCAAAAGGCAGAATTTAAAACACCTAAATCAAGTTGGTCATGGGGAGTGGAAACTCATGGAGAAAAGGCATGAATCTAGTCTACTAAACCCATTTCTTTTAAAAAATGTCACTCTTTGCACATTGGGAAACTGAAAGCTAAGAGAATTAATCTTTGTTGGGACAAATAAGCTGAACTCTCCATTTTAGCCACTTTAAAGGGGACAGAGGGCAGTCCCCATCTGGGTCCCCTAGCTGGTCAACTGACCTTACAAGAATAAATCCTCTGTTTGGTCTATAAACTGATGGAATTCTGCAAGAGCAAAACTACAGCAGTAACAGCAACAACAAAATTACTGTATTGCCCCCAAAGACCATACTTTCATTAGACATTGTTCTAAATATTCATTTGCTTGCTGTTAAAACCTCTCTTGCAGCCTCCTCAGTTTCTTCTTGGTGAAAGCTTGGAAGCTCTCTGACTTCCCTGTTGTCATTGCTATTGTTTAGTTATATCCATCTCTTCATGACCCCATGGACCATAGCACACCAGACCTTTCTATTTTCTCCTACCTCTCAAAGTCTGTACAAGTTCATGGTCATTATTTCCATAATACTATCTATTGATTTCATACATGAAATCCCCTTTTCATTTTGCCTTCAATCTTTCCCAACATCAGGGTCTTTTCCAATGAGACCCATCTTATTATGTGGCCAAAGTATTTAAGCTTCAGCTTCAGTATTTGATCATCCAGTGAATAGCATGAATTAATTTCTTTAAGTATTGATTGATTTGACCTCCTTGTTGTTCAAGGTATCCTCAAAAGTCTTCTGCAGCACCACAACTCAAAAGCATCAATTTCGTAGAGCTCAGCTTTCCTTATAGTCTAACTTTCACATCCATAATGGAAAACTGTAAACTGGAACAACTATCGCTTTGATTATACAGACCTTTACTGGGAAAGTGATGTCTTTGCTTTTTAGTATGCTGTCCATATTTGTTATAGCTTTCCTTCCAAGTTACCGTCACCATCTGCAGTGATCTTGGAGCCCAAGAATATAAAATCTGACAGTACTTCCATTTTTTCTCCCTCTATTTGTCAGGAAGTAATGGGACCAGTTGCCAAGATCTTTGTTTGTTTGTTTGTTCTTTTTATGTTAAGCTTAAAGTGATTTTTTATACTCTCTTCTTTCACCCTCATCAAGAGGCTTCTTCATTCTTCTTCACTTTTTGCTATCAGAATGGTATTGTCTACATGTCTGAGATTGTTTATATTTCTCCTGGCAACCTTAATTCTAGCTTTTGATTCTTCCATACTGACATTTCACATGATATACTCTGCATATAAATTAAATAAATAAAGTGATAATATACTTGTATCTTTGTATGTATGTATCTTTGTCTTACTTCTTTCCCAATCTTAAACTAATTGGTCATTCGATGGTCAGTTCTAGCTGTTGGTTCTTGACCCACATTCAGGTTTTCAGGAGACACATAGGATGATCTGGTACTCCCATGTCTTTGAAGACTTGCCACATTTTGTTGTGATTCATACAGTTAAAGGCTTTCGTGTAGCTAATGAAGCAGAAGTGGACATTTTTTTCTGAAACTCCTTTTCTTTTTCCATAATCCAGTGAATATTGGCAATTTGGTCTCTGGTTCTTCTGCCTCTTCAAAACCCAGCTTGCTTGTCTGGTAATTCTCAGTTCACATATTGCTGAAGTCGAGCTTGTAGAACTTTAAGTATAACCTTGCTGGTATGTGAAATGGGTGCACTTATTCAATAATGTGAACATTGCCCTTTAAGATTGGAATATAAACTGATCTTCTCCAATCCAGTGTTTTTCAAATTCTCTCTGGCATATTGAGGCAGCACTTTAAGAGAAACATCTTTTAAAGTTTTTAAATAGCTCAACTAGAATTCTATCACTTCCACTATCTCAAATTGTTAGTAATGATTCCTATAGCCCACTTGACTTTATTATCCAGGAGGTCTGGCTCTAGATCAGTAACCACACTGTCATGGTTATCAGTGATAGTAAGATCTTTCTTCTGTAGTTCTTTTGTATATTCTTGCCGCTTCTTAATCTCTTCTGCTTCTGTTAAATCTCTACCATTTTTGCCTTTTATCATGCCCATTTTGCATGAAACTTTCTTTTGATATCTCTAATTTTCTTGGAGAGATCTCTTGTCTTTCCTATTCTGTTGTTTTCTACTATTTCTTTGTATTGCTCATTTAAGAAAACCTTCTTATCTCTCCTTGCTATTGTCTAAAATTCTGCATTTCCTGTGAAGGTAGTATTCTGGGGGATAGTATAATGATGAACTCCAGGCTTTCTTCCTGCTGGCTCCAGTTCCCAATCCTCCTCTTTACTCTTGTTCCTTTTCTTTTCCCCTATAGTTCTAATCTCAATAGGATTTATTGAAGAAGACATTCTCCATGGAGTGTAATATTATTTTCCATGGATTATATGTTCTTCAACAAATCCTTTAGGTCAGAGATCATACTTCCTATCTGTAGCTTATCAGTCCCCAATTCCATTAACATTACTGTTATTAGATGTATAAATCACTCCTCCGCCTTCAAGGCATGGTCCTTAAAAATTATTCACCTCTTCTTCTAATTGCCAAATACACAAGGCCTATTTGCCTTCATTTTCCTTGTGTTGGTGATCCTCTTTTTTATAGCCCTTAATAAGGACTAATGGAGTATTTAATTTTGCTATTTTCTTACTTTCCCTTTCAAGTTCCCTAAGCAATCATTGATCTAATCCTATAGGGTAAATGGGAGCTTCTTCCTTATCCTACTCAAAGGTCTCTCCAAATCTAGGTAAATACAAGATTCTAGAATCCTATATTCGATTAAGCAATAAATAGAAGCTTCCTTTCTTCCATGCCAGCCCACTTATATTTCAAAGTCATTCAGAATTCTTTGGAATATGTGTAACAACACAAATAGCCCTGTTTGATGAAGCCCTAATAATGAATCAAACAATCAATTAATAGATATTTATTAAGCACCTACTATGTTCTAAGCACATTAATCCCTGGGGATAGAAGTACAAAGAATAAAATAATTCCTATAATCAAAGTGCTTATATTTGAATTGGAGAGGCAGTAAGTACATATAAACACAAACCAGCATGACTATGAATTTTATAAAGGCAAATCCATACATAAAAAGTATGTAGTTAATTACAAGGCAATTTGGAGGCAAGGCAACAGCTGTTAGGGGTATCAAAAAAGGCTTCGTACAGAAGTTGGTGCTTGAGCACCAGGAATAGAGGACTAAAAACATTCAGGATATGTGAGACAGCCAATGCAAAGCCATTGGGATTAAAAATATAATGAATGAGGCAAGGAAGGAAGGTCAGCACGGGAGGAAGAATAATGTTTAAGGAGGATGAAAAAATGAGTTGTTTTGGGTGGAGGCAAGTTGTAGCTTTAAAAATGAGATCCAGTTTATATCTTATCTTGGCTCTATTGTTGTTATTTCAGTTGTGTCTGACTCTTAGTGACCCTATTTGGGGTTTTCTTGGCTAAGGTACTGCAGTGATTTGCCATTTCTTTCTTCAACTCATTTTACAGGTAAGGATATTAAGGCAAAAGGATTAAGTGACTTGCCAAGTATCATACAGCTAGTAAGTATCGGAGGCTGGATTTGAATTCAGGTCTTCCTGACTCCTGGCCTGGTGCTCAATCCACTGTACCATTAAGCTGCCTTATACTGGTTTTAGTATGCCATAATTCACAAATATAATGTGATCAGGAATGCTTTGTCTAATGTCATTAATTGATAATTTAAGAATGAGATATTAGGTGAGAATGTTGCAAGAAGCAGTTAATTTCAAAGGAACATCAGTATGTTACAAATATTACAAGTGAATCAGTTAATAGACATTGGAAGGAGTTGAATGGGATGAGACTGCTCATCCATCAGAACTTTAAAGTCCTTTAGTCAAATCATGTTAAGAATTATTTTAACGACTTTATGGTGGGGTTTGGAAACAACAGATCAATGGGTATTGTGTAAAATAATGTTGTTACCCTTATGTAGGCTAATTTCAATGCTTCAATAGTTTTATGATATCACCGATTCGGTCCTCTTTCTAATGGTCTGAATTGCAGCCTATCCATATCTCATCCTCTGATATTCACATATATACCTTCTTGTAAATCCACCTTACATGCTGAGACCCTTCTTCTGGGACTTCTAATGTGTGGGATTCAATGCAACATGTCATCTGTCCAGCTATCATTCCTCAGCCTCATGACGTGACCAGGCCACCTACTTTACTGATCGTCCTCTCTGATGACATCTTTTTCTACTACTCCATGTACCAATTGTGTGGTATGTACCTCTGTATAACTCTGCCTGTTCCAAGTACATGTGACAATATGTCTTTCTGTGCTGCAGCAACAGGAATTTATGGCACAAGTTGAACAACAGGGAATCGCTAAAGAAGATCTGGAAGGATTACCGTTCTCTTTCAATAGATTATCTCTCAGTGTAAAGGAAAAGCAAACAGGAGAAAGAAGAGAAAGCATTTAAAATGAAAGCATGATTGAAACATCACTGTAATTCTAAAACCAGTTCTCCCTCCCATCCCTGTCTTTACTTGCTCAACTCTTAAGCAGTCTACCAAGTAATCCAATAGCCACCCCCACCTTCTGGTTCAATTCTGGATTGTGGGAGGAATTTTTGCGGCTTCTTTTCTGATTGTCATTGTTGTTCAGTCATTCAGTTGTGTTCTACTCCTTGTGATCATTTATTTTCCTGATTATTTATCTCAGTGTCTGCAGTTGTTTCCCAGTGGTGTAGGTGATCTACAAATGGATTGATGATAGGACACTTTCTCTTTCACTCTGAGGCAGAAGTCAGGGGGAATAATACAGCTGTTTGCATGGGGTGTGGAGGGGATTTCATTAGCCTCTCTGCTCACCTATCAATGATTACCTAATAGGAGATACCTTCCTTAAGCCTCTCTACCTTGCTGACCGTAGCCCTTGCAGTAGTGAGGAAGGGTTTCTTTGTAGGGCTAGCCCAAGCATAGGTGGAAGTTGTAGAGGGGAATACTTAAGTGCCATATAAGGATAAACTTCCTATCAATTAGAGCTGTCCCAAATTGGAAAAAAGCTGCCTCAAGAGGTAATGAATTCCCCATCAACAGAGGCTTTCATGACAATTTGGCAGAGATCTTATGGAGGAAATTCTTGGGCAAGTAAGGGTGATGTCCTAGCCAACTCTGCCATTCTGTGGTTGGCCAAATTAATAAAGATAAATGCAATGCAATTGACTTCAACTCAATAAACATTTATTGAGCACTTAATACGTGTAATACCATGCCAAGCACCGGGAATACCAACATAAAAATGAAAAACAGTTCCTACACATAAGCCGCTTAAATTTCACTAGACTAATAATGAACACTTTTAAGATTTGCAAAGCGCTTTTTGCAAATATCATTTCGCTAGGGGCTCACAATGACCCCATTTTTCAGAGGAGGAAACGGAGGTGCAGAGGAGTTGAGTGACTTGCCCACATTCACACAGCTAATTAGAGCCAGAAGCGACTTTTGAACCTGGGTCTCTGCTGAATCCAAGCCCAGAATACCTTTCTATTTTTCACAGAAGTTCTTGAAGAAAACAATGTGATAAACTCATGCAAATTAAGGCGTTATCATCTCCTGGGAGGGCAGGAGGACTCTAGGGAGAGGTAAAACATAAACAAACTTAATGGTAGAATTCCAGGAATCTACAGTATGAGTGTTTTTTTGTTGTTGTTGTTCTTAGTTCAGGTGATTTTAAGAAAAAAGCATCTTCATACCACTTTTCAAGCACACAATTGTGGTGACCACTATGCCATTCATGGGGAGGCCCTAAGCATCACCGATGGACCGCTGAGAAGGACCTTAGAGATCATCAGCTACCAGCCTCTCATTTTACAGGTAAGGAAACTGGTTTCCCTGAGATAGAAAAATGCCTTGTTTGTTTATATCCTTTTTTTATTCTCAGCATTTGGCACAGAGCTTGGCATATAGTAGGTGCTTAATAAATGCTTGTTGACTAACTGGAGGAGTTGCGCCAACAGAATATCTCTCAGGCCAGGCTTTTACCTTCTGGAACAAAAGAATTTTTAAAGGGAAATCAAAGATGCAAATAGAACTGTGACAAGTTCTGAAAGGGCCATCATGAAACCTATTTCATACCTCCCTGGATGTTTTCTTTTTACTACCGAGCATCCTGCAACTCTACTCTGATTCCTAGGACTTTACAGTAGTTAGCAGCTTTCTTCAGGAGGCCTACACCAAGATATGATGAGATGCTCTTCATAGAGAAGTCTTACTGTATTTACAAACATCATTTGGCTGCTTGGATAGTATATAATCAGACAGGTACAGACAAGTTCAACCACTAAACTACGGCCTCTTGCAGAGGAATGTCTATTTTCTACATTAAGAAAGCACCATCTAAGGGCAGCTAGGTGGCACAGTGAAAAGAGCATTGGCCCTGGAGTCAGGAGGACCTGAGTTCAAATCCAGCCTCAGATGCCTGACACTTACTAGCTGTGTGACCTTGGGCAAGTCACTTAACCCCAATTGCCTTGCCTCTCCCCTTAAAAAAAAATGAAAGAAAGAAAGAAAGGAAGGAAAGATGGAAGAAAGAAAGAAAGCACATCTGGAATCAAACAAGTTTGATGGTTACTCCCTAAAATAAGGTGGCTCTCGGGGATACATGGTCTCTGTATCCAGTAATGAATTGGTAACAGCACCCACTCTAGTCTCACAGGAAGATTGGTACAGTATCAGGGTGCTTCTACCATGTACATAGAAGCCCAATTTCATTAGCTCATAGTACCATGGTTCTAGAAGCTTCAGTGATCTCATTAGGTCAACAAATCCAGCTGTGTCCTTTCACAGATGATTGTGTTTGTCCTTCATTTTTGAAGAGGACTGTCATCAGGGAAATGATGACATGACTTTCAGTTGACTTTCATTTGAGTGAGGGAGGGCTATGCAAGGTCACCAGCCTCACTTTCTCCTCCAGAGTCATCTGGATCCAGCAACCAGATATTCATTAAAATGACTGGAGATGACCCAGGTTGCAACGGCCATTTTAGGCTAATGTCTTTTCATGTACTCGCAGTGAGGTAATGCCCATTCACTGAATAGGCCTCTTTAAGAAGTGAGTCAAGGGATGGCCCCTTTAATTAGAAAAAAATAAAAAATCAGGCTGGGAGGGGAAGACCCTCAGGTTCCAAAGAGAAACAGTCACTATTGACATTCACTCTAAGCCAGGAGGGCCCAAAATACAGCCGTTAAGTGGAGCTTGGAAAGAGATCTATTGTGGTCCAACCTATGAGCTTCAGAATGATCTGGGTCTCTTTCTTTTTTTTCTTTTCTTTTCTTTGTCTTTCTTTTTCTTTCTTTCTTTCTTTTCTTTTCTTTGTCTTTCTTTTTCTTTCTTTCTTTCTTTCTTTCTTTCTTTCTTTCTTTCTTTCTTTCTTCCTTCCTTCCTTCCTTCCTTCTTTTCTTTTTCTTTCTTTCTTCACAAAACCTTTCACAAATGAGGAAAATAAAGAGGAGTTAAGTGACTTACCCAAGGTCACAAGGAAGGAAGCAGAATTTGAAACAGGGCATTTTGACTCTAAATCTAGCCAGGTAGCATAGTGAATAGAGCCTGGGGTCAGGAAGATCTGCTATCGAATCCAGCCTCAGACACTTACTAGCTGTGTGACCCTGGGCAAATCAGTTAACCTCTTCTTGCCTCAGTTTCCTAATTTAAAATGGCCATAATAACAGCACCTACTTCAGAGTTGTTATAAGGATCAAATGAGATAACATTTGTAATTGAGATTATATTTGTAAAGCGCTTAGCTCTGTGGTTGGCACACCATGGCTTACCTTCCCCAACCTCCACCCTTCATACACACACATATACTTTATTTCTTCCCTTTTCTTTTTACTATACCATAACGCATAACCAGAGGAAGCAAAATATCACTAGTTTGGAACATTGTAGTGGTGGCTGAGGGAAGGGATTCTAATTTTATACAAGATAGACCTTTTTTTTTTTTTTCTGAGGAAATGCTGTAGTGAAATGGAAGCTTGAAAATCACCAGGTCCCATTCAATTTTCCTGTGTCTCAAATTCCAGTTCCATTCTTGGAACAGTCATGGACTTCCCAAGGGCCTTTGCTTTTGAAAATGTTGAGAGGAGCCTCTGAGGGAACGACGATGAAGCAACCCATGAGGCATCAGTGCAGGGTCTCCAGCTTTTATCTCACATTTGCTCTAATGTGAGGCATAAACACTGTGAATACAGTCACATGGGCCCTTATGGTTGTTAATATTCTTTGAGTCAATGTGAAAATGATACCATTACAGTGCCTATGATTAGAGAGACCATTTCTTGCTTTGCTGCATAGAGCTGATCTGTGCTTTCTGCTCCCTTGGAAGTTAATAGGAGTGTGCTGTTTAGATTGCTTTCTTTGGGGAATGAAACAAGAAAGGAAAGTGGCTGGAATACCCAGAAAACAGACCATTGTCAATGACTCCAGGGACCGCCTCTGGTGCTCTTCATGGTGGTGTCCAGGCATGGGTTACTGCTGATAATTTAGAGTACTGTGCCAACTGGAGCACTAAGCTCCCTTGCTGTTTGAGGCACATTTTCTCTTAGTAATGCTATCTTAGGACAATTTTTCTACATCCTTCCCCCTCCCCAGCCCCTGAGAGATCAAACTCATTTGCCATTATAATTTGTTATCATAATGCAGTCTTGAAAAACTCACAATGACATCATATTATACTCATAAAATTCTCTTATATAGAACTGACACTATCCTGCCGATCAGTGCATTAATAGTAGAAACTGAGAAGCAAAGAAAGGACACATTAGCTATATAACAAAAAGAATAAAAGAAAAACTTATGATAAGGAAGCATTTTTCCCCAATTAAATACTCCATCCACTGACAAGAACTCTTTTTTTCACCTCTGGGCCTTAAAGATATTCTCATTTTCAGGAGGAGGAAAGCTCAGCATAAAAAGTAGAGCCAACTTAAGTTCGAACTACACAATTAGGAAAACTTAGGCAAACACTGCAGCTATCTTGATTGTTCAGAAGAAATGCATCCTATAGGTATAGTGAAGGGTTTTGATTGGAAATAGCTGATACAATGTACCAACCTTCTAAATCCACGGCAGTTAATGGAAGAATCAACTCAGCCTTAACTAACGGGTGCATTCAGATCCTCTGGAGTATAATAGGGACTCCAAGCTAATTGGCTTTGAGTGCTGCCTTGCTATCATACAACCTTCTAACTCTGCCTCAACTGTCTCACAGAAACTAGTAAAAAGTAAAAGGATTTCGATAATGAGAGTTAGGAAAATACCAGGAGGGGGACAATCACATTCTTCCGAATGATTCAATACACGAGAAAGGAAAGCATGATCTTGAAGCATGAAAGATTAATAATGAAAGATGCAAGACTAATCCTTACCGATCCATCTCCTCCAAAATAACCAGATAAAATAACATCAAATGGAAAAAGAAAATTCTACCAAACAGATTTTGAACTTTCATATTAAGCCCAAGAGATAAAATTTAAATCCCCGCACATGTGGTTGCTTCTACAGTTAGTTACAGATCCCTGGGCCTGGAACAGCAAGTTAATAGACTGTGAAAGGAAAAGAATAACTATGAGATGAGACAGCTGATCCATCAGTACTTGAAGCCGTGGGGTCTGAGAAGAGGCGAGGCTATTACCTCTTCTCCTTCTCTGGGAGGATGGAAACTTCCACATGCTGAAAGGCAATAAATTCCCTATGACCTTGGAGGTAGAAGACAAATGTCTAGGTGCAGTTTCTTTGCTTCCTATTAGTTTTTAAACAAGCGTATTTGGGTAAGGGAAAACATAAGAAATATGTTGGCATTTACTCTGACATGTCCTTTGCTTTTTACATAAGGCTGAATACATTAGGGAGGACCAGTGGTTTGGAACCGACATGACTACAAGTAGCTAAAAGGGAGAGACGATAAAACCTAGGTGACATGAGCCAATGGTCAGTTGTGTGATCCCACATGGAAACTGAGACCAAAGACTAACTGTGGTACTCATTATATTCGCACCTTCATAATGCTGAAAAAATGACCTATCAGAGTGGATATTCTATTGTGTTAGGTTCAGCGTCAGCATCCTCAGAAGCTCTTAGGAGGAATAGCTATAGAACTATAACATCTTTCTACAATTTGGCTTACGTCTGAGAAAAGGATGTACTTGCACAGACTGTATAATGCCCCAAACACAAATCTTTAGAAAGAACTGTGATGAAGGATACTTTTCATTGACATTTAGAATCTTGTGTCTCCCAATATAGCAAGTAATTGGAATGTTAGAAGGAAGAAGGAAAAAAAAAAACCCAATAGATCCTGAATGGTTATTTTGCTAATCAGATGGTATTGCAAATAAAAAAAAATTGTACTTAATTTACTTATTTACAATGTACTTGTTTACAATGTACTCTATACTTACAGAGTACTTGTGAATGATGTCTTTATTTACAATAATTTGTCAATAAGTTGACTTTGATAGACTATAATCTCTCAGTGGCATTATAGATACCTGTGAGGTACCACTGTACACCAGTCTTAAAATTGTGATTATTCTAGTTTATTTATCTCCATCTGTAATTTCATTGGCGAGGAAATGCTTCTAGCAATAGAAATGAGACAACTGTTCCGAATCTTAGTCTGTGATGCCTGGAGAGAGCTGAAAGGTTAGGTAATTTACTAAAGGTCACACAGTAAGTATGTTTCTAGAGTAGAATTGGACTCAGGTCTACTAGACTCTGAGATCATCTTTCTGTCCACTAGACCTAATTCATTCTATTTGTACGTGCTTAAAAAAATCTGCTCCTTTAAAAAGAGGTCTCCTGAAGAAGCCAGGTTCTAAAAGTGCCAGAAGATAAAGAAGGGAGCTGAGGGCTATCTAAAAGTTCACACCCATATATTATTAATAGATTCTTCAAAGAGAGATCCTGAAGGTGCTAAAGATGTTGACGAACAAACATCATGAAATGAAATTAATTATGTCTTTTTAAAAATTTTTTTGAAGGGTGAAGGCAGGGCACTTGGGGTTAAGTGACTTGCCCAAGATCACACAGCTAGTAAATGTGTCAGGTGTCTGAGGTCAAATTTGAACTCAGATCCTCCTGACTCCAGGCCTTGTGCTCTACTCACCATGCCACCTAGCTACCCGAAATTAATTATACCTTAACACCCAGAAGACACCTGGTTAATGACACGAGAGTCATTTCAAAATTAGGGGTCTCTCTACAGTTATATATCATTAACTCTTTAGAGAAAAGATTTACACCAAATCAGAAGGGAAGAGAAACATGAGAACACATTGTGTGAAATTATGAAAGCTACAATCCAAACTTATTAAGCAAACTTTTGACTCTGAAAAATATGAAATGGCTTAATGTGTAGACCAGGGGTAGGGAACCTATGACCTTGAGGCCACACATAGCACTCCAGGTCCTCAAGTGTGGCTCTTAATAAAAGGATTTGTTCTGTAAAACTTGGACTTAACTGAAAGGCAGCACCCGAGGACCTAGAAGACCACAAATGGCCTTGAGGCCACAGGTTCCCCACATGTAGTATAGACATTTACTCCAGTCATCACTATTTCTTAGGGAAGTTGAACGGAAATAAAGACCACCAATGAGAAGATGAAAAGGCCTCAGAAACTGCCTAGGTAAATAAATAAATACTTGAAATCCCTAGAGAGATATCTTAGTCATGGCTAACATTGTTTTTGATCACAATTCATTTAGAAAATGTTACAAAGGATGATATAATGATCACAAAACAACAAGAATCAATGAAGAGCAAAATAAGCCTGCAAAAAAACTGAAAATGAGACAGGAAAAAGGCAAATACTCCCAAGAGAATTTAAAGATTAAACTGGAAAGAAGATAAAAGCTAGAAGTGAAATGGAATAGATCTACCAGCCCTGCCTTAGCAATATGTACCAGCCCTTGCCAGATGCGGGAAGCTGTAGCTCTACTCAGCTTGGAAAAGGAGAAAGTTAATAGAAGATTAGGAATGGAGGGGGAGGTTTCTCTTCGTACAGCTGGAATTCTGAGAGATGAGAACAGTGAGGTGCAAGATTTATTCACTGACATGTGAAACAGCAATATAACTCTGAGGTCTGGAGGCAGTGAAATCTGCACTCACCTTTTCTAATCTTAAATAAATGGGCTAATTTGCTATTCACTATGTGTCATGGTCTTTGTGTAACTGGCATTTGATACAAAGTCAGTCTAGGCTTTGCATATAGCTTAAAGCACTTGAGAGAGTGATTGGGAGCACAGCTTGAACCTAAATAATATTTCCCTTATGTTAACAGTTGGAGAAAATACCATGAAAGAGGACATTTTCTATTTAGTCTATCCAAGTTTGCTACCTGTTTGATTTACTTGTTTTGGGGGAAGATAAGGGGAAATTCCAGGCTAAATTTTTTTAAAATGATCAAAATCCATAAATCTTTAAAATGCACTCTCCATAACTACTCTTCATCATTACATATCGCACACTATTAAATTGTACAAGAAAGAACAGTACAATGGAGAAACCATATCACTGGAGAGGGGCACTCTCCATTCACCAGAGGTTTGGACAAGTTCTCGCCGTGGATGAGACACCTTGTGTCTACACCAGGCCTTCACAACCTGCGGCCAGCAGGCAGCTTAAGGCCCCCATGCTGGTGATGCTTCTGTAAGAAAAGTTGATATTAAGAGCTGTTGCCTTTTTTTGTTATTGTTCAGTCATTTCAGTTGTGTCTGACTCTGTGACCCTATTTGGCATTTTCTTGGCAGAGATACTGGAGTAGTTTGCCATTTCTTTCTCCAGCTCATTTTACAGATGAGGACACTGAGGCAAACAAGGTTAAATGACTTTCCCAGAGTTGCCCGCTAGTGTCTGAGATGCATTTGAACTCAGGCCTTCTGATTCCAAGCCCAGCTGCAGCACAAAGGATTTCTAGCGGCTTTCGAAGACTGTAGAGGAAAGCATTCTTTATCTGTAGAAGAAATAAATCCTTTGGCGTGCTGCAAGCTGCCTATGGGCTTGTGTAAGTGACCCATGGCTGCAGGTTGTGCAGACCTGGTCTACACTATGATGACTCCCAGAGCCCCAACCAGGGATTCTAGCACCTGGAGCAAATTCAGAAAGGGCTCCATTTCAGGGATGTAGTTTCTCCATTGCCTTTCATTTCTTTAGCTGTTTCTGGACCTTCGAAAGTCTGTGTAACCTGGTTGCTTCTGTATCACAGCCTAACCTGTGCTCCTCTGGGGTGGTGCTTCTTGTACTATGGCAAGGATATATGGACTTTTTTTTCTGGAAAGCTCCCTGACTAATCCTCAGAAAAATGTTTTTCCCCTAGTGCCTGGGCATGGTGATAAACGATCCCATTTTAGAGAATTTGCTTCTATTTTGTCAGCATCGCTTTTGTACAAAGGCATACATCAGTCAGTCAATACATGTTTCGGTGCTTCCTATGTACCAGGGACCATGCTAAGTTCTGAGGAATAGAAAGGAAGGCAAAAACTGTCCCTGCATTCAAAGAGTTCAGATTCTAATGGGAGAGTCAAATGTAAATAACCAGGGACATGCAATATAATTATCTAAAACTGGTGGAAGACAATCTCAGAGGGAAGGTACTGAGTGAATTAGGAGGTCTCTTGCAGAAGGTGCAGAACATGGGATTTGAGATGAGTTATGAAGGAAGCCAGGGAAACTAAGAAGCGGAGGCATGGAGGGAGACCTTTATAGGCAAAGGGAGCAGTCATTGCAAAGGTTTGGAAATGGGAGATGTAGTGTATTATATCAGAAACATGAAGTAGGCCAGTGTGGCTAAATCATAGAGAATGTGGAGGGAAGGAAAGTGAGGAAACTGAGGGCCAGGGAGACTAAATGACTTGCAGACATTTGGATGCCTGAGGCAAAACTGGGAAGTAATAATAAAAGTTAGCATTTATTTAGAGCCTTAGAGTTTGCCAAGCACTTTGCATATACTACCTCTTTTGATGGATTCACAACAGCTTTGTGAAACGCTATAATTTTCCGCAGGGGCAGGTAGGTGGCCCAATGGGTAGAGCATCAGGCCTGGAGTCAGTCATCTTCCAAAGTTCAAATCTGGTCTCAGACACTTCCTAGCTGTGTGACCCTGGCCAAATCACTTAACCCTGTTTGCCTCAGTTTACCCATCTGTAAAATGAGCCAGAGAAGGAAATGGCAAACCACGCCAGTATCTTTGCCAAATGGAGACACGAGCAGTTCGGAGACAACCGGAAAATGACTGAACGACAACTGAGCATAACTATCCCCACTTTACAGATGAGTTATTTGATTCTGACTTGCCCAGGGTCACACAGCTAGGAGGTGTTTGAGGCAGGGTTTGAAGTCAGTTCTTCTGAACTCCCAGAACAGCAGCGTACCAGCGAGGCAGGATTGTTTTCGACATTCTCTCCCTCCCGTTCCCTTCCTCTGCACCTCAGCTTTGGTGTAGAGGGTGTGTGTGCTAGAATCGGCTTGAACGGGCACATAGTGCTGTTGCTCAATTTTCAGTGTATTAACCCTTTAGAAACCACAAAGCACTCAAAGCTGTGGATCAGACCTTGATTTATTGTGCTGTTGAGTGTCTAGATTTAAAAAAAGTGATGGAGAAAATGTTAATAATGGAGATTAAACTTAAAAGTGTCATGGGAACATTTGTCTGTTTGGTTTTTTAAACATTTACCAGAACACTTCAGTGTAATGTTCCTCTCCTAGTTCCCAGAGACCGAAAATACTCTTCCTATGCAAATGCATTCTGAGAAAACTGTTTACTCCAGGTGTAAGTGACTCGAGAGCACAAGGTTTAGAGCTGAAAGGGAACTTAGAGGTAATTAAATCTGAGAGAAACAGCAGGAGATAGTGGAAAGAGTTCTGTTGTCAGAAGACCTGGATTCGAATTCTGCTTCTGAAACTGTGGGCAAGTCATTTAGTCTCCCTGGGCCTCAGTTTCCTCACCTATAAAATGAGGGCATTGGACAGATGGCCACTGAGATAATTTTTATGTTTACATTTTTTTATCTGCAGTCCTTCACTTTTATGACTTAAAGTGATGAAAAGCCTATAAGAATAGCAATAGCATTGGTCTTCTAATTAGCAGTAGACTTGGGTTCAAATTCCTCATCTAACCCTCATTAGCAGAGTGACCCTGGACAAGTCACTTTACTTTGAGTTGCTTCAGGTTCCTCAGCTGTGAATTAGGTATCATCGTACTTGCATTACTGATCCTACAAGATTATCCAGAATGTAAACCTTAACGTAATAAATGATTATTGACATAAATGATTGCTAACCTATGAATGTCATATATACACATACATGTGTGTGTACATGTATTTGTAGTACAATGTAAATCATTACATATTAGTTTTAAATTAATATAAGTTTGCTAAGTAGGCTCTGAGCCCTCAAGGCCCTGAACAGAATACAAAAGCTCTGAGTTTAGAGTTTTGCCTTTGGGAGTTCTCACTCACTGGAAGAGTATTGAGTGATGTGACCAAAGGAGACTCTGGGTAGCCATTGTTAGGAGCCCCTGGCTTTGAAAAACCCAGATGTTGGTGCTTCTCTCTCTAGTAAATATTCGTGTATTGCTGGGACAGACAGCTAGAAGCCTGTATAATGATTTGTGTTCGTCTGTTTATATCGTCTCTGTAATTTCTGTTTATGTTTGCTCTGAAGTTCAGGGTGCTGGCTTTCCCCCCTGAACTAAATGATTGGTATATGTATGTTTAATTAATTTGAGATTGTTAACTCCTTAAAGTTGTTTTCCTTAGAAAAGCAGATCAAAGAATCTGTGCTGGCAGCTCTTCTGTGTGCTGGTGTTATTGGTCTTATGCTCCCATAGCAGCTTCTAGCAACACTGTTGTTACACCTCTTTAGTTTCCTCATTTAAAAAATGATGGTGATAGTCACGATGATGGGAGGATTTTGGATTAAATGATCATTAAGCTCTTCCTCAAAGATTCTGGGGTATCAAAAGTCCTTAGCAACTAATCAATCAATAAGGATTTGTTAAGTGCTCACTAGGTGCCGGTTGTTGTACTGTGTTATGAATACAAAGACAAAAATGAAACTTCTACTATATACTTATAATAAAGGAAACCTGGGTTTCTAGCCAAGGATAGTGCATTTTGCATAAAACTCTCCTAAATGGTGGAAAGACCCAAAGACTGTGTGAAGGTCTGAGTTGGCCAAGCATTGACCTGAAAGCTTTGCAGAGGAGAGACTTTTTCTTCAATCCTACTGTGAAGTAGGAGGCAGGTGTAGTGGTGGAAATAGAATAGAGGAAAAAGATATAAAAAAGACAGACTAGAAGAGAGATAAACTAGGAAAGTAGATAGAAATATAGGGGAACGCTAGCCCTTTAATATGTCCTTGTTTTCTGTCTGGCTTCTATAGACTTCTGGGAATTTTCCCTTGGATGAGATGGATCTATCTCTTAATTTAACTGAAATTTTTCACTCCCAGTGAGAAAATGTATATACTCTTATTTTCTGGTATATTCGTATCTGTGTAAAGTATCTGATTTTTGTATGCCTTTGTTGTTGTTTAGTCATTTCATCCATGCCTGAATCTTTTTGACCCCATTTGGGTTTTTCTTGGCAAATATACTGGAAGGGTTTGCCATTTGCTTTTCCAGCTCATTTTACATATGAGGAAACTAAAGCAAACAGGATTAAGTGACTTGCCCAGGGTTACACAGCTAGTAAGCATCTGAGGTTGCATTTGAACTCAAGTCTTCCTGACTTCAGGTCCTGAGCTCCACCTAATTGCTATGTATGCTATCCACTTGGAAAAAACGAGTTTACTTGCAATTAACTCATTATGACGGTCTTTTGTGAAACTAGTATTTGGTAGGAAGGCGTCAAATATGTACATGTAATCTTCACTATTCTCCTGTTAAGTGATAATGGCTTAATAGCTCGAACCTCAAAACCATGCCTAGAAACCTTGAGGAAGGTAGATAGAAGTAATTCTAGACTGATATTCCCTCTTAGAGAAGAACAGAGTGGCTAGCCTTGTGAATCCTTCTCCTGCAGTAATCAAAGTTGAAAGTCTTCCTTAGAGGGCATGAGCAAGATTCTAAGGCTCTCTGTCCATGCTTCCCAATGAGCTACATTTAGACGACCTATGCAGACATGTATACCTTCCACGGGTAGCACACAACTTATATAGATATGTGCAAAGTATATTCAGTATAAATACAAAATAGTTTGGGGATAGAGCACGTTGGCAGCTAAGATGAGAAACAGTCTCATATGCCAATTTTTCTTGATCTTAAAAGAAACAAGGGACATTAAAAGGTGAAGAGGAGAAAGGAGTACATTTCTGGCTTGGGGGATAGTTAGCACAAAAGTACAGAGATGGAAGATGGAACTTTGACATCCTGGAAAGATAAAAAGGGACCAGGTTATGAAGTGATTTAAATGTCATTCAGGCCTAACCTTCTATGATTCTGTTTTCTAGCCCCAGCACAGTCATTGATTAGATGAGTAATGTTGAGCAAGTCACTTGGCATCTCTTGGCCTTGCTTTCTCTACCTATAAAATAAAGAGATTAGATTAGCAGTTCTCCAAAATCCCTTTCAGTTCCTTGAGTCTATGATAAATTGGTATCAGGGTTGGTGCATACAGTTTGAGAACTTGTTTCATTTGTTAGGCTTAAAAGAAAAAGCAACAAAAACCCAACAGCCCATGACTGACCTAGTAAGGCAATGACCTTCTTTCCTCTACTCATCCCTTACAATACCATTTCCTACAAAAAGTGAAAACCCAAGCAAAGCAGAATGCAAATGCCCTTGACAAACATCCATTTCAGAAGGAAAAAAAAAGGGACCTTTACAAATATGCTCTGCTTCATGAAACTTTACAGAAATACTGATAGACTTTTTTTCTATGTACCTGATGCAGTTATTTAAAACCTATAAAAAATAAATTTCCATCTGTTTTATTCACACTTTAAATGTATGGAGAGAGATATCTACCTAAAGGACTTCTTAAATGCATACCTTTGGTAAATCAAGAGTCATCTCCCGCTTTATGTAGTAAAGTAGCCTCTAGAATTAGTGTTCTAAAATCTGATGTGCAATTGAGTTGTTCACAACTCCATATAATAGACATTAAATATAGACTATGTATATATGCTTAACATTACAGGGACAGGATTTAGAGTTGTGATTTCACTGGCTATAGGAAAATCCTTCTACCAAGGCAGGTTGGCATCATCTTTGCAGCTATAAGTAGAGAGTTGCCTAGAGCATAGGTGTCAGAAATGTGGCCCCGAGATTGCTGGCATCCCACAGCACTTCTGAGTGCATCCAAATCAGATTAAAATATAGTTTTAAAAGAGATAAAGATGTGTGGTTTTCTAAGTTAATGTGTGGCCCATAGGGATCCTTATATATGACTTAGTGGTCAGTGAGTCTGACACCACTGGCCTAGAGCAGTAAGAGGTTAGGTAAGTGACTTGCTCAGGGTCCTGTGTGTGTCAGACACCAGATTTACCTGCCCCCCCCCCCCCGCCCTGGTCTTTATTGTTCTGAGGCTGGTTTTGAGGCATCTCCACCATGGTGCTTCTTATTATAGAGTATGATGATATATTATTTTAGTTATGATATATCTTATAATACTATATAATATTGTTGTTCGGCCATGCAGTCATGTCCAGCTTTTGTGACCCCATGGATCTTTCTGTCCATGGGGTTTTCTTGGCACGAATACTGGCTTGCTATTTACTCCTCCAGTATATTAAGGCACATAGAGGTTGAGTGAATTCCCCAGGGTCACACAGCTAATAAATGTCTGAGGGTGGATTTGAATTCAGGTCTTCCTGACCCCAGACCCAGAATTCTATCCATTGAGCCATCTAACTGTCTTCATATAAGACATATAGATATACATTATAATATAGTATAGGGCAGCTAGGTAATACTGTGGATCAAGTACCCACCCTAGAGTCAGGAAGACTCATCTTCCTGAGTTCAAATCTGGCCTCAGAAACTTATTACCTGTGTGACTCTGGAAAAGTCATTTAAAGCTATTTGCCTCAGTTTTTTCATCTATCGAATGAGCTGGAGAAGGAAATGGCAAACCACTCCAATATCCTTGCCAAGAAAACCCCAAACTGGATCACGAAGTGTCAGACACAACTGAAATGACTGTGCAACAACATAATATAGTATATATTATAATAGAGACATATTATAAATGATGTATCATCCCTACTCTGATCTTTAACTGTGGCTATACCTCAAAGTTCTATCCTTTTCTCTTTCTAAACCCTATCACCTAATGATCTTATCACCTTACGTACAGGAGCTCTCTTCTCTCTTCTCTTTTCTCTCTCTTCTTCCTCCCCCCTTTCTATTTTTTCTCTCTTTTTCTCTTTCTCTCTCTCTCAGCCCATACTCCACACAGCTGCCAAATTGTTGCCCCTAAAGTACAGATCTGAATATATTGCTTCTTGTTCAAGAAGGTGCTCCCTATAACCTATAGGTTAAAACAGAAACTCCCCTTTTTCGGCACGTAAGACCTTTCACGATCTTGTCTCCAGCCCATCTTTCCAGGTTAATTGCATGCTACTCTTCCTCACCCACTCTACAGTCGAGATTCTTACTCTTCCTTGTATGTTCTTTTTGATCAGTCGTTCAGTCACGTCCAACACCTTGTGACCCCATGGACATAGCATGCCACTGCTGGCCATGGGGTTTTCTTGACAAAGATACTGGAGTGGTTTGCCATTTCCTCTTCCAGCTCATTTTACAGGTGAGTAAATTGAGGCAAACAGGGTTAAATGACTTGCCCAGGGTCACACAGCTAGGAAGTGTCAGAGACTGGATTCCTCCTGACTCCAGGGCTAGGGCTCTATCCACTGAGCCACCTAGCTTCCTCTTCCTCGTATATCACATTCCATCTCCACCCCAGTGACGTTGCACGTGCTCTTCCCTATGCCTGGAATGTTTGCTTTCCCTCTTCACCTCTTTTTGGAGCCCGCCGGCTCTCTTCAAAGTTCAGCTCAAGTCCCACTTCTTCAATAAGTCTTTCCTGGCTCCTTCCCTCTGAAATAAATTTGTATTTATTTTGTATCTATTTGGTATTTACTTACCTGTGAACCTAATGTGTTCTCTGGGCTCCCCTTCCCCCAGGAGACTGCAAACTAGAGAGCAAGGATTGTTTCACCTTTGTATTTGTATCGCTGGCACCCAGCCTGGTGCCTGTCATACAGTAGACACTTAATAAATGCTTGTTGATTGATAATATAGGAAATATTGATGATAGCCTTAAGTTAGAACTTACGTTCTCTCGAATGTTATAAGTGGTCACTCAAAAGCCCATTTTATATAAAATGTATAGTCTAGTACTTGAAGCATAGGCTAGTTCTAAGACTTCTCTATAAACTAACTAACCAGCACAGGGAACATGGGGATCGGATTTCTACGAGACATTTTATTTGAATTTCCAAAATGGGATATGAAGAATACGTTATATCACTTTGTGTTCAAGTTTGGTTAGAGGTTACCTGACCTCTCACCTCCCTTTCTTGGCAGGGCTGGAAACAACATTTGTGACCACCAACACAAAAAAGCCCCCTCAGGACAAACAAGTTTAAGACAAGTTTAGCTGAGTGTGGAGGGAGGGAGAAACCTCAATCTGGGGGCACAAGGCTTTATGCGGAGCTAGGGGAAGGGAGACATCAGGGCATTATTTGAATGATTGGACAAATGAGAAAGTAGTTATTAAGCATTAATTATACATAAAAGCACCTTGCAAAGCAATAATCTCACATTCTAATGGGAGAGACAACTCGTTTAGGAGGTTTTGGGGTATAAGTCAAATGGCAATGTCCTAGGGTTCTTAGGGTACAGTGGCAAAGCACTTGGTAACATGTCTTCTTTAATGTCATTTCCACTGATAAAAATCATATTAGTTTCTGATATTAAACTACTTGACAGAGCTAAGGACTTTGCTAGAAAGAATTTTCTTTTCTGGGTCTTAAGTTGCTATGGCAGCAGCATCCACAGAAGCAGTTGCCAGGCAACAGGTCCACAAAGGTTGCTTCCTAGGATGATGGCTACAAAGAGTGGACTAGTGGTCTGAAGAGTTCTATCAGTCCCTAAGCCTCTTTATCTTCTAGTTTTGGGGTCAGCAATTAGGGCTGGAGGTGGTGAGGGAGGTGAGTCCTTTCTCCAAAGTGGCTTCTTTTCTCAATGATGGCTACGGGGCTCTGGCTTAAAATGGAGAGTGTGGCCTGGGGTGTTTGGATAGGTGTATCAATAATTAACTTGGGACTTTCTTTTACTGTTTTCTCTTTTAGCACTTATTTAATCAAGTGCCCTTGATGAGTCTGGTCTTTATTTCTTTGATTAGATAGGGAGTCTTTGATGACTTGCTTGCCTCAAGGGAAAGCCTTGTTTACATGGGTTTGAGAAACCTGCTTGTGACACCAGAAGCTTTTACCACATGTGGGTTTGGGTCTCATGTTGCGACACCCTTCGACCCTGAACAGGATACATAAACCCAGAGGTTGGTGTTTTTCCTTGGGGCTCTCACTCACTGTAAGAGTGTGGTGTGACTTGAAGAGATTCTGGGCAGCCATTGTCAAGAGCCCCTTGGCTTGTAAACCCAGATGTTGGGACTTCGTTAAACCCTGGTAACTATGAATTGATATTTGAATCAGACAAGGTCTGTCTGTTGATGTTTGTAATTTATTTGTATTTGTTTTGAAGTTCAGGGTGCTGGCTTTTCCTCCTGAACTGAGTTGTAATTTTACATTGGATTAAAGTAAGATTGATAACCCCTTAAATTTACTTTCTTTAGTAAAGCAGATCAAAGAACCTGTGCTAGCAGCTCTTGTTGCTGGTCTTGTTGGGTCTTACACCCCTACAACAGATGCTGCTAGCCACATTGTTGATACAGTAGGGGTGCTGGTGGTCACTGTTATTCTCAAGGCTGCTGAATTCTGAGATAGGTGGTTGCAGTGGTTTGACCCACCTAACACATGTTGCTTCCTATCTATAGCTCAGAGGGCCTTACTGTTTCAGGGAGGCTGGCCTGTCTGTCCCATAGGGGGCAGTTGGTAGATGGAGTGTTTCTCTTCCATTAGATTATAAACTCATTGAAAGGAAGGAAGGACTTTGTTATTTTCATAATTGTGTAACCAGTGACCACCTTGTCTCTTCTTGGTAGGTATGACTGGGTCCTTCCACACAGGAGTTGCTTTCCGGGTTTAGATGAATGGTCTGGGCTGGAAGCAGGACTGGTAGTCTGGGGGACACTTGGGTTTAGGGTGCTAGACCATGGGATTCTTAGGGGAAGTAGAGTCTAGGTAGCAAAGCTGGAGATGCAAGGCCATTGCAAGACCATTACTGGTAAAGCTGTTGAGAGAGATGGAACTGAGTGAGTTCAAGTCTGGGAGGAGCTCACCTAGGATGAGACCATTATTGTAATTAATTCCTTTTTTCTAATTATGTGATAATTGAACTCTTTTTATAGCTGGAGAAGCACAAATTCTGTGAGTACCCTGGCTAAATGGATTCAGTATTAAGTAAACTTTCTCATTTCATGCCCTCCCTCCTTTTTATTTAGACCATATAGGTAAAGACAAAGTAACAGATAAGTGCTAATACTAGGTCTTTTCCCACAAATAACTGAGAGTTGTCAGAGCTGGCCACAGAGTCAGGAAGACTTGGCTTAAGTCTTGACTTGGGCATATCTTGGCTAAATGACCCTGGGCAAGTCACCTGAAATCTCCATGCTCCCAGGCCACCTTTTTAGACCCTAAATTGCTGAACAAATTCTAGATAGGTATCCACAGGGGCAACTTCCTCATTGAGATTGTTCTATATGAAGACTGAAATCAGAGTTCCAGTGTAAGAAATACTGCTGCTTTAGGTATAATGCAAGGCCTGTAGCACGAGTGGTAAACAGGTGGGTTAGGAGATGCTTAGAAGATGAAAACAGGGAGAGGATTCTGGGAAGATGGTGGAGTAGGTCAGAAAATTCCAAGCTCTCAAGATTTTCCCCCACAAAAGAGTTAAAATAGCACTTTAGGGCAAACAAAGTGTGGGTGGAGACAAAGAAAAATAGGGGCACATCTGAAGAGAAATCCCAGGACTAAGTTTGGTCCTGGTGAGGAGTAAACACCTCCAGCCTAGGTTCCCTTTTAACAACAAGCTGGGAAGCCACTTAAACAACTAGTGGCAAGCCCCAGGGTTAGTTGGTCTGAGAGGCTGCCTCGGCCCCAGCCACTGGAACTTTTCACCCTGGGATAGTGAGGGGAGTTTTGCCTTTGAGCCCAGGAAGATTGTGGGAACCTCCGCTGATGAGGAACACCAGATCCAAATGGGCTGTGAAGAGCAGTGGGGGAGGGAAGGAACCAGTACACACCTGGTGAGTGCAGAAGCAGTGGGGCAGAAAGCCCCTAGCTGTGGGGCTCTTACAGAAGGTTGGAGTTTTGGCTTTGGTTCCAGGTTAGAGGAGAGAAGTAAAGATCTGGGGCAAGAGGCACCAGTTCCCATACCCTAGGACAACAACAACAACAAAATCCACAGGCAAAGGAGAAAGAATCCAACCATAGAAGCCTATTACAGGAATAGTGATGACCAGGGTTCATCTTCAGAGGAGCCTCTGAAGGTGGTTGCAGAGCCTCAAAGCCAACGTAAAATGATCACTCGTCCAAAAAGAATTTATAGAAGATCTTAAAAAAGACTTTAAAAATCAAATGACAGAGATGGAGGAAAAACTAAAAAAAAAAGAGATAATCCAAGAAAAACAAGGTTATGAAAGGAAAATCAACCAATTAGAAAAGGAGATCCAGAATCTCAAGGAGGAAAATGACACCTTGAAAATTAGAATTGGGCAAAGTGAAGCCAGTGAAATTTTAAGAGATTAAGAAATAATTAAAAAAAAAACACGAATCATGAAAAAATATGAGAGAAAGTGAAACACCTTATAAGAAAAACAACAGATTTGGAGAATAGATCAAAAAGAGAAAATATAAAAAATAATTGGAGTACTTGAAAGTCATGATCAAAAAAAGAATCTTGACACAATAACACAAGAAATAATTAAAGAAAATTGCCCTGAAACATTACAACAAGGCAGGGAAGTAGAAATAGAAAAAAATCCATTGCACACCACTTAAAAGAGATCCTATGAGGAAAACTCATAGGAATATCATAGTCAAATTCCGGAACCCCCAACTCAAGGATAAAATATTAAAAGCATCAAGATTAAAACAATTTAAATATGATGACACCACAGTGAGAATCACACAAGACCTAGCAGCAGAGACATTAAAGGACTGCAGGTCTTGGAACATAATATATTGAAGAGCAAAAGACCTGGGGCTCTGGCTGAAAATATCATACCCTTCCAATTTCGGTATTATATTGAATGGAAAAAAAATGGACATTT
This sequence comes from Phalanger gymnotis, assembly GCA_028646595.1. Taxonomy (NCBI): domain Eukaryota; kingdom Metazoa; phylum Chordata; class Mammalia; order Diprotodontia; family Phalangeridae; genus Phalanger; species Phalanger gymnotis. The sequence continues at coordinate 347,180,450 of CM053622.1, read as the reverse complement.
GACAAACCCTCAGACTTTCAAGAGTTCATTAAAAAAAAATTCTCAACTTAATAGAAGATTTGACATGCAAGAACGAAGAGAAACATAAGGTACACACTAAAGACTGACTATAAGGGATTCATAAGAACAGATTGCTTACCTTTTATATAACATAAAATGTAAAATATATGTCTAAGAGTCTTATTAATAATTGTCAGTCTCATAAGAAAGAGGGGGATAAACCTGACAATGATATGAATTTAAAAAGTAAAACCATTTAGAAACAACTAAAAACAGTAACAGTTTTATACAAAAGAGGTGCAAGAAGAAGAAAGGATACAGAGGATTTAGATGGGGGAGGAAGGCTGGTAGTTCTGGTAACCTACTTTCAGCAGGAATGGGTTTAAGAGGGAATAATACATATATATTTAGAAGAGTATAAATGTCTTCTAAATTTAGAAGAAATAAAATGGTAGGGGTTTAGCGAGGGGGGAAAGGACAAGGGAGGGATTCAGACAAGGGAAGGATTATTAGAGGGGAGAATGAGGGAACAGGTTAAGGGAGTTTAGATTAATGGCGATGGGGGTATAGGGGAGGGATCCTTAGAGGGGTAAAGGCAAGGAATAGGAGGGCAGGGTGGTTGGTGGAAGAGGTGGTAGAAAAGTAATAGGAAGGCAATGTAGTGGGTAGAAGTAAAGTAGAAGAGGCAGGAAGGATAGGAAACAAAAGATATGTACAAATATAAAAAACAAAGATCAGGAATAGATTGTGTTTGAGAAATTATGTCTATATATGCATGTATATATGTATGTGTCTGTATATATCTGTATGTCTATGTATATATCAAGAAATATCTAAATTATATTGTAGCCCTCTGGGGGGTGGGGGAGGGGAAAAAAGAACAAAGTTAAAAGTGCACAGCAGAGAACAAAAGAAAACACAAGGAAGCAAAAAAAAAAGATGGACACTTCTCAACACAAGGTGTATTATTTATCATACAGGCTTTCTTGAAATGAAAATTTATCATTATATATTTCGAATCCTCTCCTATGTTCTGCTATGCACGTGACATGCTTTTTTTCCTTCTTATTTCATATTTAAGTTTTAATATTTAAGTTTATGATACATTTTTATTTCGTTTCTCTATTTTGTATTTGTGTTCTGGTAAAATAAAAAATTGTTTAAAAAAAGAAAACGAAAACAGAGGCTGGAGAATGTGAGGCTACAGGAACTTAGTGAAGCAGAAGCAGTTTCAGGGCTTTCTCTACCAGTCATGTTGTTGTTGTTCAGTCATGCCTAACTCTTCGTGACCCCTTTTGGAGTTTTCTTGGCCGATACACTGGAGCGGTTTGCCATTTCCTTTTCCAGCTCATTTGACAGATGAGGAAACTGAGGCAAACAGGGTTAAGTGACTTGCCTGGGGTCACACAGTTAAGTGTCTGAGACCAGATTTGAACTCAGTAAGATGAATCTTCCTGACTCCAGGCCCAGCACTGCTCCACCTAGCTTCCCAGATGTGTTTTTGTATATGTATGTGTATGTATATGTATGTATGTATGTATACGTGTATGTCAATAGAGAGACAGACAAATAGATATAAACATCCACATCAGCCTCCCAGTTGTTTGAGTCTCAATTCTATTATTTTAATTTGTATCTCCACCCTGGTATTTTCTGCTTTTGTAACCTCACCCACCACCCACTTAACACAAATTCAAGTTGATTAAATCAAAGCCTTTGCAGAACTACACCCAAATCTGTAGACTAATCCTGTTACTTGGGGATTGCATCCTGTCTCCCAACCAGAAGTAATAGGGAAGAGCTGAGGTGACTCAACACATTTCCTCATTAAAATTTCTCCCATTTGTCTTATCTTTGCCAGAGGAAGTCTAAATGATATACTATCTGGCCAATTGGGAAGAAGACATACCTAAAAGATCCTGTCAGCCCTCACTCAGGGTCTTTGGACATTGAAAGAAGCTATTGGGGTCAGCTAAGTGGTGCAATGAGTAGAGTACTGGTCCTGGATTCAGGAGAACCTGAGTTCAAATCCAGCTTCAGACACTTGACACATGTACTAGCTGTGTGACCTTAGGCAAGTCATTTAGCCCTAAATGCCCTGCCTTCCCCTCTCCAACACTCCCCCCCCCCCCCCCCCCCCCCGGCCAATGAAAGAAGCTATTTACTCAATTTGTTGGTTAGAGCTAGACTAATTAATGAATTGATCACATGCTTGGACCATTGTGTCTCAGTTTACCTTAATTTTCAAACATAACATTGTCAATCAATCAATCAATCTTTCTATTTATGGGCTAGATAGATTCCAGGTTACATGTATATGTGTGTGTGTGTGTGTGTGTGTGTGTGTGTGTGTGTGTATTTTTATCTGAATATGCTTGAATATATATGTATACATATATACATATACACAGGTGTATATAAGAAGAGAGAGAGAGAGAAAGAGAGAGAAAGGGAGGGAGAGAGAGAGAGAGAGAGAGAGAGTTACCTGCCATCAACTCTAGTAGAAGCTCTGTGGGCATGTTTTGAAGCCCTGAAATTTGTGCTCACATACCCCATAAGAGAAGGTCTATAATGAGCCTGTCTCAGGGTCAGTGGAATGGCTTTTTTGACTAACCCATCCGAGACTTCTTTTCCATCTTTGAAAAGCATGTCAAATCAAAGCCAGAAATATGACAGGAACTCTGGCACAGTGGATTGCTCTCTGTGGCTTAAGTATACTAATTGACTGCACTCCAAACAAAGCACTGGTATGGCCACTCTGGGTCTTTTCTTCTCACATCTCAGCTGCTCACCCTGTTGCTTTCCCTTGTAAGTTAACAAGATGGCTAGTATCCTGTTCTGATGTCATTCTGAGCAGGAACTAGAAGGGCCTGCTGAGTTGAGAACTAAGTAGGCCTCCAGGTCAGCCTCAGCTTCAGGACAGATGTCAGAGGTGTGGAATTCTGCTGACAGTTTACACAGGATGGAGCCACAAAACATTAATTAGAGAAAGTCCAGATCAAAACTTCCAGACGTTCTTCTGCCCTTAAACATACAATAAGATTATCTGTTTGAGAAAGGATTTAGATAAATAGCAGTCCATACGCAAAGTCACGAGTGAACAACAAAAATATAGGAAGGACAAGATCAAAGACGAGAGTTTACTGAGCTTAGCAGCCTGGGTCACATCATTTCACTAATTACAAGCAAAATGTTAGTCATTCTGGTTGGTGTCCTACCTAATCAGGTTGATGAGACATGGCTTTCATTGGAGGTGGTGGTGAATAACTCTCTCTCTCATATACACAGACACACACACACACACACACACACATACACACACACACACACACGTAACAACAATGTTGCTAGCAACTGTTACAGGGGTGAACCATTAACACCAGCACACAGAAAGGCTGCTAGCACAGGTCCTTTGATCTGCTTTTCTAAGGAAAGCAACTTCAAGGGGTTAACAATCTCACTTTAATTAAATATACATATACCATTCACTTAGTTCAAGGGGAAAAGCCAGCACCTGAACTTGAGAGAGAATACAAACCGAAATTGCAAGCAGATATTACATAAACAGAGCAAATAAAGATGAATCAGCAGACAGGCTTCTATCTCTCTGTCCAAGCAACACAAAAACAGTTACCAGAGAGAGAAGCACCAACATCTGGGTTTTAAAGGCAGGGGAGCGGGAGGGGTTTCCTGCGGGTACCCAGAGTCTCATCTGGCCAAATCACCAACACTCTTCCAATGAATGTGCCCCCAAAAGTGCAATGCTAACCTTCCAGCACATAAACACTGCTCAGGGCCCTGAGGGTTCTGGGCCTAATTAGCATTTGGGGTGTGGGAGAGCTCTTCATTCACTAGCACCACATCATATACATTATTTCCAATCAATGACTCTTGATTGCCTTTGTTCTGAGAAGCACTCCAAAACAAAGACCACATAAGGTTCCAACTTTGCTTGCCATTACATTCGGAAGGCAAGACTCATCAAAAGTATTTGATTACTTTAGCATTCCAAAAGGGAAAACAGTAAAAAAGTCTCACCTAATTACCGTAACAACACATACATACACATATACTATATATACATATATACACACACTATATACAAACACACATATATACACACGTATATTTATGTATGTATTGTGTATATACATACCCATGCCCACACAAGCCAAGGGTGGCCCTGGGCATAAGATGAATGTCACCAAGGATTTGAAGGACCATCACATGAAGGGGTAGCCCAGTAGACAGAACATAGGGATTGGAACCAGGAAGACTCGTCTTTAAGAGTTCAAATGAGTTTATTAGATAGGTTCTAGATTATCAACAGGTTTTCCAGTAGGCATGAAAAAAAGAAAACATCAATAATATAGAAATCTCCCTACCTAGTATGACTTAAATTACCTAAAATAGTTTTGATTTGGCCTCCTATTAAACCCAGCTTAAAATTTTCACTGCTAGAAGTAGCAAAGACCTTAGCATTTTTCAGTTCAGTCCAATTCAATTCAGTTCAAATTACATTTATAATCTCTACAAATTTGATTCAAAATTCACAGATTTTTCCTAAGGGTAAGCAAGTAGATAGAGCAATGGACCTGAAGTCAGGAAGTTTTGAGTTAAATCCAGCCTGAAGCACTTGTTAGCTGTGACCCTGGACAAGTCTTAACTTCTGTTTGCCTCAGTTTCCCCATCTGTAAAATGGGGATGATAATAGCACCTACCTCCAGGGTTGTTGTGAGGATAAAATGAGATAATATTTTTAAAGAACTTTGAAAACCTTAAAATGCTATCTTAATGCTAGCTACTATTATTACAGTCGCCAATTATTTGAATTCAGAATTAACAGAGAGGTGAATTTTTGGTTACAATTTTGATTGTATCTCCCTGAGGGGATAAAGACATGCCAATTAGTACATGCTCTGTTCCCCTTGACTTTATCAAGTTCATTAGGTTCCCCATCAAATCTCTATTTTGTTACTGTTGTTTTTCAGTCATTACTTTGTGACTCCATGAACCACAGCACACCAGGCCCCTCTATCCACTATCTTTCAAAGTCTGCCCGAGTTCATGTTCATTGTTTCCCTGATGCTATCTATCCATCTCATCCTCTGCTGTCCCTTTTTTCTTTTGCTTTCAATCTTTTCCAACATCAGAGTCTTTTTCAATGAGTCCTATCTTTTCACTATATGGCTTCAATATTTGACCTTCCAGTGAATAAAATGAATTATTTTATTTAAACATTACCTGATTTTATCTCCTTGCCACCCAAGGAACTCTCAAAAGTCTTCTCCAGCTCTAGAATTTGATAGCATGGATTCTATGGTGCTCAGCTTTCCTTATAATACAAGTCTTACAGCCATATATTGCTACTTAAAAAACCATACCTTTGACTGTACCAGGGATCGGAAGCCTGTAGCCTTGAGGCCACATGTGGCCTTCTAGATCCTTAAGTGCAGTCTTGTGACAGAAACTGAATTTTATAGAACAAATTGGATTTATTCTGGAAAATTTGGATTCAGCCAAAAGGCTACATTTAAGGATCTAGAAGGCCACACGTGGCCTCAAGGTCACAGGTTCCCCACCCCTGGATGTTGACCCCATGCTTTATTGAATTAACTTATAGACAGCTCTGGATCCTGAAAGGGTGATATACACATGGCCATTTCCTGTTGTTGGGAGCATGGCAGCCTAAGCTCTGAGTACTAGAGGGGGTGGTGGGAAAGGCAGTATAATGTGAAGGACACTGGGCAGAGAAGAAAGATCTAGGGTCAGGAGAGATCAGGAGAGAAGGAAATGTGAGAGTGGGAATTACCTAAAGGGGAAGGAACCATCTAAGACAAAGCTTCAGCTATGTGACACTTTTACCTAGGGCCAGCCCTGGGAATTATTATTCCCTTTCCTTTTAATTGACATAGGTTTAGAACATCTGTGTGGGGTATAGGAGTATAATTGAGAGTTTCTGTGAGAACCTGTCTGAGAGGATATTTGCTTAAAGCTCACAGTGTAATATCTCTAGACTTTTTAAACCATCTGTAGTCAAAACTGTATTAACAGCAGGGAATGGAAATGAAAACAAAGGTAAGATGCTGAGTTTGATGTTCTTTTTGAGTCCAGGAGCATGGAGGGAGCAAGAGATTCACTTTGCATATCTCTAACCCCTGATCTTCCCGTATTTCCTGCACCTCTCCCTGCCTACACATTCCAGAACATTAAAACTATGCTTGATCCCATAGTGGGAAAGAATTAGGAGCTGTGGGTAGAAATTACAAACATGCATATTTTTAAGCTTGCAGTAGGGAAAATATTCCTAATAATTAGAGCTACTCAAAAGAGAATAGGGTGTCTTGAGGATTAGTGGGTTACCTTTCACTAGCAGCTTTTAAGCAAAGACTCATTGTGTGTTCTGTAGTGGAGATTCTTTCTCAGATACCAGTTGGCCTAGATGTTCTCTGAGGTGCTTTCAAACTCCCAAATTCTATGAATCAGCATAATTCCATGCATATAGCTTTGTTCCTCTGAAGGAGCAGGTTGGAGCACCTCGACCAAAAAAACAGATTGGGGATGGCTCCACGAAGCTTCAAATAAAATGATGCAGGTAGTAGAGATTCAGGACCAGATCAGAATGGCCTTGTGGAATGGTGCTGCCAACATTTTCATTCTCATATGATTTCTGCCAGAACCCACACACTGGAGAATCACTTAATGCAATACACACATACACAAGTGCATGCATGCACGCGTACATGCGTGTGCGCACGCGCGCGCACACACACACACACAGAGTATGGGCCCTCACAAAGCAACAGAATTTTGGAATTGGAAGGAATAGGAGGCGACTCATATCTGAAAAGGTATATTCTCTACATCTTTAATAAGTAGTCATCCAACCTTTGAATGAAAACCTTTCATAAAGGGGAATATAACATCACTTGAAACAGTAGTATTTTACTTTTGGACAATTCTATTTGTTATGCTTTTCCCTATATTGAGCTAAAATTTGCTGCCTGAAATTTTTTCCCATTGTTCCTAATTCTATCTTTTTTGATGAAGAAATGTTAAATTGTTCTTTCCTGTTGTTGTTTAGTCATGTCTGACTCTTCACCCTATTTGGAATTTTCTTGGATAAGATACTGGAGTGGTTTGCTATTTCCTTCTCCAGATCATTTTAAAGATGAGGAAATGGAGGCAAACAGGGATAAGTGACTTGCCTAGGGTCACACTGCTACTAAGTGTCTGAGGCCAGATTTGAACTCAGGGAGATGAGTCTTCCTGATTCCAAGCCCAATGATGTATCCACCTGGCTACCCTTTCATATGATGGCCCTTCAAATTCTTAATGACATTTATCTTATGTCCAGGGCCACCTCTAGTATGTAAAGGTATGGATATGTACATAATAATACATATATAAACATACATATACATACATATATGTGTGCCTACATATATACCTATGTATATGTATGTATGTATTTGTAGATCTCCTTTATAATGAACCTGTTTTAAAATGAATTATGAAATTCATGGGTCCATATGAAGTATATTGGTTGATCAATGCAAATTTATAACACCTTTTCATCAGAAGTATTTTAACCTTACAGAGCTGAAATGACTGTATAAATTTAGATTAAATTTGGATTAATATTGTAATCTATGGAGCCATTCAAATTACACTTCAGAGAGTTGCCAGACCACTGACAGTTGAAGAATGAATCCCTTGACACATACTCCTGGCTATACATCGCAATATTTTTTCAGATAATAAAATGATTCCAGTAGAATGATTTATACTGTAAAGGTTCATCTAACTCCTATGTTATATATTTAATACAAAGTGATTATCATATAATTTCAAGAAAGAGAATGTATTTATTGTTTTACAAAATAGGACACTATGAAATGTCTTGTAAAGACAACATTGACATTCTAGTCTTCGGTTTGTTTATATTACCAATGCAACAAATAATATTTAAAAAAATAACAATTTAAACTTTAGTACAAGTTGTAATAAAATTATCTTTCAACATATTATTTTTACATGTTTGAACAACTGTACATTCTAACTTATATCAAATTGCTTACTGTCTTAGGAATAAGGGAAAGATAGGAGAGAAGGAGACAATTTGGAATTCAAAATTTTAAAAAAATGTAAATTTTTTTACATGTAATTGGAAAAAAACTTAAAAATATATTTTTAGGTGCCCACAGTTCCTCAATGTGTCAGAAATTAATTTTCAGAATGTGTTTTTAAAAGCATTCAGTAGATGATCATTTGAAGTTCAAATACATCTAACAGTTCAACATCAATCTCTGATGATACACGTTCCAAGAAAAACTGAAAATGTTGTCCTTTATGTAACAGTGTGAGTCAAAGAATAAAACAGTGAATAAAAACTTTTTTGTAGATCAGAATTCTGTTTCAGCAGGTTTCATGAGATAAAAGATTTCAGAGAAGGACCTATTAGTTATGTTCATTTTCATGAAATAGATACTTTTAAAGATAATTTTTATTGCATCTTACACTAAAATTTAAATTGTTCTTTTTAAATATTAGTTGGTGCATTAGTAATACAAATAAACCAGAGAATGGGATGTTGATATTGTCTTTACAGTACAAATTTCATAATATCTTGTTTTTTAAAACCTCAAATATGCTATCTTCCTTGAAGTTATATTAAATATATGTGTATATATATATGTGTGTGTGTGTATATTCACACACACACAAAATACACAAAAATTACAATTAAAAATTAATTCCAGTGGAACAGAATGTTTCGATTGATACAAATATAATATTTCACATTTAAAACATTTTCATATCATGCCACACTTTGGCTTTTTGCACTATTGTTTAAGAAAGTTTAAATACACAAACATGAAAGGTACAAAATTAAAATTTTGTCATCTAGGGGCAGAGCCAAGAAAACAGCATCTTACTGGAGCTCTCTCACAAGTTCTGTCAGATTCCGATAAAAAAGTGAATTTGAGCAGATTTGAGAGAGTTAGAAACTGCGAGCAGTCTGAGTAGGGCAAATTTCCAAGCCAGGAGAGTCTGGATGGCTGAAGGAACGAATCTGTAGGCTTGGAGAGCTCTCTGCATGCGGAGCTGCTACAGATTGCACCAAAACTGAAGTGGCCAGCCGGCAAACCCATGTGGGAGACAGGCTGGGAGAAAGCTGGGCACCCAAAACCAGCAGAGATCCCCAGGCCGCCTAACGCAGGACTGCAGTCTGTGGAAGCAACGAGAGGCAGTGCAACGCCACCAACCGTGAGATACCAACTCCTGAGGCTTGCAGCCCAAAGGTATGAAACATGGCTTCTTCAGATTCCAGGAGACATAATGGCCAGGTAAATGGCTCTAATCCTGCCCCTCCACGCCCAGAGAATTCATGGGAAAAAAAATGCTGGAATAGAGGAGACAGAACTGGGG
>CM053622.1:347153186-347170518 GCA_028646595.1 Phalanger gymnotis | reverse complement strand
GGCTCTTCACCCTTGCTCCTTTCCTCTGTCCCTTGTTTATTTTCCATTTTCTAGCAGACAGACTGGAATCTCATGCTACATTTTGGAAACCTTAATATTCAGTGACTTCAATGCAAAGGCAGGTATTGAGGACAGTGGAAAAAAAAGTGGGAAAATAGGATTGAGATTTAAAAACTAATCTTCATTTTACTTGTAAAAATACTGGTGACAATGTACCACTTCGTTCAGCCTTGTGATATCTTGTGCAGCTTCACAAGCTGCGAGTCGCCGATCGGCTGGGCCGCGCGCGGGGGCCGCGCGAGTAGGGGGAGAGGGGGAGGGGGCGCCGCTCCTTCCGGGTCCCCCCGAAAAGGAGGAAAAAAAAAAGCAAACACTTTCAAAAAGGGTCAGGGTCAAGGGAGAAAATTGAAGATAGGGGGATAGGATAGGAAGGAGCAAAATATAGTTAGTCTTTCACAACATGAATATTGTGGAAGGGTTTTACATAATGATACACATGTGTCCTATGTTGAATTGCTTGCCTTCTTAGGGAGGGTGGGTGGGGAAGGAAGAGGGGAGAGAATTTGGAGCTCAAAGTTTTAAAAGTAGATGTTCAAAAAAAAGTTTTTGCATGCAACTAGCAAATAAGATACACATGCAATGGGGCATAGAAATCTATCTTGCTCTATAATAAATAAGGGGAAAAGAGATAAGGTGGGGGGAGTGTGGTGACAGAAAGGAGGGCTGTCTGGGGGAAAAGGCAACCAGAATATATGTCATCCTGGAGTGGGGGCGGGAGGGTAGAAATGGGGAGAAAATTTGTAATTCAAACTCTCATGGAAATCAATGCTAAAAACTAAAAATATTAGATAAGTAATTAATTTTTAAAAAGAGTACATCTTCTGATAGCTGCAAGAGATATATAATTTGCTTGATGTTAATATATGATGGATTTGTCATTGTCATTTATAGTAAATACATATATTTAAAAGGTTTAAAAACATCAAAAATGTTGTAGTTATACAATTTAGGTAAACTTAGGGTGCAACAGTAAATGTAAAGTATCGTAGTAGGCATTGTAGATTCAAAGAAAGCAGAAGTAATACATTGTCCTTGTAAAACTTATTCTTTAATGGAAAAGCTAGAGCTAAACATTCAAGTAGAACATGACTATTTTTTTAAGTAGTTCAATTAAAGAATGAGAAGCTAGATATAGATTTGGTGATCTTTGGACAGCATGTTCAGACTGAAGTCTGGACCACAAACAGAGCCTTCCCAGCACAGAATAAGCCTCCCAGCATTCACGTGGCTCTGGTATGGCTGCAGAGTGTGCAGAATTCCCTCCATACTACAGTATGACAACAAACGAGAACTTCTGTGGAAGCGAAGTTAAAGCTTAATTTAAAAAAAAATATCTCAAAGATTCCACTTCTAATAGCAAATAAAGGCTTCATCAAGGGAAGAAGGAAAAAAGTAGGGGAAAAAGAGAGAGGGAATGAGGGAAGGAAAGAGGGAGAGAAGAAGGAATATAAGGAATGGTATAGAGATTGGAGAAAGGAGAGAAGGAAAGAAGGAAGAAAAGAAGAGAAGTAAGGAAAGAAGGAAGATGGTAAAATTGAGTAAATAAATAAATGAATAAGTAACAAATAAAAATTAATTGAAACAATTATCAACTTTAGCAAAGTTGCAGGATATAAAATAAATCCACAAAAATCATTGACATATCTGTATATTAACAACAAATTCCAGCAGAAAGAGACAAAAAGAGAAATTCCATTTAAAATAACTGCAGACAAATAACATACTTGGGAGTCTATCTGCCAAGACAGACTGAGGAACTATATGAACACAAGTACAAAACACTTTTCACACAAATAAAAACAAAACTAAATAATTGGAGAAATTTTAATTGCCAATGGTAGGTAAAGCCAATATAATAAAAATGACAAGTCTCCCTAAATTACTTTACTTATTCGGTGCCATACCAATTAAACTACCAAAACATTGTTTTATAGAGGTAGAAAAAATAGTAACCAAATTCATCTGGAAAAACAAAAGGTCAAGAATATCAAGAGAATCAATGAAAAATGTGATGGGAGGTGCCATAGCAGTACCAGATTTCAAACTGTATTACAAAGTGGTAATCTTGAAAACAATCTGGTATTGGCTAAGAAACACAGTGGTGGTTCAGTGGAGCAGATTAGATACACAATACAGGGTAGTAAATGACCATTGTAATCTAGTGTTTGGTAAACCCAAAGATTCAAGCTTTTAGGACAAGAGCTCAATATTTGACAAAAAAAAATTGCTGAGAAAACTGGAAAGCAGTTTGTCATAAACTAGGCATAGACCAACATCTCACACAATATACCAAGATAAGGTCAAAATGGGTAAATTATTTAGATTTGAAAGGTGTTGTTGTTTGTCCTTCATTGTTGAAGAAGACCAATGACATCACGGGGTGATGTCTTGACTCATGGTTGAGTTGGATTCGATTGAAGCAGAGTTGCCCAAAGTCTCACTCTCTCTTCCAGAATAATTAAAGTCCAGTGGCAATAAAAAAGTCAAGACAACTGGCGATGGCCCGGGATGCAGTGAATGACCTTGGCGTCTTTGATGTCTGACCAAGCTCTAGGCATTCTACAGTATCTGCTTTAGCCACCTTCATGACCATTGGAACAAATTGTTCTCGTCCACCAATTCCGCCAGGGAAAATTTTCACGTACTTGGGGCAGACACTTCCCTAACTCACCAACAGGTTTGAGGCCCATCAGTTTCCCTCAACCTGGTTTAGTCCATCTGCCAAGATGATTTACCAGGATGTGGCCACTGCAAATACTACCACTTCCTGCCAGGTAGATACCAAAGGTGGATGAGCAGCCTTCAAAAGGGTTCAATAAGTCCTCATGCCAGAGATACTAGTCCTTGTTAAACACCCCAAATGTAAAAAGTAATATCACAAATTAAGGGAGCATGGAAATTTGTTTTGCATGATTTCACATGTATAATCAATACCATATTTTTTGCCTCCTCAATAGGTGGGAAAAGTGTGGCAGGGAGACAGAATTCACAACTCAAAATATTAGAAAAATGAATAGTAAAAACAAACAATACATTAAAAAAATAAAATACCCGACAGAGAAGGCCAAAAGATATCATGCAGATGTTAAGACTACCCAAGACTACTTTATGCAATGACAGAGCTATTTTCTTTAAAACTCCTCTAATAATCAACCCCAAATGAGGGAGGAAAAAACAGGGAGTCATCTGCTAGCCAAAAGTATTCACCACTCTCATTGAGGAGATCCTTCAAAGTCCAAATGGCAAAACTTTAGTGAAGTCCTTCAGATGACTATATTTGTACATGGCACTATACTGATCTCATAAAGTTCCAGAATACCATAGAGTCTTCAGTGATGTCCACAGTTATATGAAAGAGAAATTGTCTACATGAGAAAAAATAAGTAGATAAAGAAGTCAAATTGCTCTCTTTAGGTCCTGCTCTTTGCAGGGCAGTCTATTGAGTTGTTCCATAGATTTTGGACAAGCAGTACAGACTTGAGTTGGGCCAAGAGTTGAATAAGAAGAGGGGAGAAAGCTGTATTGAGTTGTGCAAAGTGTGTCACATTCTATATGATCCCAAGCTTCTCTATGACATCGAAAAGATCTTTCCAGTACTAATGTTTTCTTAGTGATAATATATGGTTGTGAATAGTGAAACACAGCTAACTCTGAAGAAGCCAAAGTGCAAGTGGCCCAAAGGACAATGGAAAGACATCTATGCCGAATTTAAGTAGGTAACTAAATTTTATGAGTGATGACCTTCCTGCAAAAACATAGTCAAGGAAATGTATAATCAGAGGATGTCAGCCAAGTAGCAAAATCACGTTTGAGATGGACAACTTAGCACTAGACCATATGCATATTGGCCCTTGATGCTAATTTTAAGCATCTTTTAAAAACATTTTATTGGTGACATTGGAAAAAAAATTAAGTTTGGCAAGCAATTTTAGGCTCTTTTAGATTTTAATACTCATTAAGCAAAAAATAATTATTATCAACTACAGAATGTAGCAGCAATGATATCTCCTTCCAGACTGTTATTCTCTTCAATGTGACTGAGAAGCCCCCTAAACTGCCCCAATATTTGATATCCTCAGGATAGAAGATCAATTTTCTGATTCCATCTTTTGGAAACTACCTAAGGAAAATTACTTAAGCTAAGGTAGAACTGGGTAATTCAAATTAACCTGGTCACTCATTTAAACAAGTATTACACTATTTATGGCAACAGAGCTCTTTTGAAATATGGACACAAAGGATGAGAGGAAAAATGACACAATGGCAAAGCTATACATCTAGACCCAATTCCAGGGGAATGGAAGGAGAGAGAACAGTAGGCATCTTTTTGGTCTGGGTCTTCCATAAAATCTCTCTTTGTCCAAAAGCCACATTCTGTAGCTGTGTGGTTATCGGGCCAGTGGTTATCAAAATATGGTTCAGAAACAAGGTAAAACTATTTTCATAGTAGTACTAAGACACTTAAATTTCTAATATGGCAACTATGAATAAATATAATCCACATAAACAAAAGTTTTTTGTTAGACTGAGAGGGGAAATCCTCAACAATTTTTAGGTCCTGAGACCAAAAGATATGAGAAATCACTGCCCTAAGTCAAAAATTTAATGTCTCTCAATGACCTAGGTAATGCTCTATGGCCATTAGTCAATAAGCATTTATTAAACACCTATTATGTAACACACACTGTGTCAAGTTCTGGCTAAGCTGTTAGTTGCACAACAGCTGTCCATCTGCACTAAATAGGGGGCTCCCTCATTGAGAAATCTCAACACCAGTGATATAATAGTTCTGGACAATAATAATAATAATAGCACAAAGTAATAAAGATAGTTGATGCATAAGACTCAAGGGAATCTCTGGACCCATGAGAAGTACAACTAATCTTTCCTACAGCAACTTGCACAAAGTCTGACTTCAGCTCAACAAAAGTTATTGGGGGAAAGGAAGAGGGAGAGAGATAGTACACCACCATATGGGAAGGGGAAAGGGACAAAGATTCCAGGTCAGCATCACAAGACTACTATTAGAATGACTGTACCTGAAAATGGAAAGGAATAGAATTGGATCGGAGGAGAACACTATCTAGCCTTACATATATAAAGCTTCTCTTTGTAATATTAACTAATTTTCTTACTAACTAAGTGCTAGGTCCTATGATTTCTCCACTGATGGACTGAAAGTGGTGACAGAGCTGTCTAAATTTAGCACCCTTTAGATCTGATGTCCTGGAATAAAGGCTAATTCACCTTGGCCCTAATTACTACTCTGGTAAACTTACCACTGAATGATAATTAAGTGTGGGTATTTTTGCCAACTGGCAGCTAGGTGGTGAAGTGTATAGAGTACTAAGTTTGGAATCAGGAAGACTCATCTTCCCAAGTTCAAATCTGGACTCAGACACTTACTAGCTGTGCAATCCTGGGCACTTAACCGTATTTGTCTCAGTTTCCTCATCTGTAAAATGAACCAGAGAAGGAAATGGCAAAACTCCCCTGGTATCTTTGTCAAGAAAACCCCATATGGGGTTGTGAAGAATAGGACTGACTGAAAAATCACTGAAAAGCAATATTTTTCCAACTGGACATTTCAAAGAAAGGAATCTTCAGGCAATAATTGGAGCTTGACATAGTCTTTGCTAGTTTTGGAAATGTATTTCCTTTCCTCCTAGAGAGGCAATATCATTTTAGTGATTTATTAAATATCGATTAAGGCTTTAAATATGTACAAACATCTCATTTTCAAAGCATTCTTTGGGCACATCATTAAATGTTAATTTCATTGGTTCACAGAATGAAAGTGTCTAAAAGGACTATGATGTACTAAACTTGTCATATTTAGTTTATATTTTCGAATAAACGGCAATGGTTGAATGGAATGTCTCCTCAAAGTTCTGTGAAAGTTAGATAATGATCTGGCATTAAGACAGGCCAAAGTTAAAAGCATGCCAATTTCTGAGAAGGATAAAAGATATGAAACAGGAACATGAAGACCTTTAAGCCTGACTCCTATTCTAAAAGGATTTGAAATCTCATTAGAGGGAATTGTAAGCTTCTTAGCCACAAAAAGTACATTCTCAACAGTGACTAGGCAAGATACCAGCATAAGATTTCATTAAGCAGGCACCTCATTAAAATTTTTATGTAACCTATGTGGACCTCCCCTTCAGTCAACCATTAAAAAGCCTTTAAGCTGCAATAGAATTGTCATCTTGATATCTGAAAAGACCCTCTATACAATCTGGGAGTCCCATGATACCTAGTGAAATCTCCATGAATATTTTGAGGGCTATTCAACTGGGTGGCTCTAGCCAGAGAACATAAAAGTTCATTTTATATGAGAAATTGGCTTGATTGCATACAGTCCCAGCCTTGACATCCATTAGCTGTTTGACCAAGGGTAAATCATTTCATCTCTCTGAGACTCAGTTTTCTTATCTGTAAAATGAAATTCAAAATATGTTAGGTACCTTACAGGATTCTTATGAAGAAAGCAATTTGTAGGACTTTAAACATGAGAGAATTGTGAGCTATTATATTAGGTATGAAATGGACCTTTGATTTCATTTGTATAGGGAACTCCCAGATGAGGAAACTCCCTCTACCACTCTCTCTGCAACTTAGAGTCTTAGAGAATTGTTAATGTCAGGCCTTGAACTCAGATTTTTATAGCTCCAAAGATAGCTCTCTACCCAAATCACTATTCTGCTTCCCAAATTGTTGTATCATTATTATTATCACTCCAGTTCTAGGGAAATGATGAAAGGTATTAGGAGATGGTGGAAAGACAGCCAGGTTGGACTCAAGAAGATCTGTATTCAAGAAGCAATTCTGACAAATATAGTGATCTTAAGCAAGTAACTCGACCCCTTCATGCCCAGACATCTCTCTAACATTATAAAGTTTCAAAGCAGGCTCCAATCTGCACTGGCATGTGGAGTTTCATTACTGAATATATTACCTTCACTAATGATTTTTTTTTTAAAAAGGGACAATGATGGTGTGTTCATGGGTAAATGAATTGCATTTCCATAATTGTTTTATTCCTGCAACTCATAACCAACAAGAAAAACAAGACAAGAAAGACTAGGCCTGAACATGAGCCAGTAGCAAATACTATACTTGGTATCTATTATACAGGTCACTGACCAATTGTTAGGCACCACTGCTTTCTTCTACTAGGGGGAAAAAAGATCACAAATAGGTTCCTTTAGGGACACATGTAATCAGTTACCACAATCTGGTGCATTTTGCCTGAAGCAGCCACCATGGAAACAACCAAAATTTGCTGGGGAGTTTGGAATTAGTTTGACATAAGCAGCAACTCTTTTCTCTCTATCTATGTACTCCCAGCTGTTTCTCGATGTTATTTCATCCTGACATGGGAGAAAGAAATTGAGTGATCCAAATGTAACTTCTAGAATGCAGGCCCTCCACCTAAAAGTTTGGCAGGGTTAACTATGTAAAAACTCATCCAAGACACCTCCAGACATAAGGAAGCTAAATGGAGGTGGGGAGTGGGGAAAGTAGGAAGAAAAATTGGAAGACATGATTTCTTTTGTGAAGTTTGAAATTTCTACAACTCTAGTCCATATATGTCTGTCAGGAAAGGAGAAGAAATGATCTTTAATTTTTTTTAGAGTGTTTGGAAGATCTTGGCTTTTACCTAAAGAATTGGACTAGAGGATCTCAGACTGTCCTTTAGATTGGATCAAAAGGATGAGCAGTCAAACAGACACCAAGCCTTTATCATGAGAGGAAACATTGTCAATAACATAGGGGTCAAGGTTATTTGACTCTCTAAGTCTATGATTAGAGAAATGATTGACAAATCATAGTATAATAGCAGTGTTCTTGAGAAGCTAGCCAGTGAAGCAAATACCCAATTTGGGGATAATTGCTCCCTTTCCATTCCACTGGAGTAGAAGAGTTCTCATGGAGGAAAATAATACTGTGAATAACATGGATTTTCGATTACCTTTGATTTAACTATTATTAATTCAGTTGTGGATTTTCTTACTTTTAAATGAAAACAACTGCTCCCTATTTCACCATCCTATCTTAAATGCATATAAAAAGGAATATTTAAAGGAGAGGCCCTAGACAGTGAGTCAGAATTCAGATCAGCAAACATTTATTAAGCACGTACTATGAGACATTGTTGTGGTATATCCTGAGCATGCAAAGACAAAAACGAAGTTGTTTCTGTCCTCAACGAGCTTAAGTTCTATTAAGGAGGAGGGGCACACTGGGGAAAAATATGTACGTAGGAATTTAAATCCACAGTACATGCAATATATTTTCCAGGGGTGGGATAATTTAGTAACAACAGAATAGGGTTCCAAAGGGCACAGTGGAAGGATAGGGGAGACCATAAAATGACAGGAAAGGAATGGAGTTGACATGGATGGGTATGAGAAGTCCTGTCCCCCGACAGAGCCAACCCTTATAACACAGAATAAAAAGGGCGGAAGTTGCTCAACAAAACTAACCAACAGATAAATAAAATATGATAGTATATATGGTGTTCCACAAGCTTAATCCCCTACCTTTGAGAAGAAGAAAGATGGATTGTCACATTTCTTCTTTGGGGTCAAGCTCAGTGATTATCATTTTGCAATGTTAAATTTCATTAGTATTATTGTTCTTTCCATTAGAGCAGCTCTAGTCACTGTGTACTGTTTTCTTGACTTTGTTTCACTTTGTTTCAATTCATGTGTCTTCCCATGCTTCTCTGAATTCTTTATATTCATCTATGCTTGTGGCAAACTATAACAGAATTATAGGATTACAGAATTTTGGAATTGTAAGTGGCATTGGAGGCCTACGAGTCTAACCAAAATACAAAAGGAATCCTAATACAATATTCTCTACAACTTGCGAGGAAGGGGAACCCACAAACTTGAAACAAACCATTTTGCTTTTGGACAACATTAATTGTTAGGAAATTTTTCCTGACACGACCCTAAGTTTGCATCTTTGTATCTTCTAAGGTTCTTCCCTCAAGAGGCGAATAGAATAAATCAAATCCCCATTTATATCTCATTCCTTCAAATACTTGAAGATAGCTCCCAAGGTTCCTCTGAGTCCTCTCTTTCCCAAGCTCAATACCCCTCATTTCTTTAACTGATCCTTATTTAAATGTTATAGACTCAAGGTCATAAGATCCACCATGGCTGCCGTCCTCTAGACATAGTTCAATTTAATCCATGTCCTTCTTAAACAGCAGCACCCCCAAATGAACCCAATACTCCAAAAAAGTTGTAAGAAAGAAAGACTAGAGTAGGACTATCACTTTCCTATTCTGGAAAACTATATCCCTCTTATTGTAGTCCAAGATGCTGTCACCTGTTTTGTCTGTCACATCTTACAACTGATTCATAGTGACCTTCTAGTTCACCCCAAACCCCAGATTTTTTATCAGAATTACTATATGCCTCTGTCTCATATTTGTAGTTTGTTTTTTTCTTACTGAAGTATATGATTTTATATTTACATTTCAGCCCTTGTAAGATTCAGTCCAATGCTCTAACCTGTTTAAACATCCTTGATTCAACTGTTATCCTTTATGCTAGTCATCCTTCCCAGTTTTGTCCTCTAGTCCACATCTCCCCTCTTCTTCACAAGAATAAGATAATAACTTATGAAAAGCTTTTAAAGACTTCCTGCCATGTTGGCACTGAATAACTAGCAACTACTCTGAGCCTGGACCACCACCAGTTCTAAAATCTTTTTTTAATTAATTTATTTCCTTTTAGTTTTCAACATTCATTTCCACAAGATTTTTGAGTTACAAATTTTCTCCACATCTCTACCCTCCCCTCCACTCCAAGATGGCATGTACTCTGATTTCCTCTTCCCCTAATCTGCCCTTCCTTCTGTTACCCCACTCCCCCCACCTTATCCCTTTTTCTCTTATTTATTGTAGAGCAAGATAGATTTCTATACCCCATTGCCCATATATCTTATTTCCCAGTTGTATGTAGAAACAGTTTTTAACATTTGTTTTTAGAACTTTGAGTTTCAAATTTTCTCCCTTCTTCCCTCCCTACCAACCCTCATTGAGAAGGCAAGCAATTCAATACAGGTTATACATGTGTCATTATGCACAGTGTTTCCATAACAGTCATGTTGTGAAAGACTAACTATATTTCCCTCCAGCCTTCTCCCCCCGCCCCATTTATTCTATTTTCTCTTTCAATCCTGTCCCTTTTCAAAAATGTTTGCTTTTCACTACACACTTTCCCAATCTGTTCTCACTTCTATCATTCCCTGCCTTATCACCTTCCCCCCTACTTTCCTGCAGGGCAAGATACCCAATTGAGTGTGCATGTGATATTCCCTCCTTAAGCCAAATCCAACGAGAGCAATGTTCACTCATTCCCTTTCACCTCTCCCCTTCCCTTCCATTGTAACAGCTTTTTCTTGCATCTTTTATGTGGAATAATTTACCCTATTTGATCTCTCCCTTTCTCTTTCTTCAAATATATTCCTCTCTCACCCTTAAGTTTATTTTTCAGATATCATCACTTCATATTCATCTCCCTCTGTACCCTTTGTCTATATATATGTATATTCCCTTCAACTATCCTAATACTGAGAAAGGTTCATGAGTTACGAATATCATATTTTCATGTAGGAATATAAACAGTTCAACTTTAATAAGTCCCTCATGATTTCTCTTTCCTATTTACCTTTTCATGCTTCTCTTGATTCTTGTATTTGAAAGTCAAATTTTCTATTAAGCTTTGGTCTCTTCATCAAGAATGCTTGAAAGTCCTCTATTTCATTGAAAATCCATTTTTCCCCTGAAGTATTTACACTTAATTTTGCTGAGCAGGTGATTCTTGGTTTTAATCCTAGCTCCTTTGACCTTCAGAACATCATATTCCAAGCCCCTTGATGCCTTAATCTAGAAGTTGCTAGATCTTGTGTTATCCTGATTGTGTTCCCACAATACTCAAATTGTTTCTTTCTAGTTGCTTGTGATATTTTCTCCTTGACCTTGGAACTCTGGAATATGGCTACTATCTTAATAAAAGATCCTTTTTGGGATCTTTTTCAGGAGGTGATTGGTGGATTCTTTCAATTTCTATTTTACCCTCTGGCTCTAGAATATCAGGGCAGTTTGCCTTGATAATTTCTTGAAAGGAGATGTCTAGGCTCTTTTTTTGATCATGGCTTTCAGGTAGTCCAATACTTTTTAAATGATCTCTCCTGGATCTATTTTCCAGGTCAGTGGTTTTTCCAATGAGATATTTCACATTGTCTTCTATTTTTTTCACTCTTTTGCTTCTGTTTTATAATATCTTGATTTCTCATAAAGTCATTAGCTCCCATTTGCTCCATTCTAATTTTTAAGGAATTATTTTCTTCAGTGGTCTTTTGGACCTCCTTTTCCATTTGGCCAATTCTGTTTTTTAAGGCATTCTTCTCCTCATTAGCTTTTTGACTTCTTTTGCCATTTGGGTTAGTCTATTTTGAAGGTGTTATTTTCTTCTGTATTTTTAGGTCTCCTTCAGGAAGCTGTTAACTTTATTTTCGTGATCTTCTTGCATCTGTCTCATTTCTTTTTCCAATTTTTCCTCTATTTCTCTTACTTGATTTTCGAATTCTTTGTTGAGCTCTTCCATGGCCTGCAACCAATTCATATTTTTCTTGGAGGATTCTGATGTAGAAACTTTGATTTTGTTGTCTTCTTTTGGCTGTATCTTTTGATCTTCTTTGTCATCAGAGTCAGGTTCTGTAGTCTGAGTTTTTTTTTACTCTGTCTGCTCATTTTCCCAGCCAATTATTTGGCTTTTGTTCTCTTTGTCAAGGTATGACTCTGCTTCCAGAGTGGAGAGTGCTCTGTCCCAAGCTTCAGGGGTTTTGAGTTGCTGTTTTCTAAACTACTTGTAAGCACCTGGAAATTTTCAGTTCTTCTGAGGTGGTATGATCCAAGGAGAGGTGTTTCCTCCTCTCCTGGCCTATGATTTGGTCTGTGAGTGACCTCAAGCACTCTTGTCTGCCTTGGAACTGCTAGGAGGCCTCCCTCTCCGCAGCCACCACAGGTTCTGCCACACCATCACTCCCCTTCACACCAAATATTGTCTCACTAGATCCTCACAATTACCTTGAGGGGCACGTGCTATTATTAGCCTCACTTTACAGTTGGAGAAACTGAGTCAGGCAGAGGTTAAGTGACTTGCTCAGGGTCAAACATCTAGTAAGTATATGAGGCTTAATGTGAACTGAGGTCTTTCTGATTCCAGACCTAGTGCTCTATCCTCTGTATTCATTGACCTACAGTTTATCAATTTTTTTTTGAAAATTGGGACATTTATACTTCTGCCATCTTATGGTAGATCCACTGTTTCCATTATCTTTCAAATATCAGTGAAAGTGGATCAGTAATCACATCTGCTAGTTTTTTCAGCACCCCAGGATATAGTCCATCTCAGCCAAGTGACTTGAATTCATCAAAGTACTAAGTACTACTAAGTATTACTAAGTATTGCTAAGTACTACTGTATTATCTCTTTACTAGTCTTAACTACCAGTTCTCTGTTAGTCATTTTTGTTTCATATGTTGGAGTCATTTTCCTTTGAAGAGAAAATAGAAATCAAATAAGTAATATTTCATGACAACTATGTACCATAATTAGTCTAGCCATACCCCAATATATTGATATTTAATGTTAAAGCTCATTCATCATAATATCAAAACAATAATGTGAATCATTTTTACTTGAATCTATTTCTTACAATTTATCTATATTGAATGCAGAGGACATATGCCTTCTGACATATTCTCATGAAATCTTCCTGAAGTTTATTTCCTTTAATGTACTGCTACCCAGAAGAGCTAAGTGTCATCTATAAATTTGAAATCTAAAGGTGGCATGATGAGAATCTACCACAATTCTCTTAGAACAAGAGTTCTTTACCTGGGGTCTATCACCTTTGAAATTTTTAAAATTATCTGTTTATCTATGTATCTATGTATATATCTATCCATCCATCCATCCATCCATCCATCTAGCTAGCTAGCTAGCTAGCTATCTGTTTGATAGCTGTATTTGAATATAATTGGGTTCCTTTGTAATCTTATGTGTTTCATTGCCTACATTTAAAAGCACTATTCAAAGAAGGGGTCTGTAGGCTTCCATATATTGCCATGTAGGTTCAAGACACAAGGATAAGAATTCCTTCTTTTGAGTCAATATTTAATTTCCACTAATGTGTTAAATGTAGATAGGCCAAAAATAAATCTGCCTTTGGATGACAGACAGGATAAACTGGAATTGAAGGCTATGCAGTGTGGTATGGAACTGATGATCCTTTACTGAGTTGGTGGTTCATTATGAGCATTATCTAATTACATCTGCATGGAGTTCCCCAAATCTGAAAGGATAATTACCTCAGGCAGTGCCTGCTGCCTCCTGATATAACTCTTATGTGACTAATTATGTTCATGACTTGATGTGTATTTCGACAGAATACATTTTTTAAAAAACTGCTACACTAATTTCTTTTTCATTAAACTTTGTAATATCAATGGCTAATTAGAGAGCCCACAACTAGATGAAAAATATTCAGAATCAACTTTTCAATTTCCTTCAGGTCATTTTCAAGTATTTGTTGATGTGATTATTTGTTCTTTGGACGATTGGCTCTTTTATTCTCCCCACCTTGTTCTTCTTTTTTAAAAATTATTCCTGGTGTTATCTAAGTTGTTTAGGGAAAAGAGGAGCTAGGTCAGGGGAAGGACAGAGAAGCAAAAAGTTAATGCCTCAAAAAAAAGATGCTAAGAAAAAAATGTTAGAAAATGGAGTCTATTATAGGTATGCCAAGGATGTATATTACTGCTCGAATTAGTAAATAGAGAGAGCTGGCTTCAAAACTAGGAAGACCTCAATTCAAGTCCTGATAGTATGATCTGGTCAAGGTATCTAGTTGCTCTAGGCAACTTTCTAAGACTGCAAATTATAGAGGCAGAACCAAGATGGTGTCTGGAAAGCAATAACTAGCTTAAGCTCTACCCCAAATCCCTCCAAACACTTGTAAAAAGTGGCTCTGAACAAATTCTAGAGCTGCAGAACCCACAAAATAGCAGAGGGAAGCAGGTCTCCAGATCAGAACAGCCTGGATGGTCACTGGGAAGGGTCTATCACATGGTGCTGGGAGTGCAGTGCAGCACTGGCCACACCAGGACAGACCAGAACTGGAGTCAGGAGAGCAGAGCAGGCCTTAGGGCCATGAAACACTGAGCTGTGTCAGTTACCAGACTTCTCAACTCAGAAACATCAAAGCCCACAGAGCAGATTAGTGGGAAAATTGTTGAATTTGGGTGACAGCAGTCCGGCCCCAGCCTTGGGGGTGGCAGAGGTGGTGCAGTGGTGGCAGTGGCAGCAGCAGCAACAGGAAGTGACAGTGGCTGCTTCCAGAACTCCAGCGTCAGCTGCTTCTGGAGTCCTTGGCTCACATGGTGGAAGGAATCCAGTTGCAGATCAGAGTGCAAGTACAAGGAATGCTTTGCTGGTGCACAGGCAGCTTTGCTCTGCTTAGATCTGGGGTGAGGTCCTGGTTCGTGGTTCTTGGGGGAGAAGGAGGGCTGCTGTGGTAGAGCTTGCTGTTTAGAAGTAACCCTGAAAACAGTAGGACAACCCCTAAAGCTTGGGACAAAGTACTCTCTACTTAACAAGCAGTTATACCCTCACGAAAAGCTCAAAGGTCAATTAGTTGGCTGGGAACATGATCAGGCAGCAAAAAAGGATGCAGACTCAGACTCTGAGTCAGACTATAGAATCACTTTTGGTGACAAAGAAGATCAAAATGTACAGCCAGAAGACAGCAAAAAAATCATAGAGCCTACATCAAAAGCCTTCAAGAAAAACATGAATTAGTCTCAGGCCATGAAAGAACTCAAAAAGGATTTGGAAAAGCAAGTAAGATAAGTAGAGGAAACATTGGGAAGACAAATGAGAGTGACATAAAAAATCATAAAAAAAGAAGTCAATGACTTACTAAAGGAGAACCAAAAAAATACTGAAGAAAATAACACCTTAAAAAAAACTAACTCAAATGGCAAAAGAGTTCCAAAAGGTCAATGAGGAGAAGAGTGCCTTAAAAGGCAGAATTAGCCAAATGGAAAAAGAGGTCCAAAAGACTACTGAAGAAAATACTGCCTTAAAATTTAGATTGGAGCAAGTGGAAGTTACTGACTTTATGGAAATCAAGATATTATAAAACAGAAGCAAAGGAATGAAAAAAATGGAAGACAATGTAAATTGAATATATCCAGGAGAGATAACTTAAAAATTATTGGACTACCTGAAAGCCATGATCAAAAAAAGAGACTAGACATCCTCTTTCAAGAAATTATCAAGGAAAACTTCCCTGATATTCTAAAGCCAGAGGGTAAAATAGAAATGGAAAGAATCCACCAATCAACTCCTGAAAAAGATCCCGAAAAGAAAACTCCTAGGAATATTGTCACCAAATTCCAGAGTTCCCAGGTCAAGGAGAAAATACTGTAAGCAGCCAGAAAGAAAGAATTTGAGTATTGTGGAAACACAATCAGGATAACATAAGATCTTGCAACTTCTACATTAAGAGACAAAAGGGCTTGGAATATGATATTCTGGAGGTCAGAGGAGCTATGATTAAAACCAAGAATCACATAACCAGCAAAACTGAGTATCATGCTCCAAGGAAAAATATGAATTTTCAATAAAATAGAGGACTTTCAAGCTTTCTCAATGGAAAGACCAGAGATGAATAGAAAATTTGATTTTTAAATACAAGAATCAAAAGAAGCATGAAAAGGTAAACAAGAAAGAGAAATCAAAAGGGACTTACTAAAGTTGAATGGGTTTTGTTTACATTACTACAAGGAAAGATAATGTTTATAATTCATAAGAACTTCCTCAGTATTGGGGTAGTTGAAGGGAATATATATATATATATATATATATATACACATACATATATATATACATATATGTATGTATATATATATATACATATGTATATGTATATGGAGAGAGAGACAGAAGGCACAGGGTGATTTGAAAATGAAGGGATGATATCTAAAAATACAATAAAAATAAGGGTTAAGAGAGGAATATATTGAGAGAGGGAGAAAGGGAGAGATGGAATGCAGTAAATTATCTCACATAAAAGCGGAAAGAAAAAGCAGTTCTGTTAGAAGGGAAGAGGGGGCAGGTGAGGGGAAACAAGTGAATCTTGCTCTCATTGGATTTGACTTGAGGAGGGAATAACATACACACACAATTGGGTATCTTACCCCACAGGAAAGCAGGATATGAAAGGGGGGATGATAGAAGGGAGGGCAGATTGGGGGAGGAGGCAATCAAAAGCAAACACTTTGTTTTAGCACTATAAGGAGATATTCTTTTTTTAGTCTTTATTACTATTTATTTAATATTTTTAGTTTTCAACATTGATTTCCACAAGATTTTGAGTTACAAATTTTCTCCCCATTTCTACCCTCTACCCCCCACTCCAAGATGGCATATATTCTCATTGCCTTGTTCCCCAGTCAACCCCACCTTCTGTCACCCCACTTCCCCTGTCAATGTCATTTCCCCTTACTTTCTTGTAGGGCAAGACAGATTTCTGTACCACATTACCTGTATATCGTGTTTCCCACTTGCATGCAAAAACATTTTTTTTGAACATCTGCTTTTAAAACTTTGAGTTCCAAATTCTCTCCCCTTTTCCCTCCCCACCCACCCGCCCTAAGAAGGCAAGCAATTCAACACAAGTCACACATGTCTCACTATGTAAAACCCTTCCCCAATACTCATGATGTAAAAAAATAACTATATTTTGCTCCCTCCTATCCAGTCCCCTTATATTCAACTTTCTCACTTGACCCTGTCCCTTTTTGAAAGTGTTTGCTTTTGATTACCTCCTTCCCCTATCACCACTCCATTCTATCATTACCCTCTTTTTATCCCCTTCCTCCTTCTTTCCTGTGGGGTAAGATACCCAGTTGAGTGTGTATGTTATTCCCTCCTCAAGTCAAATTTGATGAGAGCAAGATTCATTAATTCCCCCTCACCTGCCTGCTCTTCCCTTCCTACAGAACTGCTTTTTGTTGCCAATTTTATGGGAGATTATTTACCCCATTCTATTTCTCCCTTTCTCCCTCTCTCAATATATATCTCTCATCCCTTAATTTGGTTTTATTTTATAGGTATCATCCCTTCATATTCAACTCACGCTGTGCCCTCTGTCTATATATATATACATACATACACACACA
>CM053622.1:347100532-347152686 GCA_028646595.1 Phalanger gymnotis | reverse complement strand
TGCCACTTAATTGCTCCCACCAGGTGGTCCTGGGGCCAGAAGCAACTGCAGCTGTAGTTCTGTAGCTGCCCCACCTCCGCTGCCTCCAGGGTGGTGGCCGAACCGCAAAATCTATCCCAGTCCCCAGCAGCTTTTCCCACTAACTTACTCTGTTGTCTTTGGTGATTGTGGGTTGAGAAGTCTGGTAACTGCTGCAGCTCACTGATTCAGGGTGCTAGGGCCTGCTCTGACCAGCTTCTGGTCTCGTTGGTCCACACTGCCCACGCTGGGCTCTGCTCTGCTCAGCTCTGCTCCCCTCTGCTCCCAGCTCCATGTGTGATAGACCTTACCCAGAGACTATCCAGGCTGTCCTGGGCTAAAGCCCTGCTTCCTTCTGCTACCCTGTGGGTTCTGCAGTTCTAGAATTGGTTCAAAGCCATTTTTATAGGTTTTTGGAGGGACTTGGCAGGGAGCTCACACTAGTCCCTGCTTTCCAGCTGCCATCTTGGCTCTGCCCCCACCAGGACTATTTCTACTTGAACTCCATTGAATAAAGGAGAAAATAATAATTGATAAATACCCTAAAATAATTATATCCTTTGACCTAGTATGAGTCAGCCTAGTTTTGAGGAGGGGAAAGAAAATTACCATTTGCAATTTCCTGTGACATATGGTAAATGAACTGGTGACATTTAATCTTTTAGATTTAGAAGAAAATGCTGACAGGTGTCTTCAGAGTTTTATTTTTTTAAAGTAAATGAATGGGTTGGAAAAGGTGCAGATGTTTCCCATCTTCACTTCTTCACTAAAAGTTGATAGTGGGTGGCATTTAAGACATAAGAAACAGCTCTGTGAAAATGAAGCATATTACACATTGGCATTGGTTATTTATAAAAGTTATTAAATCTCTATTACTAGAGATTGTCAAGGATAAGATAAAATGTGGTCTGATCATTCTTAGCATCAACCTCTCCAGGGCTGGGAGTGTTCCAGTTCAGCTTTTAAAGATTTTTCTAGCATTACAATCCTTGTAATAATATAAGGTAACTCTCCAGTTGCTTTTTTTAAAAAACACATCTATTCAGTTATCCCAAGTGACCAATAAATCAGCCAATAAGTGCTTATTAAGCACACATTATGTACCAGGTGCTGTGCTAGGTACTGATGATACAATTAAAAAATTAAACAGAACCTGACCTTGATAAAGTATTAGTATCTCAGGGTGAACAAAATACTCAAATAAATATTCAAAATAAATATAAGATGATTTGGGGGGAGTGATACTAGCAGCTAGAAGGATAGGAAAAACATCATACATCTGGTAATATTTAAATCAAAATCTGAAGGAAGCAAAGGATTCTAAGAAACAGAGGTAAGAAGGGTGTCCATGCCCAATATGCCTATAGCCAGGACAAAGATGATGAGATGGGACTTGAGATACATGTGCAAAAAGTAGTAAGAAGGCCATTGTGGCTTGATAGTAAAGTGTGTGAAGTAGAGTAATATATCATAAGGCTGGACATATAGGTTGGAGTTGGATTGTGAAATACAAACAAAAGAGTCAGTTTTGATCCTGAAGATAATAGAGATTCATCTCAGTGACTGAGTGAGGCATGATATGGTCAGACTTGAGCCTTAAGAATATCACTTTGGCATCACAAATAATAGGTTAGAGAGAGAAAAGAAATGAGGAATGAAAGCAAATTAGGAGGATTTGAGAGTAATCTGGATAAGACATGATGAGGGCCTACACTACGTACCATAAATCCCAGGAAAATCTTAGAGAACTCAATGAAGCAAATAGTTAAGAAGAGGCGAAATAAAGGGAAAATTAAAAAGTAGAAGAGAATATTCATAAGGAAGTTTTGAAAGGTTGTCAAAAACAGGTCACTCTTGCATTGAGTACTTTGGACTTTCTGGAAGGATTCAGAGAGCCATTGATGTCAACCAGTTATGAGGGTCATTAATCGTAGAACATCATCATATCTCTGATTTGTTGTTTGTCTTTCATTCTCCGATGACCGATGACATCAGGAAAGTGATGTCTTGACTTGAAAGTAAATGGTGTTTAAGTGAAGCAGAGCTGTGCAAAGTCATCAACCTCACTCTCTCCTCCAGAGTGATTGGAGTCCAGTTGCAAGACATAGGTTAGGATGACTAGAGATAACACAGGATGCTGTGAGAGACCTTGGACTTTTTAAGATAAGGTTTTTCTCATATCTCAGTTTTTCTGAGGCAACACCATTCAGTAATTAAACACTAGATAAGAATAGAGGCAAAAGATGGCCTAGTTTGCTTAATTAAACAGTCTGGGAAGGGAAGATCCTCAAAGTTTTACATCATCTCTGATTTAGAGCTAGAATGGATCTGAGATGTTTACTTCCAGAAAGGACTCAGAAGATACAAAATGCTCATCTTGCAGGTACATAAACAAGGTTTAAGGGAGGTCATAGGGAACCAATATTTAAAAGTGAAAATGCATCCAATTTAAATAAAATTTGAGATTTCTTTGAAAATTCTTGCATTAATTTTCAGGTCAGAAACCCATAGGGACAGTATTTAATAGCTCTGAACTTAATTCAACTCCACAAAGCAGCATTTATTAAGCATTTACTTTGTGACAGTCATTATCCTAGGTGCTAGAAATAAAAAGACAAAAATGAAGTCATTCTTGCTCACAAGGAGCTGACATTCTATCTCATTCTTACCTAACAAGAGTGTTTCTTTAAAATTATTTTGTTTTCATGGTGAGTAATAAGTATTTGGGAAGTAGAATATAATTTGAAAGCTATTTGATAATGAAGGAATTAAAGCTATGTAAATAATATGATGATACCAGAACTTAATCCACAGCATCCAAGGAAGGTTTAGAAGCATTAAAAATGCAAAAAGAGATTATGAAGCATATCTTTATGATTCCAAAAGAAAACACAACAAACAACAGCACATCAAAACAGTAGAATAACACCTGAGGCTAAAGGATGGAATTTCAAGCAAAAAATAAAAGTATGAAACCATTATTTGCAATTTTTGACTTGAGGCACTGACTGAAGACAAACCAAAGTGTCCCTAAGCATCTGCAGGCACTTTCAGGCAATCTTGAACAACTTTCCACTTAAAAAAATAGTTTATAAATTTGGATCACATCCAGGCTTCCTCCAATGACCAACTGTCTATGCAGAAGAGTAACTGAGGAAAACCACAACTAACATGGTAAGAGAAACATCTGAGGATACAGAGAAAAATGCGTGTGGTCATCGCAAAGGATGGAGTTTAAAGTCATTTATGTTAACTGACCTGAGAAGTAATATCTATGCCAAGAGATGAATGTATTACCATGCAGGAAAGTGACACTTGATATTTCTTAAGCACCAATGAGTAATTCATGAGATGACAAAGAAAGGATTATAAGAAAGAATAGTGAAAAAAACAAATCACATAATTGCTTAGAAAAGAAAATAGAAGAGAAATAATATGATTTCCAATTGAATCCAAACGCACGACTGAGTGAATGAGTAACCCCGGTAGAACATTCAAGGAATCAGAAATCTTATTAAGTAAAAGATGAAAATGATGAAATGCATTCGATGAAGGAACACCCTTGGAACAAGGAAGGCTTAAATGAGAAAGATTTCAAATACAATTACAGAGCACAACAGAAGCCGGAGGGTCTCGGAGGAAGGTGTCACTGTTATGCCTCAGAGCCTAGGAGTCTTGAGGACAGGAAGGCTTCAGAGAATATTTGAAGGGACTCATATATAACCAGTTGTTTTTAGGGGGAAAGAAGCCATTCCAAAGCAAACAAAAAAAAGATGCTAGTGGCAGGCTAAATCAGCATAGTCGGAATGCCAAAAAGAAAGAGATGCTGATAAATCCAAGATTTTTGAGGAGAAAGTTGCATCCCTTCTGAACTCTTAAACATTTATTATCGGTCCTGTTCACTGAGTCATTAATCACAGTGTTGCCTTGCGACATCGCTACTGTGATCTGGAACTTCTTGACTTTTGCCTTAACTCTCTACTTTGATCCGACTCAACAAGTATTTATTTCCTAATGTCAGGGATTTGCTGGAGCCAGTTTGAACCTGCTTATGAGAGTCAAATGCCAAATTTTCAGTGTGAGCATTTACGTCTCAGAAATTGGCAAATGCTACAAATCAGAGCTTGATTTATTGTTTTGTTTTTTGTCTAGACATAAGAAAGTGATGGACAAAATATTAGTAGTGCAGATTCAACTCAGACATGTTTCCTGTGTACTTTTTTTTTGGGGGGGGGGAGAAGGTAGGACAAGGAAGAGACAGTAGTTAAATATTTACCAGCACACTCCTCCCTAGTGCCGACTATGGGCAAGGCTGGCTGTCTCTTCACAACACAAAAGTGGTCTGAGTTCAAGTTCTAACTTCGTCTAACCATACAAGTCCCTTAATGATTCAGTGATCCCAGCAAACCCTCTACGGGATTTACAGATCATTCATTCATCTGTGTCACACAGTCCATGTTGACTAAATCATAGGTTAAGACAAAGTAGAGGAAGAATGAATGTATGTATGTATGCACATGCATATGTATTCAAGTGCATGCACATGTGTGTAAATGTATACATATGCATGCTTTGTGCATTATATTGTGTATGTGTGTATATATCACATACACACATGTACTTTAATAAGCTTAAAATTGTACTAAGACCTTTGGGACACCATATATATATATGTATGTGTGTGTGTATGTGTGCATATATATGTATATATGTGTTGTGCATGCATGTATGTATATATACACACATACATATAGATATGTATCATATATTATACATATATTTCATATCATACATCTATGTGGGCGTGTGTGAGTGTGTATGAGGGTATGGATATACCTGTTCACATTCACACAGACACACAAGGCCCTATGCTAGGTACTGGAGAGATAAAGACAAAACTAAAAGGAATCTACCACCACCATGGCATTTAACATTTCTATTTATTCATTTTTTCTCTCCAGCTAAAGAGCAAATAGATATAATTTGAGCAGATACAAATGTAAACTGTTTATTTTTACCACTGCTTCTGGTAAAGACTGTGATTTCATTGGCAAAGGGAATGTGTAATATAAAGCATTAGGGAATTTCCTGGGAGCTCTGAGAGGACATATAATTTTCTCAAAGTCACACAGAAAGTATCTCGGGCAGGTTTCAAGGCCAGGCCTCCTGACACTAGTGCTAGCTCTCAATCTACCACACTAGGCTATAGTGATGCATGGCCATAAAGTAATCACCTCAAAGCACCTTGAGATTCAGAGCTCAAACTAACAACTCGTGTGGCAAAATACATAAATGATGGAGATTTATCCGTCAGAAATGATCAGTCATAGTATAATATACATAGGAAATATGAGACCAATTTTCTATATTCTGATGAGACAACAAGCTTGTCTACACAGAGAATGTATCTCCTATGTTTTTGTGTCTCAGTGTGCGTGTGTGTAGGAGTGGGGGGTGGGAGAGGGTATTGTATATACACTAAAAATGCTGATAGGGAGAAAGGTCAGGCAATCATGCAACCATGACCCTCCTCTTACACCTGAGCCCAGGGTATAAGTCCTGGGCCTATCTGGACACCAATGATATACTCCCCCGGACCTTTCCAGGAGGCTTTTCATCAATGGTCAGTCTATCTGCTGAAACTGCCAAGGGGCTAGGATAGAGCTGTATTCGGTGATTATATGTTAATGGGACTCCAGGAATAATGATGAAACATCATTATAGTTGGCTGATTGAGCTATCAATCAGCTTCAGTCTAATCAGGCAATAGCAGTTTGGTTTGACTTGGCTTTTGTAGTGTTGGGGGTTGTCTGATAGAAGCAATGCAAGATGACTAGAGGAGACTAGATAGGGGATGAAACACTTCCTCCTATAACTTAATACAGTGGAAAAATCCAGTCACCGATATTTGTAATCATGTGTGACCTTAGGTAAAGCATTTAACCTCCTTGTGCCTCAGTTACCTCATCTGTTATATGAAAGGATTTGGAATAAATGGCCTCTGAAGGCCCTTCCAGCTCTATATCTGATAGTATATTATCCCCTGCAGATTCAAAATAAGCAAAACATCTTAGATTGTTGCAGGTTGAGGATAGATAATTGCCTGCTGGTCTTGGAGAGCCAGAGTCCTAGTGAGCACCAATGGATCCTTAGGCTCCTGATTCCCTCTGGGATTACCTCTCATCTATACTATACATATCTTTTAAGTTATTTGCATGTTGTCTCTCCTATTATAATGGGAGCTTCTAGAGGACTAGGCCCATGTTTTGCTTTGGTTTTTTTTTTTTTTTGCTTTATTTTTCTTATATCTCCAGTACTTAGCTCGGAGCCTAGTGCATGGTAGACACAATAAAAGTTTGTTGAATGATTAAGTTTCTTTCTTATCTTCATAAGAAGGTAGGGGGCAGGAGGGCTGGCACTGACTCCTGGGTGGAGCCTAGTGCACCCAGGCATCCTCAAAGGTGGCATTAATACCAAATGCCCTGGTGTCAGAACAACCCTGAACTGGTATCACTGTTTCTGAGAGAAGCCAATTTAAGACTGCTATCTCTAAGGAGCTAGTGAGGAGATTTCCTCCTTTCTGCCACTCAGAACACAAAGCATCATCACAGAGCCTTGTGATAAATAGGACCTTGGACTGAAAATACATCAGAAGAGGTCAAGGTCCACTCATATTTCATGGAGTGGGTGTCCAAATGGCTATTGGCTGTTAAGTGTGACCACCTGGATTTTTCAGTTTCTATGTATTTTAAGATAAACACATGAATTAATTTGGTTTATAGATTAGAGGGGGAAACTAGGTGGCATAGTAGATAGAATGCTGGGTCTGGAATCTGGAAGACCTGAGATCAAATCCAGCCTCAGACACTAGCTGTGTAACCCTGGGAAAGTCACACTTGCCTCAGTTCCTCATTTGTAACATGAGCTGGAGAAGAAAATAGCAAACCACTCCAGGATCTGTAACAAGAAAACCTCAAAAAATGAGGTCACAAAGAGTCAGATAACAACCACAACAACAGGTTAGATGGGAGAAAAGAGACCAAACTTTCTGTAAAATCAGAGATTTGGGGGACAGTTTGACATGAGTCATTTCCCTTTATATATTTCTGTCCTTGTGCTCAGGGACATAAGGAGTCACTGAATATGTTGATATCACTAGTTGGGGAAAAAAGTAGCCAAGTTCAGAAGAAAAGAAATAACAAGCCAAATTGTAAAGCAGAGCGATTATCCAAAAGACTAAGTTCTGGAACAAGTATGTTAAGAAAAACATAAAGGGCCTAATTCTCTGGAGACTATGGCACAATTGCTTCCTACTCTGTATTCAACAATAGGTACTCAATGGGAAAGTGTGCCACCTAGGGGCCCTCTGGCCCAAGATTACAAAAGTACAGATTTTCCAATTTGTCAGGCAGGGACCTCAGAGGCCATCTAATCCAACCTATATCTGAAAGCAATTCCTACTGTAACATACTCGGACAAAAGGTCCGGCTTCTGCATGAATGGAAGAAATGAAAAGGAATTCACCTTCTCTCTAGGGAACCAGTTCCACTTTTAGATGGCTCTAATTGTTAGGATTTTTTTTTTTACCTGACAATAAGCCAAAGTTATCCTCTTTATAACATCCACTCATTTTTTCCTGGTTCTCTCCTCTGAGGACAAGCAGAACAAATCTAATCCCTCTTCCTGTTTATAACCTTTCAAATACTTGCAGACAGACATCACATCTCCCCTGAGTCTTCTCCAGGTTAAATATCCCCACTTCCTTCAACCTATCCTCCAAGGATATAGACTGTATGCTTTTCACCCTCCTGAATCTTCTCTTTTGGATGCTTTCCAGGTGTGCTGACATGAAGCAAATATATAATGACAATATGTCCTTCTTAAACTTGTGGTAGCCAGAGTCTAACATGGTCCCATTAACATGATATTAATAAGGTCTGCCCAGGGCGGAAGGCATATCATCTGCTTATTCCCCAAAGCCCATAACTCTCAGTGTAGCTAAAGATCAAAGTTTTTTTTTTGTCTCCGCATCACAGTTCTGACTCATACTGAGCTTGCAAGTCTAATATAATCCTAAAATTTGTTTCAAAGTTCAGTCTAACCATATCTTTTCCATCTGGTATTTGTGAAATTGTTAATCTTGAACCTAAGTGTAAGACCTTATACTTACCACTGTAGAATGTCATCTTATTTGATTCAACCCAAATGTGATTGCATGTCAGCATCTTTTCTGGATCTTGACTCTGTCATGCAGTGTACTTTCCATACTTCCAAGCTTTGTGTCACCTATGACTTTGATGAGCATGCCATCTAGACCTTTAACTAAATCTTTGATAAAAAAAAAAGTAATAAACGGTGAAGAGCCAAGCACAGATCCCTGAGAAACACGCAGGAGACATCCTGCCATATTGATACTGAACAATTAATGATTCCTCATAGAGTCAGGCCCCTTCCCCAGTTCAGAATCCATATATTTGTACTATCATCTCTTCATCTTTTCCCACAAGAATAGTATGAGATACTTCATAAAATGTTTTGTTAAGACCTAGGTAAACTGTATGTCTACAACATGCCTCTGATCTACCAGTTTTATAACCTGTCCAAAAAAAAGTCCAAGGGTAAGGAGTCCTATTCAACAAAAACTACTGGGAAAAGTGGAAAGTACTCTAGAAGAAATTAGGTTTAGACTAACATTATACCATATACCTCAATAAGTTCTAAATGGACATATGACCTAAATATAAAAGGTCATACCATAAGAAAATTGAAGAAGATAAATTTCACAACTACGACTAAGGGAAGAACCTTACCTAAACAACAGATATAAATTATTATTGAAGATAAAATGAAAACTGTTGATTAAGCAAAATTGATGCATTTGGAATTAGAATAGAAGCAGTTAACTGGAGAGATGTTCTTAGCAAATATCTCTAATGAAGTCCTACTATGTAAGATATAGAGAATTGGTACAAATATATCAGAAGAAGAGCAATTCTCTAATAGATAAGTTTTTAAAAGATAACACAGGTAATTTTCAAATGAAGACATGAAATAACAGCAATAATATAAACGAATATTCTGAATCACGGACAATATGATAGATGCAGATTAAAACAAGACTAAGTCTACCTTGTACTCATCAGATTGGCAAAAACACTAAAAATGAAAATGGCAATTTTTAGTGGGACTGTGGGAAGACAGACACAGAAATGCACTACTGGTAGAGTTGTGAATTGGTATAGCCATTCTGGAAAACGATTTGGAACTGTGCCAAAAAATTCATAAACTATATATACCATTTGATCTAGTAATACCATTACTCAATATACATTCCCTCTAAAAAGTCAAATACAGAAAAAATACACATACGTACAAACATATTTATAGCATGTAATGAAGAACTAGAAACAAAATAGATATCAGTTGGGGAGTGGCTGAACAAACTGTGACTTATGAATGCAATGTAATAATATTGCACCATAGAGATAGGAATTGAACTTATGATTTCACAGTATAGGGAAGTTCCAGATAAGGAAGCAGCTTCTCTGCAACTCCATTAGATTGGGAATTCCTTGGGAGCATGGACTCTCTTTTCCTCTTTGCATTCTCAATTCTTAGCACAAAGACTGGGACTTAATAGTAGACGATTATTGACTGACTGAAATTTGTAGGCTTAGAAACTTGTCTAGAGCACTGAGAGATTAAAGACTTGCCACAGTTATATAGCCAGAATCTGTCAGAGGCAGGAATTGAACTCAGGGCTTCCTGAGTCTAAGGCCAGCTCTCTGTCCATTAAACTGTGCTGCCCCTCACAGAAACCTGGGGAGAATTTTATGAATACTCAAATCTTCCGATCTCTTCACTTTACAGCATTACACAATGACAGATTCGTGGGATTTAGAGCTAGAAAAAGGATCCTCTCCTCCAAACATACCTGATTCTACCACTGGTGCCACTCAAGAACCCAATTTTAAAACCTTGGGATTGCTTGTGACTCCTCTTTGTCTTTTATCTTCCATATTCAATGTCATGTAGTCCTGTTTATTCTTATCCACATTCTAAGTTGCCTCCCTTATCTGTTCTCTCTACCCCCTCCTAATCTTTCATTATCACTGTTGCCTATTGCTGTAGCCTCTTTATCATTTTCCTAGCCTACAGTCTCACTCTATTCCAATGCATCCTTTACATAGCTACCAGATCTTGTCTTTTGTTCATTACTCTCTTTTTCAAAATTTATCAATGGTTTTCTATTGCCTTCTTACAAAACCCAAGGTCCTTAGCCAGACATTCAAAGCTCTTCACAAAGTACCATAAATCTGATGGGGCTCTTCATCATATACTCAACCTTTCAAGAAAGTTACTCATTGTTTAACCTTTAACTTTGAGATCTCCCACTAGGTTTATACTCCAAGGAGATCAGTGACAAAAAGAAAAGTCTCTATGTTGGAAAATATTTACAACAAATAAAAAAGTCTCTGTACTTCCAAAAAGATAACAAAAAAGAAAAAAGGAGATATTTACAGCAGTGCTTTTCATAGTAGCAAATACTTGAAAACCAAATAGATGTCCTTCAATTGGGAAGAGATAAATCAATTATGGTATGTGGATGTAATGGAATGTTACTGTGTGGTAAAAAAAAAAAAGAATGAATATGAAGAACAGAGAGAAATATCTATAAGACATATGAACTGAGTAAAATAAGTACTAGGAAAAAGATAGAAACCATGAATACAATAATGTAAATTGAAAGAACAAAAACAACATAAACTGAATGCTTTGTAATTAGAAAGACCAAGCTTATTACTAAGGAAGAAGTGAGAAAAGGCACATACCCCTATCTGTGCAGTAGTGGAAGGCTATGGGTTTGGAATACATTATATACTGTCATAATCAGTTGTTGTGTTGCTTTATTTTGTTAAATACCATATCCCCTCTTATTTATTATTCTCTGTAACAAGGTATCACTTTGCGAGTACAAAGAGAAATACATATTCAGAAGGGAAGGTGATATGAAAAACAAAATATTCTAACCCATCCATTGTCCAGAAAAATGTATCCCTTGCTCTCTTACTTCCATGAAATTTGCTCACATTGATTGATCCCTACGCCTGAAATGCCTCTCCAATCTCTATGTCTTGGCATCCTCTCCATTTTTCAATATCCAGAACAAAAACCTCTTATTCCAGGGAATATCCCCTAGTTAGCACCCTCGTGCCACTTTGATTGTGCCCTACAAGGGCATTATAGGATTTGGCATTAGAAATGGCCTTCAGATTAAAACCCCCCAAAGAATAGCTTAACCCTCTCATTTTACAGAGGGGGAAGTGTGCCACAAAGAACAGAATTTGATTGCCCAGAGTCACATAATAATAAGCTGTAGAGCTAAAATTTGAACTCAGAACCAGAAAGCCAATGTTTTTTTTTTCTGCTGTACTCCATCATGTCTTCATCAATTTCATTGTGTGTTCTAGTCATGAGCTATTTCATTTGTTAGTTATCCTAGCTGTTATTGAATATTAAATTTTAACTTCCTTGAGGACAAGAACCATGTCTTGGTGGTTTTCACATTGAAATCATCACCTAGCACAGTAAAATTAATAAATTTTTAGAGAGTTGAATTGAACTGAATGTCTCATTGTATTCGTGATTTTGTTTTCCACTGTGGCTTGCAACATTCTATTCAAAAATCACATTTTCTAGAATGCTGTTTTTAAAAGAGTATATTTTTTTATCCCCGGTGTGGAATTGATTTTATCCTCAGTCTTTTTTTCCTCCAAAAGTCTGGTTGGACACACTTATTACCCACCTCGTGGCAGCAAAGAATAGCTAGCACCTAGCTGAGAAAAATAAGAAAAAGGAAAGAGATTACCCATTTCAGTTCACTCAAATTCCAGCCTTAAGTCAAATTATCAGAAATAACATGACAGTAACTGTCACTGATAATAAAGGAATGGTGAGCAACTAGTGTACCTGCATGGAATTGAATGCATGCTCTTTAAATTAAATATGCAAAAATAAATATATGATCTTTAAAAAAAATAGTCTGGTGATTTAGAAAATTAAATATGCAGGAATTTAATGCTTTCTACTTTCTTGGCCTTAGAATCCATGTTAATTATACAGCTACAATAAGTTTTCAGGTCTGGGAAATTGTTGATGTCTGCTAAGATTGAGTATATTGAACCTATCTGGTCCTTCTGCTGGTAGAAGACTGTTCCATATTGCTATGGGCGCTAAATCAAGGTTAACTAATCAGATTGGGGCCTACAAGTAACACTTTAATTAAGCCTTACTCAGTAGCTCTCTAAGCTGGTTTCTATTACCAAGCCCATCTCCATATGGTTTACCAGGATTACTGACAGGAAATCAAAGGGAGCTTGCAACATTGTCCCCTTTCAGACCCAGTCTAGGGACTTTTCTGCCAGAATCCTTTCTGTCCTATTGCAAGATTTTATGAGGAATTAAATAAACTCCTTACAAAAAGTTCTTTTGCCCTAAGGATGTGTCCCAAAAGAAGATTAATTCATTTCAAATGATTCATCCACAAATTTCTCCTCAGAGCAACAATTGATCAGGTCTCTAAAAAGATGTGTGTGATGACACTTCCTCCTAATGGTATAAATGGAAAAAGGAGCAAATGTATAAAAATGACTACATAACCAGGGAAGAAAAGGAGGTCCAGGTGGAGAATTATTATAATACTAACATCCATAATTTTTCAGTCTCCACATGCACTATAAACATTGCCCTCCAAAAGACTAAGACTACCTTACATCACTAATGAATGTAACCCACTACCTAAAGACTATTTTCATAAGAGTCTCTTCATTGGTGAGGCTTGATTACTCAATATTCAATACCTAGATTAGGTATGGAAGGGGGAGACAGTGAGGGTATGGGAAAAGAGATTTTCTGGTCTCCCGGCTTCCAGTTTCGAGAGAAAGACACAATTTCAGATTCTCTTCAGGGAGAAATCCCTAAAGTGAAAGAAAGACTCTCAGAAGAAGCCAACATGTAGAGAAGTTGGTGATTTGAGCATGTCCCTATCCACAGTTGATTTTACTAAAGACTTCAGTGAATTTCCCCTTGGGTGAGATCTGGGAATGTCTCTCTGTTATTTAAGCTGAGATATCTTGATCCCAGTGGGAAAGCTTATTCACTCTGTTTGCCATATTCTCATTTGTATATTTCTCTTATTTCCATTTGCTATTGGCTTGCATAAATGAATTTATTTGCTGTTGGCTATGTGTGACCTTTTGCTATTAGCATTTGGTGGGAAAAAAGTAAAATATTAGATACATGTCTGACTTCCTAAATATTGTTCACATGGGTACCCCCCTCTTCAGAGAGGAGAGTGACCAACTATAGAAACCAAACTGCTATTCTTCTGTGGGCAAGAATCAAAGCCTTCCTTGAAGGAGGGTGAGTGGAGGAGGTTCTAGAGCTATCCATTCGTGCCCCCATTTGAGCCAGATGTAGATATACCCATTTAGATACATATAACCTAAACAGGCAACATACATGCACATGTGTGTGATCTACATACTGTTGTTTTCATCATATACTGAGAGTTTTCTCAAAGCTGTCTAAAAGAGAGGAAAATAATATTCTGACCGCACATGTTCATGGCTTCAATACAGATAGAGATCAGAACTTGGATCTAATTTCTATAGAGAACTTCCAAGGAAGAAACAGCCTTTCCAAGTTCAAGTTCACATCTTCTTTGAAACCTATAGTCTTACCAAGTTGCCTAGTAGGGAACTTGCCCAGAGTCACAGAATCAGTACATGTCAGAGGCCAAATTGAACCTTGGACTTCCTGACCAGCTCTCTATCTACTACATCAATCTGACTCTCAGTACTGTGAAGTAAATTACAGTCAGAACATTTGGTCTATTCATAACAAAATGATTGAGACACTGAAGAAATACTTTAAAATCCTTTTTTTTCTTAGGTAGTTAATTTAAAAAGAGTTTTACAAGGCAGCAAAACAATGAAATTACATATATATATATATATTTATATGTATACTTTCAAAAAAGTTACAAGACAACTTTATTATATATTTAAAAGGAATAAAAAATTGTACATAATAGATTTGTAATTCATATGTAATCATCTTTTTTCTATTCTACTATGCTATGGAAATGTTTACTTTATTTCTTAAGTTCAAGATAAAATAAATAAAAGTAAAAATAAATAAATAGTAACTAACACAAGGAGAGAGGAGAAAAAGAAGGAAATATAAAACTTCCTCACAAAGTGGAATATTGCAATTAGCATTTTTCTATAACATTAATTGTAGAAAAGGAAACATAGATTTGATATACAAGGCACATTAATATAATCCTTTCCTGCTCTAAAGAACAGAAAGTACTTGATAAACCATCGGTTTGGCAACTCAGAGGTTGAATAGTAGCAATAGCAGCAGCAGCAGCA
The DNA here is from genome assembly GCA_028646595.1 of Phalanger gymnotis. NCBI lineage: Eukaryota > Metazoa > Chordata > Mammalia > Diprotodontia > Phalangeridae > Phalanger > Phalanger gymnotis. The sequence continues at coordinate 347,138,230 of CM053622.1, read as the reverse complement.
GCAGCAGCTTCTCAAGGCCCAGATCATTCTCCCCACTTCCCCACCCCACTTCTTGTACTTGACAATGTATTCTATATATAGAAAGATCCTAATAAATGTTTGTTAAATTGACTTGAATGAGAGTAACTAACATCTGTGTGATGCTTTACAATTTACAAAGTGCTTTCTCACATATTATCTCAGTTGTTCTTCACAACCTTGTGAGACAAGCAGGGCAGATATTATTATCTTTATTTTATAAGTGAAGAAACCAGAAGTTCTGAATGAGTGACTTGATCATAACAAGTAAGTTGCTGAATTGGAATTTGACCTGAACTCTTCTGACCATAATTCCAGTGCTCTTTCTATTAACTACATCATATAATCTCCTAGTTCTCACAAATCCATGGAAGCAAGGTCTGCTAATATTTAAAAGGCCAAGCAGAGAATTCTTATAGTCCAGTCATCCATCCACCTTACCCCACCAAATACAGCTTCTACTCACCTTTTCCTCTCACTGAATTCTCAAAAGCTTAAGAATCCACATGAATGGTAGTCCAAAGGAGCAACAAGCACATCAGATGTCTCCCAACATCATGTTGCCTTCTAGCAAATATCTTACAATATGCAAGTCCACAGGTCCAGAAGGATTTATGCTATGATTTCTTATGCTTAGATATGCAAAAGTTTATAAAAGCCTCCACAGAGACTGGAAAAATGGTGGCACCCTTTAAAAAATAGGGTCATCTGGAAGAGTTTAGGAGGTCGGCTGAGTAGAAAAAAATGGTTTCAGTTTTGGTCGTGTTGAGTTGGAGAACTTGATGAGATATATAGGTAGAGGTGTGTAGCAGACAGTTGATGACATCTGGAGTTTAGAAAAGATACTAGATATTAGAAAAGATGCTAAGACTAGGTAGATTTAGGAGTCAACAATATAGAGATGATATTTGATTCTATAGAAGCTGAAGAAATCACCAAGTGATATAAAATGTAGAGGGAGAAGAGAAGAGGGCATACTGTGGAGCAATGAGACCAATCAGGCTTAGGGGATGGGAAGTAGATGCTGAAAAAGCAATAGATTGGAAAAGAGGAGATAGTCCAGTAGAAGTCTCAAGAGACGAGTAGTTCTTAGTTTACTGGGCTTCCTGAAAACTCATGTTGTTTCTTTTTAATAAACTGATTCTAAAGAGATAAAGAGTAGGACCACAGACAGCAAACTGGAATCCAAGCTGACTCCTCAAAAAAGGCTCTCCACTGCTTTGCACAATGCCTGGCACATAAATGGTACATAATAAGTATTTGCTTACTTGACTAGAAATTAATAAAGACTATTTCTTATGTGGTTTTTCTTAGGTAAGTTACATCATCTCCGGTCCTTGGTTTCCTCATCTGTAAAATGAGAGATTTGGACTAGATGTTCCCTAGGGATTCTTCTGGCACTAACATTCTGGGATGCTAGGACTCTTGTCCCTACTTATAAGCTTGAAACCTCTCCCTTCCTGGCAGGCTTCTGAGTCGTGAAATGCCACCTTCGGTTGATATTACAGCTGTAAAAATGTTAGGTTTTTTTTGGATCACTGGATTTTACAAAGCTGGCAGTGATGACGTGCAAGATATTTCAGTGGTGGCTGGTGGGTGCACTAATAGTGATATCCTTGACTTGATTTCTATTGACAAAGCCAGGACAAATGGAAAGTATTTGTCTATACTTTCTCTTGTATGGTTACTGGAAAACACCTAAGGTGGTATGGGAGGGAACAAGTAACATTCTCTCACCAGTCATCATTATTGACTAATTTCTAGACACACAAAATTTATCCTGGTGAAGTCAGTTGTCTCTAGTAGAGCAGGGACTATGCATGCTTCAGGGCATGAATCTGAAGAAGACCCTCGCAGAGGCTCACACCACTGAGGAGGTGTACCCTTCCTCCTTTGATAATTACAAGCTGAAAAGTATTCCTTCTCGTGCTATCAGATTAGAGAGTCCAGGAGAGTCATTACACAGTAATCATAATCACTGTGTCTCAGCCAAGTTGTCTCTAAAGTGAAATCCTGAATAAGAAACCTCACGTCTTATTGGCTCCTTTTGGAAGGAGGAAGATGGGTTGCAGCTGTTATAGTTTTGTTGTCCTCCTCCTCCCTCTCTTTAGCTGGCATGGCAGTGAGCATCAGAGTCAATTGTTCTGTTCTTCTCAACACTTAAGAGGCATAGGTTTCCTACACCTGTTGCCTACTGATCTGGTCATGGCTGTGCATTTGCAGCTGAGATGAGCAGGACGAAAACCCTCTCTCGCTGGCTCTCCTCATACATGAAGAATTTGGCTTTCTGCTCTCAAGATCCTTGCCTCCACTCCCTTAAGCATCAATGCTTTTTTAAATGCCTAGAAACAACAGCATATAAGAATGATGAGTTAATGTTCTTGTTTTGTTGAAACTTGAAAGGGAAATGAAAAATGTTGAAAAGTTTGAAGGCCAAGCTATCAGGAAGCTCTTCCATTTAAAAGTCTTACTTACCCAAACAATTTTAGTTTTTTGACAGTCTTATTATCATATCACCCCTTTTCAGGTGATCACATTCCTCCACTTTATCTTCCTTCTTTCTGTAAACAACTTGATATTATGACAAGGATTCAACCCTATAAATTCAGAGGGAAAGCAATTATAGAGTGAGTGATTACCATCAACAAGGACAAAAAACCCATAATAAACCACATTTATTCTTGACTATAATCTGAGAGTCACAAAACCAGTGAGAGAAAATATTTGACTGGAATGTAAACTTCAGCTTGAGAAAGGTCTCAGTGATGTCATTAAGCCTCAAATGTGAGTCATCTAATTTAGTCCCATACACCATGAATATAACGGGAATACAAGTAGTGGCAAATTGTTCCTTCCATGGTCATGTCTGTTCATGTTCCTATTTCCCCTTCGAAGAAATAGGGATAAATACATGAGCATGAGGAAGTAAAGCCCAGATTAAGGACCATGCAATAGCTGAAATAGCCTCACTACAATGCATACCCTTCTTAGTTTTTCCAATAGCAAATCCCCATAAAGGAAGGAAGGATAGATCAAATCCATACTTCTAGCCTTGACCTTCTTCTGAGTTCCAGAGCTGTCTCTCCTGCTGCCTCCAGGACATCTCCACCCAGACGTCCCAGTAACACCTCAGACCTATGTTCTGCTGAGAAGCTTATCTTTTCCTCTGAATGAGTTCCTCCTTTGAATTTTGCTGGGTTTTGTTGTTGTTGTTGTTGCCAATGGCATTGTCATTCACCTAGTCTCTCTTTAGTCTGAGGATCTCTTTAATACCTCTCTCTTCCTCAATTCTCAGATCTAGCAAGATCTTTCACACTGATTCCTCTTCTCTATTCCTGCTTTAGCAACTCTTGCATGGGTCCTGATCACTACCTAACTAAATTGTTGTGGTATGCTTCTAATACATCTTTTAAACTTCTCTTCTTTCACACTTGAATCCATCCCTTATATTGCTATCGGACCATTTTTTTTTTCCTGTGTGCAAATCTGGGTGGGGAGAGAATCTTCTCTGGCTCCCTATTCTTTATCAAGTAAAATTAAAACTCTTCATATCAGTATTTGATGCCCTACGTATTCTGGAACTATTTTGCCTTTGTAGTATTCTCTCATATTAATCATCTGTATACACTATAATTTGTAGGAAGACTGTGCTGCTTCCTGTCCCTTATTTACTGATCATTCTTGCCTCAATGCCTTTGCTCCTGCTTTTCTTTAAGTCTAGAAAGGCCTTCTACCTCATATTTATCTCTTGACTTCCTACACATTCCTTAAAGTTCAACCCAAATGCCACTTCTTCCGTGAAACCTTCCTTGGTCCCCTCCCCCACCGCTTTAGTAATGAATTTTCTCCTTCAGGCCTCCATTAGCAATTTGTGCACCTCTCCAATTAATTCACTTATCCTGGGGCACTTGTACATCTATCTATGTCTTTCATATCCCAGAGCCACACAGTGAGTTCTGTCAAGACAAGGACTTTGCCTCATCTAATTTGTATTTTTCCTACTGCCTAGGATGGTGACCTGCACAGAGTGAGTGATTGGCTACTAAGCTGGACCTTAATGGTTATTTCAAAAAAGAGTGACCCATGCCTATGCCACTTTCCCTGAAGCATGAGGACCAGACAGAGTTGCATTCAACAGGTCTAGTGAGAGGCATGGTAGCTGCTTTATTCCCCATCTAGCCACATCTAGCCATAAGTATATATCTTACCTGGGCAAGTTCATACCTTGGATAGGATCACCTCTCTTCTTTTGTGTTTTCTTTCCTCCAAACAGTTGCCTGACCAGATGGATGAATTCAGATGATCTTATGATTTTAGAGGGTCATGAGGTCCTTGGAGGACAATGGTAGAAGCTGCAGTATCCAGTGGAGTAGTCAGCTGTAGTTCTGGTTATAGGAAGAGCCATAGGAATGGACTGACAACAGGGGAAGAGTCAGAAGAGAGGGAAGGTCTGTTGTGGCTGTTTGATAAGCAATAAGCAGTACTGAAAGGCCATCTATGTGATGCAGTGCATAGATAACAGGGCCTGAACTTAGGAAGACTCATCTTCCTGAATTCAAATCTGACCTCAGATGCTTACCAGCTGTGTAACACTGGACAAGTCATATAAACCTGTTTGCCTCAGTCCCTCATCTGTAAAATGAGTTAGAGAAGGAAATGACAAACCACTCCAGTGTCTTTGCTATGAAAACTCCAAATGAGGTCAGTTGAACACAACTGAACAACAACAGAAGCAGTATCGAGGTCAAGTGTGAAATGCCTACTTTTCAATGATGCACAACTCTTATAATTTCTAATGAGTTTTAAAATATTAGCTCCCCAATCAATTGTAATGTAGCAATAAATTAGGAGACTGAATCCTGTTTAAATCATTCTGTTAATGCATGCTATGGTTCTCTTATGAATAGGACTAAAATGCCCTGCCTTATTCTTGATTCTTATGGTGCATTGAAGCATCTCTTTTATTTTTGACCTTTGGAGGAAACCCTAGACAACAGCAATTTCCCCCAGAGTTACCAGAATGGGGATGGTGAACCAATGAATATGAGAATGAGAAGTCCAATCCATGGAGAGGTCCAGCTTTCCTTAGCATTGGATCTGGGATAGCACTGAATGTCTCCTTACTGGACAGGGAAAGGCAGAATGTCAGACCCCGTGAGTTTCAGTGGAGTCTCCTTTGTGTTGTTAATTATCAGGAATTATGCAATAAAGGTTACTGTTGTTACTAGCCTTTGGCCTGAAAATCCTATTGCTGGGCATACACTAAATGGAGATTAAAGACAGAAAGGGAGATTAAAGACATATACCAAAATATGTGTAGGAATACTTTTTGTAGCAAGCAGCAAAAAAAAAAAAATCCCATCAACTGGGAAAAGGTTAAGAATTCATGATATTGGAATATAAGAATATTATTATATCTCTAGAAACAATGGATATGGGAAATTCACAGAATTGTAGGAAGACTTATAAGCACTATTATAAAGAAAACAGAATCAACGACCTTCCTACAATGAATGTGATAATGTAAATTAAATACCAAAAGATACTTGTACTCAGATTAGAAAATAACACATTACAGTGGGAAGACCAGTGGCTCTGGAGTCTGAGGACCCGTGTTCAAATTCCTCCTCTGACATATAATGCCCATGAGACCTTGGGTAAGTTATTTAAGCACTTTTGGGCCTCAGTTTCCCTATCTGTTAAATGAAGGCGTTAGACTAGATGGCACCCAGTGTCTCTTTCAGATCTAGATCTTTAATCCTAGAAAAAAAATGATGAAACACTCTTCCCTCAATTTGACAGACTGTTTCTAGCTGTCAAACAGAGACATCATTTATATCAGTTTTATTTAATGTTTTCTTTGTTAAAAGGGAGGGGGTAGAGTAAGAAATGATTGTGGGGTAGAAAAAGCAGTAATAAATCAGGAGAACAAAAGAAGGAAAGCCCACGTTATTCTAGGCAATGCTCAAGTAAGTCAACAAGCAACTTCAATAAGTATTTATTAAGTACTTATTTTTTTTCCAGTCATTGTGCTAAGCACTGGCAATACAAATACAAGCAAAAAATTAGTCCTTGCCCTCAAGGAGCTTATATTTCAATGTAGAGAGAGAAAACACAATTGGATACAAAAAGACAGGAGAGGAGAAAGTTTTTGCACTGAGACACGATGCAGAAGTTAGTGGAGATGGGAGAGGACTGAAGAAATGACTAATTTGGGGTACTCTGAGGATTTTCCCTAAAACGGAGTTCCTAGGTTGTTCTCGTTCAAGTCGTTTCCAACTCTTCATTACCCTATTTGGGGTTTTCTTGGCAAAGATACTAGAGTAGTTTGCCATTTCCTTCTCTAGCTCATTTGACAGATGAGAAAACTGAGGCAAACAGGGTTATATGACTTGACCAGTGTTACACAGCTAGTAAATGTCAGAGGTCAGATTTGAACTCACAAAGATGAGTCTGCTTGACTCCAGACCTGGCGCTCTATCCATTGAGGCACCTAGCTGCCAAAGCTATACTATAGGTAGTGCCTTTCTTTCTACCCCCTAGCAAGAAGGGGATGGGGAGAAGAAAGGAAAATGTTGCTCTTTCTATAAAGGGCCACTCACTGATCAACAAGAAAACCAAATCAACCAAGTACAAAGTAGCTGGATTCAAGGTCTTTTAAAAGTTATCTACTTTTAGAAACATACTCTATGAACAAAAACAACTGAATAAATCTCCATGTAAAACTTTAAAATATGAACTATTTACATTTTGAACTAATTCAAACTAATTTGAACTTGAACCAATTTACATTTATTTAAAAATATAATAATATAAATTTTGGCATTTCTGTTCAAGAAAGAAAATTAAAATATTCAATTTAAGCACTTCTAATATTAAGAACAAGGTGCATAAATATTCAATACACAGAATTAAGAATACAAAACACATATCAATTTCATTTTCTGACCAGACAAAGAAAGAGGGAGAGGAGAGAAATCAAGGGGACAAAAAGGAGAGAAAAAGGTTCAGTAAAATCTGAACAAGCCAACCTATGCTCTTCACTCATAGGATGATGTGAGTTAGAGTTGAAAGTATCCTAGAGATCATCCCCTCCAGACTCTTAATTTTAAAAATGAGAAAAGTCCAAGAGAGGGAAAGTGACTTACCAGAGAAATCACACAAGTGGCTGGCACAAGAAGAGGTTTGGAAACCACATTCTGACTTCAAATCTATACTGTGATCCACTCTACTAACCTACCTCCTGCTTATGGTTACTTGATCTGGGGACATTAACTTTAGCAAATTACATTTTTTTAAAAAACATTCTCATGGTCTCCCTAGCAGTTCAGCAATAGTCCTTTCTTTCTCCACTATGCATTCCAACCAGAAACAGATATCTGCTTTTATTTACAAACCACAAAAATTATTCTGGAAAGAAAAAATTATCTTCGCACTGTTCTGAATGTAAGAAGGAAACAATCTCAGCTCTAGACATGTGCTTTGGAATCTAGGAAGTTAATAAGAACTTTAGCAGTGATTCCATTAAAGTTCCTTTGACATTCCTCAGCTGAGAGATTATTCTTTAAGGCAGATATTCTTAACTATTTTTTGTGTATCCCGAACACCTTCTGGCAACCTTGTGAAGCTATGGATCTCTTCTTATAATCATTTTTAAAAATGAATAAGATAAAATACAAAAGATTAGAAAGGAAACCAATTATACTGAAATGTGGTTATCAAAATATGTTTTTTTAAACCTAAGTACACAGACTTCAGATTAAGAATTCATGCTTCAAAGGAAATGGTGCTATCTCATTCACCAATGACACAAAGTTATATTAGGAATTACCTATTCATTTCATAGGACAGCTAGGAGGCATAGTAGACAGAGCACCAACCATGGAATCAAGAAGACTTGAATTCAAATCCAGCCTCACACACTTACTAGCTGTGTGACCTGGGCAAGTCACTTAACCCTGTTTGCCTCAGTTTCCCCATCTGTAAAGGGATCTGGAGAAGGAAATGGAAAACCACTCCAGTATCTTTGTCAAGAAAACCCCAAAAGGGGTCAGAAAGAATCAGACATGACTAAACAAACAACAATTTATTTCATAGTTCAATAAATTGATCAAAAAACTTCTCTTTAGCATGTCTTAAAGTGCCAGGCAAGGTACAAATTTTTGGACATAAAAAATGCAAAAAAAAAAAAAAGGAACTTCCTTCAAGAAGCTTGTATTTTATTGAGAGAATAAAAAAAGTTTACAGATGAGTAAACACAGAAAAATATATGTATATATACACACATATACACACATATACACATACTTACATAGCTATATGTCTGCTTGTGTGTATTTTTTTTCAAAGTGATTTGATTCAGGACAACTACAGGAATGATGCAAGGAGATCTCTTGGAGAAGATGGCACAAGAACTAAAAGTTGACAGGATTGGTTGCAAGAAGCAGAGAGAAGAGAGAGCATTTCACGAATGGGAGATAGGCTATACAAAGGCATGGGAGTGGGAGACACATACAAGCAGGCCTTTTTGGCTAAGATCTGATTATATTAGGAGGATGTGTAATACCTCCAGAGAGGGAAGCTGTAATCAGATTGCGAAGGACTTTAAATGACAAACAAAGGAATTTTTATTTTATCTCAGGGGCAATTGGGAACCCATGTAGTGTTTTTAATGAGGGAATGCTATGAACAGATCTGCATTTGAGGAATATCAATTTGGCAGTTGTATGGAAGATGGGTTGAAAGAGGGGGGAGACTGGAGGCAGGAGATGGGATTAAGAATAATGAGGGACTGAATTAAGGTAGCCATGGGTTGGGTAGAGAGAATGGAATAGATTTGGGAATGTAAAGGAGGCAGAAGAAGATTTGGCAACTAATTAGATAGGGAGTTAAGAATTACAGGGAAAGTGAAGAGTAGAGGATGCCTGCTCCAGGAAGTTGTAATCTTGGCTGACTATAAGAATGGTGGCACTCTTGATGGAAGTAGTAAAATTAGAAGGAATGGGTTTAAGGATAAAGATGATGAGGTCTATCTGGGAGTCTAAAACAGTACGGCAATAAACACCACATCAATGATAATCATGAATATGCCTATGTAGTTCTGTATCACAAGGTATGAGAGACTCTTCATAAAGAATGTAAAAGAAGTATAACATTTATTCAGACACCAGAAAATCATATCCTGTAACCAAATGTTTAGCTCCCACAGCCAGTTAGCCCACTTTATCATAACAGCAAGGAACTTAAAATACCATATAATAGCCTGTAACCTTGCCATCCCAAAACCTCTCTGGCCCCCTGCTAGGGTCGTTCCCAAAACAAACTCACAGTACAGCTAAGTCAGCCTGTTCAGTTCTAACAATCATGAGTGTGGCCACTAGCAGCCATTAGCAGCCATAACATCTCTCTCTCTCTCTCTCTCTCTCTCTCTCTCTCTCTCTCTCTCTCTCTCTCTCTGTCTCTCCCTCCCTCCATTTTCTGTGACATAACTTCCTTTTCCTGTCAGGAAGTGCCTCCCACCACATGTGTCTTAGGCTTCCTGTGATGTAAACATGTCACATGGCCTATTAATGGGTGGGAAAGATCTTCAAATCCAAATTGCTACTACAGAGTCCAAGATGCACAAGGGACAGTCAGGTGGATATGAACAGTAGCTACTTGGAGATTCGGAACTGCAATTCAGAAGGCAGAAAGAACTGGTAGATTTGGAGATAAAATTATCTGCCTAGTGAGGAGAGTAGAACCAATGGGATATGACCAAATCACCAACAGAAAATGTATACACAGATTCATATATTTATATACACATATGCCCATTAAAATAGACATATATGAATGCAAAATGTAGTTGTTTCCCTTTGGTGTGTACATGTGTGCATATGCATGTGTATATATACCTATATTCACACACATATGTGTATATTCATACATATATGTGCATCAACATCATCATCACTAGAATTTGAACTCAAATACTAGAATTTTACTGTTACTTTAAGCTTTGTTAAGTATTTTTACATATATGATGCCATGGTTAGATCTGGAGACTTTCTCACAACAACTCTGAGGTAGGTGCTATTATCACCTCCATTTTATGGATGAGAAAACTGAGGCAGACAGAAGTTTAGTTACTTGGCCAAGGTAAAACAGGTAGTAAATGTCTAAGGCAGGTTTGTACACAGATCTTTCTGACTCCAAATCCCAAGTTCTATTCATTGCACCACCTAGATGCAAGAAGGTAATAGAGCACTGAGAGCCAAAATATTTCATTTTTATATCAGCTCTGCCACTAACTTTCTGAGTGACTTTGACCTTCACCTGTCTTGGTTTCAATTCTATTATCTTTAAGTAAATAAGCATTCCTCTAATGTTTTGCTCCTAGCTGGCACAAGGGATATCGAACAAGGACTTGAGTCAGGAAGACCCGAATTCAAATCCAGCCTTACTGTGTGACCTTGGGCAAATCACTAAATTGTTTGCCTCAGTTTCCTCATCTGTAAAATGAGCTGGGGAAGGAAATAGCAAACCACTCCAGAATCTTTGCCAAGAAAACCTCAAAGGAGGTCACAGAGTTGGACACAACTAAAACAACTGAACAACAACAACAATACACCCTTAAAATTTATTGAAGACCCCAGTGAGCTTTTGTTTATGAGGGTTGTATCTTCCAATATTTTCTATCTTAGAAGTTATAACTGAAATTAAATGCATTTGTTATTTAATTTTAAAATAATTTTTTATGTGTTATAAATATTTTATGAAAAATAATTATATTTTCTAAAACAAAAAAGATAGTAAGAACAGTGGAATTGTTTTAAATAATTTTGCAAATCTCTTGAATGTCTGGAATAATAGAAGACAGCTAGATTCTCATACCTGCTTCTTCATTCAACCTGTTATGTTGTTTTGGTTGAAGTGAAGGAAGAAAATCTGGCCTCATAGAAACACATAGTTGGGAAAAGGAGAAATAGGCAAATAATTTCTTATTCTGTTGTGAAAAATAGTTTAGATCTACAAAACCTCCTGAAAGGGTCTTAGCAATGCCCATTGGTCATGCAGCAACTATTGGTACCATTGGTCTAGATGATCTCAGGGCCCCTTTCAGAAACAAATGCTAAGATTCTCTAGTTAGTACAACTTCAAAGAGATGAAGCAAACAGATGCTTGAAATTAGTTGTATTCTTCACTATTCATAGCTCTTCTTTTGTTCTCATAAAATTTTCAGAAGTTCCCTTCTAAATGAAATAACTGCTGCAGTCCACTGAAGGAAAATTATTTTGTGGGCTATAGCAAATGATGGTTTCTTTACCACTACAATAACCCTTGTGACTTCCCATCTGTATGAATCCAAGTTTTCTAAGTTGCTTTTGTCTCCAGTAACCTTATTATCACCCTCACCATTTTACTAATGCCATATGAAGCAACTGGCATACTTTACAGACATGACAGCTTTGGGCTGATCCATGGGTTTTTAGTCAATTTTCTAACTTCAGATTCCAAGAAAGAGTCTCAGGCATAAAGAATCATGAAATGGGCAAAATTAGGCTGAGCTAATTGAGCTGGCATTATTTCTTAGAATTAATTGACTACAGTTTTAAGCTGCTTTGTGCACTAAATTACAAGGAGTGTTAAGACTGATCTTGTGTTGCTAAAAGTCCTTGGACTATTGACTCCAAAGCAGTAAATCCTCTATCTCTTTCCTCCAACTGAGCTCTCTCAGGGAAGCCTGAAACCTTTCCCTTTTGGCATAGAAAGTCTGTTTATCTTTGTTTTAGACATTTACCTTGTCTTTGTAAACAACTTTAACTATAATCCTTTGTTAGTCCAGGTGTGCTTACTGGAAATGAAGTTAGGAGAAGGCAACTGATGGAGAAATATCCCCAGAGGAGAGAGGGAAATAGATTTAAGACTGATGTGTTTCTACCAGAAGTGCCATCTCTGACTGGGGGCTTGGAGCTAACTAAAGGAAAACAAAAAAGAGTTACAGATCCTTTGACACTATTTTCCAGGGTGAAGAAGGAATATTCATAGAAGAAAACCAACCTGGGCAATGAGTCAGTAGTAGGATAAAAAGGGATGGTTAAACATCATTGATCTCCATACCACATGCATTTCATTTAAATTATCTAAGTCAGTTACCTAGCTCTTCATTTCATCTGAGGAGACATAGTTGAAAATTCAGTTAAAATAATATTTAATGTCTGTTCCTTCCCACTCTTCCCACCTTGTCCTCTAACATCCTGATCTCAACATTATTGGCATCCATTAAAGCAATGCTTCATAAATATTTTTAAAATATTGAATTCTCTGTAATTTCAACATTAGTTTTCTTTGTAAACTTATGTATTTTATATTAATTATTTAAAAATATCATTCTGAGAAGAGATCTATAAGTTTCACCAGAGCCACAGCAGCACATCACACTCACACACACACACACACACACACACACACACACAATCTTTTGTGACCAATAACAGCTGTAGACATTGCATCATGAAGTCGATTTAATACCTTTATTTTCTCATTAAGCCACATGCTTGGACTTAGAGCCCAAAGGACTTAAATCTATGCTTTGGGGGCACAATGATAGCACAAAACTTGAGTTTTAAAGGCAAACAATGAAAAAGATTAAATGATTCTTGGGGAGCTCTTCACAACAGTAAGGTGAATAAGACCAGTGAAACATGTAGGAGGACACCAGCCATGCCACAAATTTGTGTTTATTGTGCCTCTCATTTTTTCTCTGCTGCACATAGCTGTAATTGTCTACCATTGCCAAGACAAAAGTGGAAATGAAGTTACTAATAAAATCATTTGAATGCTTGAAGTTAGGAAAGTTAAACATGCAAATGTTGAGGACTGACTATATAATCCATCAGGGGAAAATGGATATTTAGTGAAATAGAAGAATCCCAAGCATTCTTTATAAAAAGACCAGAACTGAATAGAAAATTTGATATCAAACACAAGACTCAAGAAAAGCATAAAATATTGAACATGAAAGAGTAATCATAAGGGACTCAATAAAGCTAAACTGTTTACATTCCTATATGGGAAAATTACATATATATAATATATGTATGTATGTGTATGTATATATATATATATGTATGTGTATATATGTATACATATTATATATGTACATATATACATATATATAGTGTATATATCTCCTAAGAACTTTATCTTCATTAAGGCAGTTAAAAAGAGTCTACATAGACAGAAGTAAGGTATGGGTATGAGTTAATTATATTGGGATGACTCCCAAAAATGAGGAGTGAGAAAGAGAGATGGGAAAAGGGTAAGGGAGGGTAGAATAGGGAAATTTTTTTCACATAAAAGAGATATATAAGGAGGGGAAAATAGTCGGATTGGAAGGCAATGCTTGAACCTCACTCTCATTGGAATTAGGTCAAAGAGGGAAGAATATATATACACATTCAGTTGGATAAAGGAAACTATCTTACCCAATAGAAGGGGAAGGAGATAAGAAAAAAAGGTCAGGGAGGACAAAGGAAAGGGCAAATTAAATGAGGCAGTTGTCAGAAGCAAAACAGACTTGGCCAGGATTAAAAAAAAAGGTGAAAAACAGAATAGAATGGAGGAAAATACACAGTAATCAAAACTGTGAATGCAAATGGGATGAATTCACCCATAAAACAGAAGCAGAGAGCAAAATGGATTAGATACAAGAACCCAATAATATGTTGTTTATAAGAAACACACTCGAAACAGAAAGATGTACACAAAGTTAAAATAAAGGGCTAGAGCAGAATGTATTATGCTTCAGCTGAATTAAAAAAGCAAGGGTAGCAATCATGATCTCAGACAAAGTGAAAGCAAAAATAGACCTGATTAAAATAGATAATCGGGGACCTACATTTTTCTTAATGAAGTAATGAAATAATATCAAAAATTTTGTAGAAACTTTCTGATGAAGGCCTCACTTACCAAATATATGGGAGGATGACTCAAATTTATAAAAATAAGAGCTATCTCCCAATTGATAAATCGTCAAAGGATATGAACACACAATTTTCGGAAGAAATCAAAGCCATCTGTAGTCCTATGAAAAATAATATCACCTCAAACCTGTCAGAAAAGATAAATGATAGAGAGGATGAGAGAAAATAAATTTACTAATAAACTGGTCCAACCATTCTGGAGAACGGTTTAGAACTATACACAGAGGGCTCTAAAACTGTGCATACCCTTTGACCTAGCATTACCACTATTAGTTCTATACTCCAAAGTTACCAAAGAAAAAGAAAAGGGACATATATGTACAAAAATATTTATAGCAGCTCTTTTGTGGTGGCAAAGAATTGAACATTGAGGGGATGCTCATCAATTTGGGGAATGGCTGAATGAAGTACAGCACATGATTGTGATGGAGTACTATTTTTCTATAAGAAATAACAAGGGAGCTGTTTCAGAAGAAACATGCCAAGATCTATAGGAACTGATGCAAAATGAAGTGAACAGAACCAGGATGTTGTTGTGCACAGTAATAGCAATGTCTCAATGATGATCAACTGTTGGCTACTCTGATCAATATGATGATCCGAGACAATTCCAAAGGACTCATAATGAAAAAAATGCTATCCACATCCAGAGAAAGAACTGATCAACCCCAGGTGCAAATTACAGTATAATTTTCTCACTTTTTTGCAATATTGCTAATGTGGAAATATACGCTGCATGATTCCATGTGTATAATTGATATAATTTTGCTTGCCTTCTCAGTGAGTAGAGGCAGGGGATGGAGAGAATTTGCAATTCAAATTTTAAAAAGAAAAATATGTTTAAAATAACTATTTTTTAAACCCAGCTTGTCTCAAGTCTCTAAGAAAATGAACAAATAGGCCTTCACCAGTTATAGATTTTGATACAAAAGCTGCAGTGACTAGAAGAGATGATGCTTATAGAAGAGTGAAAATCACAGTACATAAACACAATTTGATCAAAGATAAGAGTATGTGCATGGAAAGAATAAGACTAAGATGTGCTAAGCACAGCCTAGAGTGAGCTGACACATTCTGGGTACACTGGCCCATGGTTTCTACATGCCTATGGCTTTGTCATTTACAAAAAAGCCCATGAATTTCCTTCATACAAAATTTGCTTTCAGAGTAATGTGCCCTACTGGGAAGCAATCATATTATTATTAAGATGACCAGTTAACAATCAAAGTGTTCATAATCTAAGTTAAAGCCTGCTGGAAACCTATTTATGTCTGAGTAGTCAGACTTCATAATCAAATTCTAATGTTGTCTAATGTGTTGATACTCTCAGAGCCACACAGAATTATATACAACTAGGAGGACTACCACTGGCAAAGAATAATAAATATATCACATTTACATAGAGATGAAATTTGCCTTTGCCTTCTAATTGTTATCATTCTATCATGCAAGTAGGGTTCCTATAATAATAAGGTTGATTTATGTGACACATCACCTACCTAGCAATACAATACAGGTGACATCAAGGTCTTCTCACCATAGTACCAAGAATAGGAGATTTTAGATAAGTGTCAGTGAATTCAGTAACCCTTTTTTAATAGTAATGGAGGTTTTTGTAAGCCAGTTTTAAGGTAGCTTCTGTTAAGCCTCTTGAGCATGGTGTCGCCACAAGTGAGACTGAGTTCCTTCATACGGCTTTAGGTACAATTTTTAATATCACAGACCTGAGTTTTTCATGGATTTTTGATGCATTTTAAAGTACAATGTTTAATACACACATACGGCCCAAGGGGCCCAATGTAGTACATGTGTATATACAATTGTGGCATATGCATTTATCTTTAAATGTATACACATATTCAGGTGTAGCTATGGCAGAATGGTGGAGAGAATTGTTTAACCCTCCATATTTGCTTCCCTCATCCTACCATTGACTCTGTCTAGAATATTTTCCAGTATGATTGTTCTTTCATTACTCTAGGAGGTTATAACAAAAGGATATTTAATTCCACTTTTAAGTTCCAAATCCCCAGCTACAAAGAGCACTCTGGCAAAGCACCTCAGGGGAAAAATCTCTGTTTCATTTCTCAAAGGATAATCCTTCCCCATCAATTGACTCCTCCTATCTTCATTTCTGACAAGTATATCTAGATTAACATTTGCCTTTTGTTAACACTGCTTCTGAAAGCAAAATAAACAAAGAAAACAAAGAAAAATAAATACTTTCCCCATGCACAGGGAGATAGGTTTCAGTCTCTCATGTAGGGGCACAAAGAGAGAAAGGAAATAGAGTATGAACATCTTGGCATTTGTAGTCCAGATCATCCAACGACAAACATTTAATTAAGTACCTACTATGTGATAGACACTGTGCTAAGTATTGGAGATACAAAGAAAAGCAAAAATCAATTCTTGCTCTCGAGGAGCTCACAGTCTAATAGAGGAGATGGCATGCAACTAACTACGTACAAACAAGAGCATAAGGAATAAATTGGAAGCCATCAATAGAGAGAAAGTACTGGTATTAAGGGGGATTAGGAGAACCTACTTGTATAAGATGGGGTTTTAGTTAAGACTTGAAGGAAGCTAGAGAAGCCAGGTGGAAGGAATGAAAAGGAAGAGAATTCTAAGCATGAGGGTCAGCCAACGAAAATGGCCAGACTCAATAGATGCAGTAACTTGTGTGAAGAATAGCAAGAAGGACTGAATCACATAGTATGTGTTGGTGAGGGGCATAAAATGTAAAAGGAACAGAAGAGGGAATAGATGATAAAGGACTTTGAATTCCAAACAAAGGATTTTATATTTGATTTGGATGTGATAGGGAACCATTGAAGGTAATGAATGGAAGGGGAGGTATCATGACATGATCAGATCTGTGCTTTAGGAAGGTCAATTTGACAACTGAGTGGACTAGAATAAGAGACAAGGTGGGGAGACCACCCAGAAGCCTATTGTAATATTCTATGCATGAAATGGTAAGGGCTTGAACTAGAGATGTATCAAAGTCAGAGATGGGGGCATATGCCAGAGATGAACCTAGGGTAGAATTAACAGGTCCTGACAACACTGGATATTGGGAATGAGAAAGTGAGGGGTCAAGGATGACAGCTAGGTTGCAAGCCTGGGTGAGAGGAAAGATGTTTATGCTCTCCACAATAATAAGAAAGTTAGGGAGATAGAATGTTTTGAGGGAAGAGGAGGGAAAAATGATAAACTAAGTTTAGTATACATTGAATTTAAGATGTAGAAAACATATCAAGTTTGAGTTGTCCCATGGGCAGTTGGAGATAGGAAACTGGAGATCGGAAGAGAGGTTGAGTTATAGAAGATATGGGAGTCATCAGGATAGATATGATAATTTAATCCATGGAAACTGATGAGATCAACAAATGAAATACAAGAAGCATACCTCAGAAATATTATGGGTTTTGTTCCAGATCACTGTAATAAAATGAATATCACAATAATACAGGTCACGCAAATTTTTTGGTTTCCCAATGCACATAAAAGTTATGTTCACACTAAAATGTAATCTATTAACTGTACAATAGTATCTATCATATCTAAAAATGTACATACTTTAATTAAAATACTTTGATTAAAAATAATGCTAACCATCATCTGATCTTTCATTAATTTGTAATCCTGTTGCTAGTAGAGTGTCTTACCTTGATGTTGATGGCTGCTGACTAATTAAGGTAGTGGTTACTGAAGCTAGGAATGGCTGTGGCAATTTTCAAAAATAAGACAACAACGAAGTTTGCCACATCATTTGACCCTTTCACAAAAGATTTCTCTGTAGCTTGTGATGCTGTTTGATAGGACTTTACCCACTGTAGAACTTCTTTCAAAATTGGAGTCAATCCTTTCAAACCCTGCTGATGCTATATCAACTAAATTTAGGTGATATCCTTCAATATTGTTACCTCAAGAAAGAGAAACCTAAAGAGAGGGAGAGATGGGGGAACAGTCAGTCAGTGGAGCAGTAGGACACACACAACATTTATTGATTAAGTTTGCCATCTTATCTGGGCATAGTTTGTGGCACCTCAAAACAATTATGCTAGTAACATCAAAGATCACCTATCACAAAATTGTCATAACAGATATAATAGTAATGAAAGATTTTGAAATATCATAAGAATTACCAAAATACAACATGGAGACATGATGTGAGCACATGATATTGGAAAAAAAATGGTGCAGATAGACTTTCTTGACTCAGGGTTGTCCCAAACTTTCAATTTGCTAAAAAAAAAAAAGTGCACTACTATCTGTGAAGAGCAAAAAAAAACAAAACAAAATAAAATAAAATAAAGGTGTGCTTGTATAGGAGAACAGAAGAGGTCCTATGACACAGCCATGGAGGCCATCCTTACTTTCTGAGCGTGATCTGGATGAAGATTCAGCAACAGAAACTAAGGAGTAGTTATACAATTAGTAGGAAAACCAGGAGAAAGTATTATCACAAAAGTCTAGAAAGAAAAAACATTAAGGAGAGGGTGACCAATAGTGTCTGAAGTTGCAAAGAGGTCAGAAAGGATGAGGCTTGAGTAAAGGGCATTAGATCTGGCAATTAAGAGATCACTGGTAACTTTGAAAAGAGCAGTTTCAGTTGAATGATGAGTTCAGAAGATAGAGTGCAGAGAGTCGACAAGAGTGAGAAGAAAAGAAGTTAATATATCGATTGCAGGTAGTCCAAATGAAGACTTTAGCACAAAAAGGAGGAGAGATATGGGATGGGACAATACCTACCAGGAATAGATGGATCAAGTAAGCATTTTTAGAAGATGTAGGAGATCTGGGCATGTTTGCACACAGTAGAGAGCAGCCAGTAGACAGAGAAATATGGAAGATTAGTGAAAGAATGGGGATGGTAGGGGAAACAGTCTTCTGGAGAAGACAAGATTGGGTGGGATGATCTGTGTATGCACAATGGTTTGTCTTGGCAAGAAGAAGCATCACTTCTTCATATGAGATGCTTTGAAGGAAGAGACAGTAGGAGAAAATATCTATCCAAGCAATGTAAGATGAGGAAGAAGGAAGAAGAAAGAGCACACAGAACATCAGTCAGTCAACAAACATTTATTAAATGTTTTGTTTTTTTTTTTTTCAGTGAAATGTGAAGCAATGTTTTCATTGAGCTGAGGGAGAAGGGACATGGAATGTTATTTGTGAGGAGCAAAGAGAAGGTGGGAAAGAGGATTGAAAAGCTTTGGAAAAGGTACTATCAATTTCCACATTTACTATTTCATTTTCTTCTTTCATGTCTTTGCAGGGCCATCTCTCATGTTTGGAATGCATTTTCTCCTCATCTCAGCCTCATAGAATCCTTAGATCAGCTCAGGTGCCAACTCTTGTGAGAAGACTTTTTTGGCTCCTCCTAGTGGTTAATACTCTATCCTTGAGTTTCTTTTATTTACTTATCTGATTACATATTATAACTCCCAGTAGAATATAAGCTCCTTTGAAAGTAGACCCTGTCATTCTGTTTTTTTTTAATTTTTACTTTCATATCTCCAGTGCCTTGTACATAGTTGTTATTTAATAAATGTTTGTAAAATTGAATTAATATATGAGATGCATTTCAGAAACGCTTAAGTGCCCCATAAATGTCAGCATTACTATTCAACTCAAAAGAGTTTCTGCTTCCATTTTACTTGTTTACAAAGCATTAGAAAAGATATCAAAGATAAGACAGAATGGAAACCTGATTGGACATCATTCATAGACAACCAAATTGTCAGCTCCTATGTGAATAACTCCCTTTATTATGATGGAAATCTGCTTTTTAATTGTATTTTAAATAGGTAAAGAAAGTTCTTATTTGAACAAATTAATACTAACCTGTATCCAATTAACCAATTTTGTACTACCATGTTGAAACAGCTATGTTGTCTCACTCTATATCAAAGAATATTAGGACTGGACAGGACCTTAAAGATCCTTTAGTCTAACCAATTAATTTAATTGAGAAAAGCAAAGTCCAGAAAATAGAAGTATTTTGTAGAAAGTAACTTAGCTCCTTTGTGTCAGGGCTGGAATCTAAACCCAGGTCCCCACGCTCCTAGTCTTGGGCTCTTTGCATTAAACCATCCTTGCCCATTCAACCCAAGCGAAGAACACTAACCTACACTGTACTAGTTCTGAGTAACTAAGTATGGTCATATGGAATTCTTAGATGATGCCATTCCCTTTACAGTGGAGACATGCATGTCTTACAATAAATGATACCCAATTCAGGTGTCAACAACCTTTCCAATGTGATGTGCCAAAGTCTAAACCTGTTCTTGTATCTTAAAAACCAGCCACTCATCACCTCTGGAAGGGGCAGTAATTCAAGAATCAATAAACTTCCAAGCATTTATTAAGTTTCTACTTTGTGCCAGGCACTGTGTTAAGTGATGGAGATAAAAAGAAAAAGAATGGAACAAATCCTACCTGCAAAGATCTTAAATTCTAAAAGAGGAAGTAACATATATATATATATGTATATATATATGTATATATATATGTATATGTATATATATACATACATATATGCAGCATAAATGTAAACAAATACATAAAGTAGTTAAATATGAGGTAATTTGGGAGAAAGGGTACTGACAATTGAAGGGATCAGAAAAGGTTTCATGCAAAAGATAGGGCTTGAGTTGAGTATCAAAGAAAAAAAGGACTCTTCAGACAAGAGTAAAGAAGGGGTGAATTCTAGGTATATGGGAGCATCAATAAAAGACAAGGAGAAGGGACATGGAATGCCATTTGTGAGGAGCAAAGAGAAGGCCAATTTGTTTGGCCCGCACAGAGTGCAAATTGAAGGGTAATGTCCAATGAAGCTGGAAAGATAGATGGTGTTGGTTGCAAGGGCTTTAAAAATTTTTAAAAATCTATTAATCACTACCTGAAAAAGATCCCAAAATGAAAACTCCCAGAAATATTATATACAATATAGCTAAATTCCAGAGATGCCAGGTCAAAGGGAAACTACTTCAAGCAATCAGAAAGAAACAACTCAAATATCACGGAGCCACAGTCAGGATCACACAAGACTTAATGACTTCCACACTAAAGGAGAAGAGGGCTTAGAATATAATATTCCAGAAGGCAAAATAGCTGGGGTTAAAACTAAGAATAATGTACCAAGACAAAGTGAGTATAATCCTTCAAGGGAAAATAGATATTTAATAATATAGAGGAATTTCAAGCATTTCTGATAAAAAAGACCAGAGTTGAATAGAAAAATTTATTCTCAAATAAAAAACTCAAGAAAAATATAAAAAGGTGAACATGAAAGAGAAATCATAAAGGACTCAATAAAGTTAAACTGTTTTATCTTTCTATATGGAAATACGATATATGTAACTTCTAAGAACTTTATTATTATTAGGCAGTTAAAAGGATTCTACATAAACAGAAGATGGTGAAGTGAGTAGATTATACAGGGATAATGTGAAAAAATGGATAGATGAGACAAATGGATGCCCTGGGAGAAGGGGACAGGGAGAGGAAGAATGGGGAAAATAATCTCACATAAAAGAGGTACACAAGGAAGAGCTTTTATAGAGGGGAAAATGGGTGTGGGGCAATGTTTGAACCTCACTGACATAGAACATAAAACTATACCAGTGAGAGAGTTCAACTTTCCATTCTCAGAGGTAGATCAATCTAACCCATAAAAAAAGAAAGAAATTGGAAAAGTTAGATATGATAGATTTTTGAAGAAAACTGAATGGGAATAGAAAAGAGTATACCTTTTTCTCAGCTGTATATTGCACCTTCACAAAAACTGATCATGCATTAGGGCATTAAAACCTCACATCCAAATGTAAAAAAGCTTACTTATTAAATGCAAGCTGTTCAGATCATAATAAAATAGAAAAGTATATTCCATAAAGGGACACAGAAGCATAAATTAAAATTAATTAGAAACTAAATAATCTAATCTTAAAGAATGAGAGGGGCAAAGAATAAATCATAGAAACAATCAATAATCTCATTAAAGACAAGGAAACAATGAGACAACATTCCAGAATTTGTGGAATGCAGCTAGGTCAGTACTTAGGGGAAAATTTGTATCTCTAAATATGCACATCAATGAACAAGAGAAAGAGCAGATTAATGAATTGGGCATGCAAAAAAAAAAAACCTAGAAAAATAACAAACTTAAAACTCCCAATTAAAAATACTTGAATAACTCTATCTTTTAAAAAAGAAATTGAATAAGCCATCAATGAGCCCCCCCCCCCCAAAATTCCCAGGACCAGATGGATTAACAAGTGAATTCTACCAAACATTTAAAGAACAATTATAGCCTATATAAACTATTTGAAAAAAGTAGGTAAAGAAAAAGTCCTACCAAATTTCTTTTATGAAACAAATATGGTTTTGACATCTAAATGAGGGAGACCAAAAACAGAAAAATAAACTATAAATGAATTTCCTTAATCAGTATTGATGAAAAAAATTTAAAGAAGATACTAGTAAGGAGATTATACCAATATAAAATCAAAGATCATACACTGTGACCAGGTGGGATTTATACCAGGAATGCGGGGCCAGATAAATATTAAAAAAAACTATCAGCAGATTTAACCATATCAATAACAAAAAAATCATGTGATTCTGTCAATAAATAAGTGCAGAAAAGGGCTTTGACAGAATACAGCACTTATTCTCATTAGAACCCTAGAAAGTACAGGAATAAATGAAGCCTTTCCTAAAATGATAATTAGTATATATCAAAAAACAAGAGCAAGCATTATATGTAATAGGAATAAACTTGAAGTTTTCCCAATAAGCTCAAGGGTGAAGTAATGATGAAGCTTTCCCAATTAGATCAAGGGTGATAATGATGTCATTATTATCACTATTATTTAATATTGTACTAGAAATGTTAGCTATATCAATAAGACAAGAAAAAAAAAGAAATTTAAGTAATAAAAATAGGCCATGAGGAAGCAAACATCACTCTTTGAAGATGATATAATGGTAAACTTGGAGAATCCTAGAGAATCAACTACAAAATTAGTTGAAATTGCTTTGGCAAAGTTGTAGAATATGAAATAAACCTATATAAATCATCAATATTTCTATATATTATCAACAAAGTTCAGCAGCAAGAAATAGAAAGAGAAATTCCATTTAAAATAACTGCAATCTAAAATACTTGGGAGTCTACCTGCCAAGACAAATCCATGAACTATAGAAGCACAATTACAAAACATTTTTCATATAAACAAAGACAGATCTAAATAATTGGAAAAATATTAATTGCTCATGGGTAGGTCAAGCCAAAATAACAAAAATTCTCCCTAATGTAACTTACTTATTCAGTGCCATACCCATCAAAATACCATAGAATTATTTTACAGAGCTAAAAAAAATCATAACAAAATTCATCTCGAAAAACAAAAGGTCAAGAATTTCAAGAGAATTGATAGAAAATAAAGGTGAAAGTCGACCTAGAAGTACCAGATTTTAAATTATATTACAAAGTGATAATCATGAAAACAATATGGTACTGCCTAGGAAATAGAGTGATGGATCAGTGGAATAGATTAGGTACTATACAGTAGTAAATGACTGCAGCAATCTTGTGTTTGATAAGCCCAAAAATCCAAGCTTTGGGAGCAAGAACTTACTATTTGTCAAAAATTTCTGGGGAAAGTGGAATGTAGTTTGTCAGAAACTAGGCATAGACCAACATCTCACATAATATCCCAAGAAAAAGTCAGAATGGGCACATAATTTAGATATAAAGAGTGATAATCAGGATACCATGGGAAAACGTACCTATCAGAACTATGGATAAGAGAAGAATTTATGACTAAACAAGAGATAGAAAGGATCATGGGAATTAAAATGGATAATTCAAAAGCTTTCTCACAAACAAATCCAATGCAGCCAAGATTAGAAGGAAAGCAGAAAGATGGGGGGACGGTGGAATTTACAGCAAGTTTCTCTGCTCATGTTTTGTTTCTCAAATATATAGGGAATGGAGCCAAATTCATAACAAATAAGAGCCATTCCTCAGTTGATAAATGGTCAAAAACTATGAACAGGCAGTTTTCAGAAAAATAAATCAAAGCTATCAATAGTCACATAAAAATATTCTAAGTCACTAATTATAAAGGAACCAAGGAACCACCTCATACATATTTGATTGACTAACATGACAGAAAAGGAAAATGGCAAATGTTGGAGAGTATATGGAAAAATTGGGACACTAAAGCATGGCTGGTAGAATTGTGAACTGCTCAAACCATTATGGAGAGATGTTTGGAATGATGCCCAAGGCTCTATAAAACTGTGCATACCCTTTGACTCAGTAATACCACTACTAGGTCTGTATCTCAAAGAGATTTTCTAAAAAAAAAGGAAAAGGAACTATAGGTACAAAAATATTAAAGCAGTGGGAGCAAAGAATTGGAAATCGAGGGAATGTACATCAATTAAGGAGTGCCTGAATAAGGTATGGTATATGATTGTGGAGGAATACTAATGTGCTATAAGAAATGAAGAGCACGATGATTTCAGAAAAACCTGGGAATAATTACATGAACTGATGCAAAGTGAAGTGAGCAGAACCAGGAGAGCATTGTACACAATAATAGTGATATTGTATGATGATCAACTGTGAAAGACTACTCTGATCAAGACCATGAGCCAAGACAGTTCCAAAGGACCCATGATGAAAAACGTTGCCCATCTCCAGAGAGAGAATTGATGAACTTTAAAAGCAGATTGAAGCATACTTTTTTAAACTTTATTTTTCTTGGCTTTTTGTCTGTTTTCTTTTGCAATGTGGCTAATATGGAAACATGTTCTACATTACTTCATATGTATAATATATATGTATATATATATACATGTACATATATATATATATGTGTGTGTGTGTGTGTGTGTATCAAGTTGCTTGCTTTCTCAATGAGGGGAAAGGGACAGAAGAGAAAGAGAAAATGCAGAACTGAACATTTTCTTTAAAATGAATTTTAAAAATTTTTACATGTAATTAGGAAATATTTAATGAAAGAAATAAAAATATATTTAAGAAAGAAAATCCATTGGCAACAGTGAGTATGCTAAAGTGGAATGTGCAGAGATATAAGAAAGGGAAACAAATTAGTGAGCTTATTATAATAATCTTGCTAAGAATACTTTTAAAATGCTCCAAATCACTTATAATTAGAGAAATGCAAACTAAAAATAGAGAAAATGCAAAACTAAAATTAGAGAAATGCAGTTCTAAAGTTCTGTTTCACACCCACTGGATTGGCAAAGTTGACAAAACAAAAAGGGAAAACAACAAATACTGGAGGGGGTATACAGAAACAGGTACATTGATGCACTGTTGGTTAAATGTGAATTGATCTAGCTATTTCATAAAGCAATTTGGAAATATACCCCCAAAGCTACTAAACAGTGAACACCCTTTGACCCAATGATACTACTATCAGGTCTGTACCCCAAAGAGATCAAAGAAAGATGTAAAGGACCAATATGTACAACAACATTTACAACAGCTCTTTTTGTGGTGACAAAGAATTAGAAATTGAGGGCATATCCACCAATTAGGGGATGGGTGAACAAGTTATGGTTGTGTATGTGATGGAATACTATTGTTCTGTAAAAAAAAAAGATCATGAAGAAGATAATTTCAGAGAAGTTTGGGAAGACTTTTAAGAACTGATTCAGAGCAAAGTGAACAAAACAAGGAGAACCATTTATAAAAAAGAAGCAATATTATAAAGACAACTTTGAAAGCCTTAGAAACTCTGACCAACATAATGACTAACCACAAATTCAGAGGACTCAAGATAAAGCATGTTACTACTCACCTGCTGAGAAGAAGGTAATGGATTTATGGCACAGATTAAAGCATATTTTTCTGGTCATGACAAATACAGGCATTTGTTTTGCTTGGGGGGGGGAAATAGATTTGGCAACTTAACTATATGGAGTGAGTAGTCAATAAAAATGCCAAGGTGATGAACCTGGGGAACTAGAAGGGTGATGGGGCCTTGAATAGAAATAGGGGAGTTAAGAAGAAAACAGGGGGTGGGGTGAAAAAGTAATGAATTCAATTTGGGATATGCTGACTTTGGATTTTCTCTAGAATATCCAGTCTCATATGTTCAAAAGACAATGGATGATACAGGTTTGAAATTCAAAGAAAAGACTCACAGTGGATATATAGTTATAAATATAGTGATATCAGTAGAAGTAGATAGAATAAGATCTGAATGAGATAGGGGCAGATATATATATTTTAGTCACATGCACAGAGATTATAGTTAAACTCATGAAAGTTTATGAAGTTATGTACAAAGAAATCAAGCGTAGAGAGATAAAAGGGTCTAAGATAAAACAGTTTAGAATACCTGCAGTTAGGGGATATGATGTGGATGAACCAGCAAAGTAAACTGAGGAGTGCTCAGTAAGTTGGGAGGATTACCAAGAAAGTGCAGTGTCATGAAAACCCACAAATGAAAGAATTTCCTGCTCTCTCCTCCAGGAAGAGAGGGCAGAAGCAGACTGTAATGGAAGAAGGTATCAACTTTCATATAGGCAGTACAAAGGTGGGGGCATTTGATGAATTATACAATGTCATTGCTATGCTAATTCAGGAACAGCCACATTTGGTATTCACTCTGGTAATGTAAAATTGGCTTCTGCTGCTTTGTAAACCATAAATATCCATACAAATTTCAGCTATTATGAGTCAATAAGATGTTCATCTATTGGCTTTCTAAAGAAAAAAAAATGTATACTGTGAAACAATCGCTGATTGTTTCTTGTATATGATATACTATCTTTTCACTTTGGTACTTTTGTTCAGGCCATAGCCCATGTTTGGAATGTACATCCTCCTTACTTCCACCTGTGGAGTACTCAGCTTCCTTCAGGGCACAAATCCATTGCTATGTCCCTCATGGGGCTTCCCTAGGCTCCCCAGTTGTTAGTGGGCTTTTTAACCTCTTTAAATTGCATTAAATTTATATTGTTTTTGTTATTAGTTGATTAGTTGTGTCCAACTCTTTGTGACCTCGTTTGTTTTTTTTTTCTTGGTAAAGATACTAGAGTGGTCTGCCATCTCCTTCTCCAGTTCATTTTACAGATAAGGAAACTGAGGAAAACAGGGCTAAGTGACTGGCCCAGGGTCATACAGCTAGTAAGCGTCTGAGGCCGGATTTAAACTCAGGTCCTCCTTAGGGCTGGCTTTCTATCCACTGTGCCACCTACTTGTCCATATCAATTTTAAACTTACTATTTGCTTGTCTGTGCATGTTTTGAATCTCAACTGTAGAAGCTCAGTTACTTGAGGGCAATGGCTATTTCATTTTTTTACTTTATATCCTCAAAGCTTGGTACATTACTTAGCACATGCTCAAAAATATTTTGTTAAATCGAAATGAAAAACAGAAAGAATTAAATTTACCATCCTTTCATACATAATACATGAATCAGATTACCAACACCTAATCAACTTAGTAGAGAACTAGGTGGTGGTAGTCAGTCACTAAAATCTTTTTGACAATTCTGATAACTCACTAATAACTTGACCGTTAAATTTGTGTCCTGGAGTCACTAGTGAATAAGTTTTTTATAGTCAAATGTTGATAACTTTTAACTTCTAAGTAATTAGGAAGTGCCTAAAGGAGGATGTGGCTATTAATGGTAGCCTCCTTCATAGACAGTCCTAGAAAAATCCTTGCTCATAGGAGGAAGGGGATTTGGTTGATACATAATTCTTGTGTGACAGAGCATTCTAAGGGAAAAGCACTAGATGTGTCTGAAGACATGAGCTCGAATCTCAAACATTCTCATGTCACCCAAGACAAATCATTTCATATCTCACATTATAAGTCTTTAAAAATGGGGGATTTATTTTAGATCACTTCCAGCTCTAACTTCTAGTATCCTAAGTCAGGAGTCCTAATTTCTAAAAATGTTCAGCCATTATCTCACCCCTGATTGCCAGAAAGATTCTAGTGAGTGCTTACCATGTGTCTAGTTCTCTATTGTGCTAAAAACAAAACTGCGTTAAGTACAAAAGAAGTAGCAATCTCTGCTCTCTAGAAGCAGATATGGAGCACTGTCAATAGGTACTATTTCCCCCAGTGCATGAAGCTGAAAGAGCTTTGCTGATTGGGAAAAATTATATGTACTTTATTTCTTTGAGTTTTTTTTTCAATCTTTTAGTTATAAGTATAGCAATCATTACCATATACACAAAGCAGAAGATTTCTATGTAAAACTATGTATTTCTATCTTGTATTTTTTATTTTAAAGTGTATATATTAAATTAAATATGATCGCACCTGCATTGCCCTGTCTGTACATTGCTTTGTTCGTTGGTTACTTTTCTTGAACCTGGAAGGAATCTTAAAGGCCATCTAATCCAACCCCATAATTTTAGAGATAAAGAAATTGAAGCTGAGGGAATTTTCCCATCCATACACACATACAAACATACATACACACACACATAAACACACACATGTATATGTGTGTATACTCTCTCAAACAAAAATATCCCTGATTTAAATGGAAAGAGTAATGTTTATGCTTGTCATTTTGCCACTGCTTAGCTTCTTAGATTTGTTTGTATATGTATGGATATCTGGTGGCATCCAACCAATATAGGGGAAATAGAAAAAATTGGCAAAGTTTGCCATGTGTGAATTACCAGGCAAGATACTGCTTCAGCTAGCTGAGCCTGTTTGTTGAGTAAGATGTTTGTAGCATCAGCCACTCTTAGGCTTCTATCTAAAAAGGGACACAATATAAGTTGGTCAAATACTAACTTTCTTTAGAGGAACCCCTACATAGTAAGATATATATTTGAGCCAGGAGCTTTGGCCCATCCTAACCCTTCCTAGGCAGCAGAGTAGATTCAGGGCTGTGATGGCACAGTATTATGAAACAGTGGTCACATAAGAAATGCCTCACATTTGATTTGTCCATATCACCCAACAGTAATTGTGAGCAATATAGGGTTGCTCTCCATGATGTTAATCTCCAAAAGGCATAGAATGATCTAAACACATCTATTGTTCCTTTATAAAAATCATTTATATCTATGTAAGATCTATGAATTTTTGCAAATCTTCATGGCATAAATGAATATTTTCAATCTGTCCCAACTGTAGTAGAGATACTTTATAATTTTTAAGTCCTTTATAGATTTTTAAAGTGCTTTTCACATCTATTATCTTATTTTAATCCTCGTAATAACCCTGAGAGATAGCATGGGGGCCGAGCAGAGGCTGGCCTTGAAGTCAGGAAGACCTGGTTTCAAACCCTGCTTCTAACATGAACTAGTGAGATACATGCATTTACTGATATCTCCCTCCTAAATGGTCATGCAAACTATTTGAGCCCAACCTATGGTAGAGCCTTCTGAGCTTGTATTGGTATGATCAGCCGCAGGCAGACACACTGTACATTGATGCTGACATCATGATGTCATGCTGGTCCTCTTTGAGCATGACAGACGAAAGAAGTGTGAACAATTTAAGTTCTATAACCAAACGTTCTATAATCAAATCTACTAATAGTTTAGTGAGCATGAGCAAGTCTTGCTGCCTCTGGCACCTCTCTACAATGATGTGTTGCCAACCTGTTTTGGTGAAGGGAGTTAGCACACTAGGACTTCCCTGCATTGATGACATACCAAGACAAGAAAAAACAAAAACAATGAAAAAGCTCAGAGAAACAGTTAGTAAGATTAAATCCACTGAAAAAGTTAATGCTCACAACTAGCTAAGGACTTAGAAACTAAGCAATAGAATAGTTAAATTTTGCTTGCTAAAGCTTGGCTTTGGAATTATACCTGGTGCTTACATATATAAAATACCCAAATTCTGTCATACAAATGGGCACACGAGGAAATATCTCTATGGGGAATCAGTGGATCATGATCCAGAACCCACGGCTGCCTCATCGGCTTTCACAAGAAATAGTTAGGTCCTTTAATGGTGCTGCAAGATGCATATACATCACCTGAGTAGTTTGGAAAGATTCTGTTGATAGGTTTCTAAATGTGCATATATATGTTTAATCTTGATCTGTCCCACTGAAAACCCCTCTGATATATGTACTATATGTATACAAATTATTTCTGTTATTGGTCCTGAGGGATGTTCTAAAGACACTTCCTACTGAAACAAATTCAAGATGACACCCCTAAGATCTCTGGCTAATAATTCCAAGTGGCATTTTGTTTGGCTTTTATAAAGACTATACTTGTCTGCTCTTGCTCATATTCCTTCCACTTCATCCCCACCCCAATGCCATCCAAACCCAGGAGCATATGTGTGGTTAATTATATTGCCTGCACCTGTTTTCCCAGAGAGCCACCAGCAACCCAATGTCGCAGAAGTGGTAGCAGCTTTGTGTGCCGCTAAGCAATAAACCTGTATTCTAGGGACAGCCAGAGACTTTTGCTTTCTGGGCTAACAGAAACAGAAGCCAATTTAACCACTCCATTGCAAGAACCTCCTCCAGCCCTGTAGCTGCCAGATTCTAACTTTTGCAGAAAGCATCATGTCCTGTTCTTCCTTATGCCTTTCCTACCTAAGGTAGGCCCTGGGAGGCTATCTATAAAAATGTGCTTCATAATTTGGCTTCTACAATGTCGGACACTCAGACCTCAGGGCTTGCCACTGCCTTCAAAAGAGAAACTCAGTTCGTAGCTTGTGACTCTGCTCTGGGAAAATTATACATTCTGTCAACTGCAGTTATTGCAACCCCTTTTCACTGTGGAAAAGTACAAGTTCCCTAAAAACTTCAGGAATGAGATGAAATGATACAGAGGAAGGCACTTCCTGAGTATTCCAGGTTTTATTATGCCAATCATCAGTATCTTTAGCAAGGATAAGAAAGTAAAGGATAAAGACAAATAAAACATTTACATAATAGCACCTTAGAACAACCACAATTTACAAAGCAGAGCCCTCAAAAAACCTTTAGCTGTGGTGCAAGTTTCTCTATGAGTATACCATCTTCTATAACTATAGTCCACAAACCTACATCAACGTGTTTCTTGACAGCAAAAGCACACAATCGGTTTAAAGCAAACACATTTAATGAAATTTCACAGCAAGGAAAATAACAAGATGTTTCTCTTCTAAGTCTCCTACAAATACATATTGCAGTAGTGGGAAGAGTGTATTTATGTAAGGAACATATGCAGACAGGCACACTTGTAATGTACATGTGTAGTCTAAACACAAACATAGCAAAGCAACTCCCACCTACAATACGTCATTGAAATTTTCTAGTGATGTCATCATATAACTCCCAGTCTGCCCTCTCCTCCCTGCCTATCTCATGGTCCCTACTAAATGAACCTTGCAGTCTCGGCTAGATATCACCATGTTTAATGCTTCTCTATTCTAAATCCAGATGTATGCCACTCTCCCGGACTTGTAATCTCCACCAGATGCTATTATTCTAGGCATATTGTTCCCACCAGACTCCCCTCTGTTCTACGTTCCACCGCCTCAGACTTTGCTTCAACACAAACCTTGGCTAGCCCTTTATCAAGGAAAGAACCCATGTTGTTTCAGCTTAAAAAAAGGCAATGGGCTTTTCCCAGTTATTTTTCGAAGTCAAAAATCATGACCTGGGAACACTGCAAAGCTTCTCTTCTAAGGGCTTACTTAGTCCCCTCCATCAGAAATCTCACCCTAGCCTATAGTAATCATTCCATATACTTTGCTGTTTTTTATTGCCAAAGGCTAGATTATCATGATACAATGGAATAAGTCCTGTATTTGGAGTCGAAGAGCCGTTTTCAAATCCTACCTCTTACTTTTACTACTTGTGTAACCTCAGGCAAATTATTTAATTTTTTTTTTTTGTTATTTCATTCCTTGCTTGTTTGTTTTGTGGGCGGCAATTGTGGTTAAATGACTGGCCTAGGGTCACGCAGCTAGCAAGTGTCTGAGACCAGATTTGAACTCAGGTCCTCCTGACTTCAGGACTGGTGAAATCACTTAACCTTAAGAGACCTCTAGGTGGCACAGTGGATAGAGTGCTAGACCTGGAGTTAAAAAGACCTGAATTCAAATCTGCTCTCAGACACTTACTAGCTGTGTGACCCTTGCCAAGTCACTTAACCCTGTTTACCTCAGTTTCCTCATCTGCAAAATGAGCTCGAGAACGAAGGGAGTGACCATTCTAGTATCTTTGCCAAGAAAACCTGAAATGGGGTCGTGGAGAGTTGAAAATGAGTGAATAACTTAACAAGGGGATAAGTTCACTTACCTTGGCAGTACATTTTCCAGGGATGTCCACATAAGTGATGAGGTTGATGCACATATTGCTAGAGCTAGCTTAATATTTTGAAGGCTCTGAAGGAAAGGGTGGGAGAGAAGAGGTATTAGGCTGCCTACCAAACTGAATGGCTACAGAGCCATTGTATTGACGTTACTGTTGTATGCCTGTGAAATGTGGAACATCTGTCAGTGCCATTCTAGAAAACTGAACTGCTTCCACCTAAACAAGTCACTTTACCTCTCTTTGCCTCAGTTTTTTGAACTATACAATGGGGACAGCATAATATCATATACCTCCCAAGGTCATTATGAGAATCAAATGAGATAATATTTATAATGCATTTAGCACAGGGCCTGGAACATAGGAGGTACTTTATAGTTGCTTATTTCCCTTCTTTCCTCTTCTAGTTTTCAGTTCTTCTGGAAAGTTTGGAGGCTGGACTATATGGCTCTGAGGTTCCTGCTATCCCTAGATCAGTGGTTCTTAACCTTTTTGGTTTCATAGGCCCCTTTGGCAGTCTGATGTAGCCTGTGGACACTTTTTGAGAAGAATCTTTTTAAATGTATGAAATAAAATACATAGGATTACAAAGAAAAACAATTATCATTCAAGTTGGTAGACCTCTTGAAACGTATCCATGGTTCCTAAAGGAGTCTAGGGTTAAGAGCTTGACTCTAGAGCTTTGATTTCTTTTTTATCTTCTGATTCTAAACTATATAATGGTTATTTTCTCAATAACTACTAACCAGCTCTGGAGTTTATGGTTCCTCAGGTCTTAAATCCAAGTCTCTTCCATTCTCCCATGTAGATGAATGGATATGGGAAAAAAAAAAAGACAGACATAAGCTTACCCCAGGGAGCAAGGTCATTGCCCCTGCTTTCTACCTAACTTCATTCTTAGCTTTTCATGTACAGCTATAGCCAGCCCCCAGACTTCAGAGAAACTTTAAGGTATATATAGCTTTAGATCTAGCATCTCCTAGCTTGGCACCAAGATATCCCCTAAGTAGATGGCTATTCGATACTCAGCTTAAATGCTATCTTCTGTAAAAGGTCCTTCCTGATCCCCTTGGTAATTACTGCTCTCCCCATCCAATTACTGTATTTATTCTGGACTTACTTGTTTTTGTTCACTTTATTTTCCCTATGATAGAATGTAGGGACTGGGACTGTTTCTCTTTTTATTTATTTTGGGGGGATCTTTGTAACTCTAGCATCTAGCCCAGTACCTGAAACACTGAAGGTACTTTATAAATGTTTGGTGAATTGAATAATTGACCTGAATCAAGATCTAAGCTGAATTGAAAGCACATGGAGTAGTAGTAGTAGTAGTAGTAGTAGTAGTAGTAGTAGTAGTAGTAGTAGTAGTAGTAGTATATATACATATATATATACACATATTCAATATTTTAGGTTATGCTTTAGACTTCATATTATTTGCTAAGTAATTTCTGACTTAAATTTGTTGTTGTTGTTCACCCTTCATTTTAGAAGAGGATCAATGACATCATGATGTTAGGATCAGGGTGCTTGTGTGTTTGGCTGTGGCTGATGAGTCCAATATGAATTTGCAAGGCTCTACCACAAGCAAATAGTCCATTAGAACATTCAAGATGGAATGTTTCTGGATTTGTACAGCTCCCATTATCTTTGTGCTGCTTCAGTTCTGCTTTGCTCGTGGATAGCAGCGCTTTCTTTGATGCGAGCACACTATATTGGGCGGTTGTCCGTGTCACTCATGTCTCACAATGGGTACTAAAGTGCTTCCGAAAGACCTTGAGAGTGTCCTTGTACCACTTCTGAGCACTGTGTGAGAGCTTACCTTGTGTGAGTTCTACATAAAATAGTCTTTTAGCTAAGGGTGTGTGTGGCATTTGAGCTACATGATCAGCACAGAGAAGTTTTGCTCTTTGCAGTATAGTTTGGATACTTGGCAGTTCCACTCTAGAGAGGACCTCAGCGTCTGGTACCTTATTATGCCAGGTAATCTTCAGAATCTTCCTAAGGCAATTCAAGTGTAAGCAGTTCAGTTTCCTGGACTGGCGCTAACAGACTGTCCATGTTTCACAGGCATACACAGTAAGGTCAGTACAATGGCTCTACAACAGTAAGGTCAGTACAATGGCTCTGTAGACCTTCAGTTTGGTAGGCAGCCTATTACTTCTTCTCTCCCACCCTTTTATTCAGTGCCTTTCAAACACTAAGTTAGCTCTAGCAATGTGTGCATCAACCTTATCATCTATGTTGATATCCCTGGTAAGTATACTGCCAAGGTAAGTGAACTTATCCCCTCGTTCAGTTGTTCACTCATGTCCAATTCTCCATGACCCCATTTCAGGTTTTTTTTGGCAAAGATACTAGAGGGGTCACTTCCTTCCTTCTCCAGCTCACTTTGTAGATGAGGAAACTGAGGTAAACAGGGTCAAATGACTTGCCAAGGGTCACACAGCTAATAATTGAGGCCAAATTTGAACACACAAGGGTGAGTCTTCCTGACTCCAGCCCCAGCACTCTATGCACTGCACCACCCAGCTGCCCACAGCTATCCACAGTATTTGAAACTTCCCCATTCACTGTGACCAATGAACGGTTTCATGTATGAATGATGTGGTGCTGGCTGGTGAAGGACCTCTGTTTTCTTGGAATTGATTATCAGGCAAAAATTAGCACAAGCAGCAGAGAATCAATCCATACTCTGTCGCATCTCAGCCTCAGAGGCTGCATTGAGTGCATAATAATCTGAAAACAAAAAGTCGCATATTAACTCTCCCTCCACATTGGTCTTGGCTTGTAGCCTTGTCATATTAAACAGCTTACCATCAGGTCAGGAAGTGACCTTGATGCTTTTTTCATCTTTGTTGAAGGCATCTGACAACATCGCTAAAAACATCATTCCAATAAGCGTCGGAGCAAGCATGTAGCCCTGCTTCACACCATTGGTGACTGGAGAGAATGTGAGTGCAACATCCTTTACCCAGAACCTCTGCAAGCATGCCATCATGAAACGAACGTAGGCTACTGAAGAATTTCTCAGATATTGAAAAGATAAATTTTAAGTATTGTTTTAATGACTAACAAAAGAGTTTTAATGACTAACAAAAGAGTTCTAACTGGTGACTTCTCTGCTTCCTAGATGTTTTGCAGTCACAATTTTTTATTTTATTTATTTAAAATCCATTTGTATGCCCAACTGCCCTACACAGTCAATAAAGCTAAGGAAAACTGATACAAGTATTTTGATTCATGCAACCTTAATAAAGTTATTTGTCCACATTCTAATTGCAGATTTAGTAAATTATTGTGGTCTAAGTCTAAATCTCAATGAGTATAGTAGGCTCAAATTTTGTAACAAACGTAAGTTTCTTGTTAACCATAAAATCCAATAGAAATTGCTTTAATAGTTAGGCATTAAAAGCACACAATACTAGGATAAAAAGAACATAAAACAGAAATCACCTTCCATGGTAACCAGATCAGAAAGGTCAAGGAAGAGACATGCAGGCAGTTGGGGTCAGGAAAAGACCTCAGATAATCTGGCTTGCCCCATCCCTCCAAGCTAATCATTCCCGGTATGTGTAAAGTCCTAGCAGTGATAAAAACAAAGGCCTACTCAAACTCCAACTTCATAGGCTAATGATGCAAAGCGAGGACAACATAGCTGGATTTTCAGTGCCTAAGTTAAGGCAGGCACTCCAAGAGTGTGAATTATACATTTCAAGAAAAATATTAAAGAAGAAGAAATATGTAAAATCTGTGTAGTCACACCCTAAATCCTCCTCCTGGCTCTTTATTCAACACTCTATCCACTATGCTACCCTGCCTCTCCAACATTATTATAAAGGGGGAAAGGTCACTGAATTATTACCATCAGATAACTAATGAAAACAGCTATGGACAGATTTCATATTAACTTCTTTCTATATCTTTTTAAAAACTATTTTAACATATCGGCTTGATTTTAGTCACTTCAGAAATAAAATTCTACATACACACACATACACACACACACACATACACACACACACATACACACACACACAAATCAGCCATCAGCCAAATCATTAGTTCTTTAGTGTGATATAGACACAGAGAAAGAAAAAAAAACTCGTTGATTGAATGGATTTTTCATTTTTCAACACATTGAATTAAATTGAATTGCTGTGACATCATATTGGCAAAGCATGCAATCTGTTTCTCCATCTTCATGACAGAAGTAATAACACCTATACTCCTCTCCATTTGCTCAACTATCACCTTAGCTACTATACAAAGGAGTGAATAACAAGCGTGAAATGAGTAGTATAAACTATAAAAGAAGATGATGAAGTGAACAGGCAGTAGTTTGGGCTTTGGAAAAACTAGACATCTAAGTATCATCATTATCATTCTCTGCCATCAATACCAATTAAAAATATCTACTAAGATCATAATTATGTATAATATTCTACAAAGAGACCTAAAGAAATGGAAATGTTGTGGTGAGGGGACCTGGACCTCTAAAAGGAAAAGACCATGTCCTTGAAAGCAGCCCAGTCCCTGAACTTTCCCACACATTTCAGGAGCCCAGATCATAGTTGTTTCCAAGGAAGCATCTGCTCGGCCCAGCCCACCTAGATACTCAATAATCCTTTTAATCTCTGCCCTTTCACTTTGGCTCTCTGACCCACCCTAGACCATTTACCTTCATTCTGACTCTGTTACTGCTTTATGAGGAGATGGAGAGTCTGTTTCATCATGTTGTTGTTATGTGCTGAGTCATTTTGGTTGTGTCTGACTCTTTGTGACCCCATTTCTGGTTTTCTTGGCAAAGATACTGGAGGGGTTTACCATTTCCTTCTCCAGCTCATTTTATAATAAGGAAGCAAGACAAACAGAGTAAAGTGACTTGCCCAGGATCGTGCAGCTACTAAGTATCTGAGGCTAGATTTGAACTAGGAAGATGAGTCTTTCTGATTCCCAAGCCAGTGCTCCATCCAGTGTGCCACCTAGCTGACCAGCAACCCTGAGGGTCTTCATCTCCCAGTTTGAGGTTTTTTTCTATTTTCTAATTAAAAGGGTCATCCCCTGACTCACTTCTTAAAGAGCCCTATTCACTGAATGGGTGTTACATTACTCAAAGTGAGAACCTGAAAAGACCTTAGCCTAAAAAGGCCAGGGTCTCCCATTGCATCTTGGGCCATCTCCAGTCATCCTAATGAATATCAGGCCCCTGGACCCAGATGGCTCTGGAGGAGAAAGTGAGGCTGGTGACCTTGCACAGCCCTCCCTCATTCAAATCAAAGCCAACTGCAAGTCATGTCACTATTTTCCTGATGTCACGGTCCTCTTCTAAAATGAAAGACAAACACCTCCCGTGAGTAGTCAGAGGTGCCTGAATGGGGATCCAGCCAGCTGGGTAACTCAACTCAACCTCACCCCC
>CM053622.1:347080954-347100032 GCA_028646595.1 Phalanger gymnotis | reverse complement strand
TCTAAATTTAGAAGACTTTTATACTCTTCTAAATATATATGTATTGTTCCCTCTTAAACCCATTCCTGCTGAAAGTAGGTTACCAGAACTACCAGCCCTCCTCCCCCATCTAAATCCTCTGTATCTTTTCTTCTTCTTGCACCTCTTTTGTATAAAATTGTTACTGTTTTTAGTTGTTTCTAAATGGTTTTGCTTTTAAATTAATATCATAGATTTATCCCCCTCTTTCTTATGAGTTCGACAATTATTGATAAGAATGTTAGACATACATTTTACATTTTACGTTATTCAAAAGGTAAGCAGTCTGTTCTTATGAATCCCTTATAGTCAATTTTTGGTGTGTACCTTATGTTTCTCTTGGTTCTTGTATGTCAAATCTTCTATTAAGTTGAGGATTTTTTTTTAACAAAGTCTTGAAAGTCTGAAGGTTTGTCAAATGTCCATTTTTTTTTCATTCAAGATAATACTGAAATTTGAAGGGTATGATATTTTTGGCCAGAGCCCCAGGTCTTTTGATCTTCAATATATTGTGTTCCAAGACCTGCAGTCTTTTAATGTCTCTGCTGCTAGGTCTTGTGTAATTCTAATTGTGGCACCATCATATTTAAATTGTTTTAATCTTGATGCTTTTAATATTTTATCCTTGAGCTGGGGGTTCTGGAATTTGACTATGATATTTCTATGAGTTTTCCTCACAGGATCTCTTTTAAATGGTATGCGATGGATTGTCTCTTTTTCTACTTCCCTGCCTTGTTGTAATGCTTCAGGACAATTTTCTTTAATTATGTCTCGTATTATTGTATCAAGATTCTTTTTTTGATCATGACTTTCAGGTACTCCAATTATTTTTATATTTTCTCTTCTTGCTCTATTCTCCAAATCTGTTGTTTTTCTTTTAAGATGTTTCACTTTCTCTTCTATTTTTTCATTATTCATACTTTGTTTAATTATTTCTTGATCTCTTATAATTTCACTGGCTTCACTTTGCCCAGTTCTAATTTTCAAGACGTCATTTTCCTTCTTGAGATTCTGGATCTCCTTTTCTAATTGGTTGATTTTCCTTTCATAAACTTCTTGTTTTTCTTGGATTTTTTTTTTTTTTTAGTTTTTCCTCTATCTCTGTCCTTTGATTTTTAAAGTCTTTTTAAAGATCTTCTATAAATTCTTTTGGGGCAAGTGACCATTTGACGTTGCTCTTTGGGGGTTTCTTTACTTCAATATCCTTCTCTGAAGATGAACCCTGGTCATCTCTATTCCTGTAAAAGGTTTCTATGGTTGGATTCTTTCTCCTTTGCCTGTGCATTTTTTTTGTAGTAATACCTCTAGCCTTGGGGTATGGGAACTGGCGCCTCTTGCCCCAGATCTTTAGTTCTCTCCTCTAGCCTGGAATCAAAGCCAAAACTCCAGCCTTCTGTAAGTGCCCACAGCCCACAGTACCCCACTGCTTCTGCACTCACTGGGCATGTGCTGGTTCCTTCTTGCCTTTACCACTCCTCCGAACACAGCTCAGTCTGGCGTTCCTCATCAGCAAAGGTTCCCGCAGTCCTCCTGGGCTCAAACGCACAACTCCCCTCACTATCCCAGGGTGAAAAGTTCCAGTGGCTGGGGCCGAGGCAGCCTCTCAGACCGACCAACCCCGGGGCTTGCCGCTAGGTGTTTAAGCGACTTCCCAGCTTGTTAAAACAGAATCTATCCTGGAGATGTTTACTCCTTACCGGTACCAAACCTAGTCCTGGGGTTTATCTTCAGATCTTCTCAAACTATACGATGAAAACCCAGGTTGTGCGCTTATTTTTCTTTGTGTCCACCCACACTTTGTTTGCCCAAAGGTGCTATTTTAACTATTTTGTGAGGGAAAATCTTGAGAGCTCGGAATTTTCTGGCCTATTCCGCCATCTTCCCAGAATCCTCCCCTAGTATTTATTCTAATGAGGGTCTCTTTCGTATCCACGTATTTAGATTATGGACTATTGACTATATTTTTCAAATTTTTATATGCATGATTTGATGGCATTTCCTCTGCTTCTTCAAGGGAAAACATTTAGATTAAGAGTCTTGCTTCTAAGAAGAAAAGAGAACTAGAATAAGGAATGGAAGAGAGAATGAAGCAATGCAGGGGCAAAAAAGAAGAAAAGACGAGAAAAAAGGGAAAGAAAAGGAGTTTGGGAAAGTGAAGA
Organism: Phalanger gymnotis; assembly: GCA_028646595.1. Taxonomy (NCBI): domain Eukaryota; kingdom Metazoa; phylum Chordata; class Mammalia; order Diprotodontia; family Phalangeridae; genus Phalanger; species Phalanger gymnotis. The sequence continues at coordinate 347,097,855 of CM053622.1, read as the reverse complement.
GCAGAACCAAAGGACATGAATGGATACATAACCCATCATTACAGAAACTTCTCTGAAAGGCTCTGTAATGCAGTCGAAAAAACAATGGCTGAGAGTCAAGAGATATAGCTTCTGGTTCTGGTTTTGCCACTACTAATACTGTGTGATTTGCTCTAAGTTCCTTCAACTCTTTGAGCCTCTTAGCTTCCATATGTATAAAATAAGGAGTTGAGACCCTACAGAATCTTTCTAGCTCTAACATATCACAACTCTAGATTCAATCATGCTTACCTTTAAAATGGCTCTTAGCATTGACTTTCACAGTGAAAGTCAGAGTATCATAGTGGATACAGCACTGGACACAGGGTAAATAAGACTTGGGTTTGAAATGGGCCTTAAATATTTCTTAGTTGTGTAACTAGGCAAGCCTCTAAGACCCCCAATTTCTCTTCTGCAAAAATAGATATAATAATAGCATCTACCTTAGAGAGATGTTCTGAGAATTAAATGATATATGTGTGTGTGCATATATATGCACATATACACACATATGTATGTATATGTGCATATATATAAAACTTTGCAAACCCTAGATTGCTATATAAATGTAAACTATAATAATATTAATAATTATTATTATTATTCCTATTTATCTTATTTGCAATTTCCTCCTTTTATCCACTCCCATTCTCTTTCCATCTCAGAATTCATTCTTAGTACAAATGTGGCAAAAGTGTGACAGTGGAGACGAGAGGAATTGACCTTGCTATTTGAAAAGCATCACCTAATTCAAGAATAAAGCAGACTCTTTATGCACATTTGGGTATTCAGCAGTATTTCAGTTGTTAAAAACTAGTAATGACATCTTGTTAGTAAAAACTTCTTCACTGTGAACTTTTGATATTTATATGACCCATGTATGGCATTGCAACATTCTCACTTCCTTTATTGGCATTAAAAAAAATACAACACATCAGAATCCGGAGCTTTCAAAAACAGCAGAATAAAATAAAATGGTATTATTCTTTTTTTCCCTCCCAATTTCCCTTCTCTCCCCATAGTAACAATCTGGCTATTCCTCATTTCTAGATTTCTTGAATTCACAACTCCAAGGGAAGGAGAGGAAAAGAAGGGGAAGGACAGGAAAATAGGTAAGAGGAACTTCAGAGGTCTTTCAGGAGAGGCTGACATCTGCTCAGAAAAATGAGATGGAGATCAATGTTCTCCTGATAGACACAGTGTTGCTGGATGGGGCCTTAGAAATAAATCAATCCACCCTTCTTGTTTTACAGATGAGGAAACTAAGGCCTATAGAGGGGAAGGGACTTTCCCAAGCTCAAAAAGGTGGAAGGTATTAAAGCCAGGATTTCAACCCACCAATTCATGTCCCAAGTATTTTTCATTACACTATACCACTTCCCAGTAACAAACCACTCATTAGACTCAAGTAATCACTCCACTCAAACCCTCCCAAGCACCACAGACATTTATTAAGTAGCTAAAGTTCAGGGGCACTGGTACTAAGAGAGATGCAAAGTTTAGATAAGCATCAGTATTTGCCCTTACAGAGCTTATATTCAAATAAGGTGACAAGACACACAAACAACTAATATACAGCATTGTATAATTGTATCAAAGTTTGCCAAATAAAGCGTTGTGTGAGGTCTCAGGAGCAAGATTGTCAGATGAGAGGATACAGAAAAATTTAATGGAGAGGTGACATCTGAATTGAGTTTTAATGAATGGAAAGGAATTTACAAAAGGAGGAGAAAGGATAAATATTCTACGCATAGGGTAATATGTGAGCAAAGGAACAGAGGCAGACGAGGTAAATGATGTGTTTGAGGGACCTAGATATTAGACCAGTTTGACTAGATTTCATAATGAATGAAGGAGAGTGGTATAACATAAATCTTGGAAGGTCAGGTCACACCAGACTCATGAGTGTCTAGAATACAAGATTTTTAGGCCTTTTGACTTGCTTCTACACCAGGGGTTCTTAAACTAGGGCTCATGAAGTTTAAAAAAATATGTACATAACTATTTCAATGTAATTGGTTTCCTTTGTAATCTTATGTTTTCTTATTTTATACATTTTTAAAACCCTGCTCTGACAAGAGGTCCATAGGCTTCCCCACACAATCAAAGGGGACCACAGTAAAGGTTAAGAGCCCCTGCTTAACAACTTGTGATTTCATTGCCTAGTCTGAGGACCCTTAACCTGGGATTCACAACCTTTTTTAATATATTTTGATAACTGTGTTTTAGGTCAGGATCCTTTGCAATTCTGTGTATTTATTTTACACATTTAAAAATATTATTAAGAGAAGGGGATCATAGGCTTCCCAAGACTATCAAAGGGGTCCACAGCACAGTAAAGGTTAAAAGCCTTGCTTTACTAACTTGTGATTTCATTGCCTAGTCTGAGGGTCCATAACCTGGGATTCACAAACTTGTTTTGTTTCTTTTTTTACTATTTTGATAACTGTGTTTTAGGTCAGAATCCTTTGCAATTCTGTGCATTTATTTTACACATTTAAAACTATTAGTAAGAGAAGGGGTCCATGGGCTTCCCCGGATTGCTGAATGGGCACATGAGCAAAAAAAAAAATGCTTAATAATCCCTGTTGTAGACCTTGGTTTAGGCTTCTTGATTTCTAGACCCTTTGTCTCCTTCTGCCATTGTTCTGCAATCCATGATAAAATTAAAATACTCAGGAAAAAAACAAGGACTTTGTTTCTCTTTATTCTCAACATCTCTCATCTTCTTAAGACTTCAATGAAGGTTCAAGCCAAATCAATTCAAATATCATGTCTCCATCAAATTTTTCCTTATCCTCTCATCTTGCTCCTGAGATCTCATATAGTGGTTTGTTTAGCAAACTTTGATACAATTATGTAATGGTGTATATTGTAGTTGTGTGTCTTACCACCTTATATGAATGTAAGCTCTGTAAGGGGCAAATATCAATTCTTATCTAAACTTTACATCTGTCTTAGCACCCAAACCAATTCTTTTCACATCTAGGTACAACTTTTACAACTCTTCATGTTCAGAGAAACCTTTCCCTTTTTAAAATAAAAAAGTAGAATTAAAAAATCATTGTATCCTCCCCACCACCCTCACCTCCAAAGCATCCTTAACTGCTTTTATTTTAAGATTGAAATGGCTTTAGTTATTCAAGTGAAATTACAGAGGACTGAATGTTAGGCAACCAATGAGCAGCATGAGGGAGTTTAAGTCTTCTCAAGAAACGTGTTTTCCTCCAAATGTCCCATTAAATTTACCTTAGCTCTGATTTTGTGAGTATTTTATAGCAATGAAGATAGATTTTATTTTCCCTGGAGATTTTGACCTTGGCCTTTTTTACTGAAATACCATCTAGGGTGCCAATTAGGGACCAGGAGAAAAAGGACCATTTTCTTTAGAAATGCACTAAAGATTCAATGTCAAGAACACATTTTATGTAGGTCACCATATTTACCAGAGGGCAGCCTTAGAGCAGCCTAAAATGGCATCCATTTTTAGCCAAGACTATTATTAGCCTAGTAAAACCATCAATATCTAAATTCCACTAATTAGTGAATTTGCAAAAATTTGGACAGGGCTTTTGCATAAGTTTGTGTTTAATAAGCAAATCCTAAGTTCATAAAATAAATAGTTCAAGCAAGATCTACTAGATTAATGTTTAGAATTATTAAGAGAGGAAGAGAGCCCTGGTTCTGGAGTCAGATGAACTGGGTTCAAGTCTTTCCTCCAATAATTTTAGTTATGTGACTCTCAGCAAGTCACTTAACCTCCAAGGGCCTCAGTTTATTCACCTATAAAACAATGGGGTAGGATTATATGACCTTCAAAGTCCTCCAATCTCCACATCTATAGTGATATAAATAAGTTATTTTCACCTTTATAAAGCAACAAATGGTAACTAAGTATGGGCCAAGCTTATTTAGTTATTAGAGGAGATCCCTAAAGTACCTCTAGTAAGCAACATTTATTAGTCTAAGCTTGAGCTACTTTGTATAAACGAATTAGTAAAATCAACACATGCTTTTCAGTAGTCTAGAATTTAGGTTTTCTCTAAGAGAGAGAAGTCTAAGAGATGTCTAACAGGCTATTGAAACAAATTGGCAAGGTTTTCTATAATTCCCAAAGTTAAGAAAATTATTTACTTATTCTTTTAGACTTAAAAATAGATTTAAATAATCAAATCACCTTTCCTAAATTATTCTCATTCAAAAAATTTGAGCATCTAAATGATTAGTGGGGGAGGGGGGAGCTAAGGGAATAGCTGATTCTTCAGAATTAATAATTGGTTTAAACTTCTGTAACAGATCATTAAATGTTAGAGTTGGGTAGGAGGTTAGGAGTGTGGCAGGGTTGTGAGTGTCATTCAATACCTTCATCATACAGATGAGAAAACTGAGACTCCCAGTGGTAAAGTGATTTGTCTGAAGTCACATGGCCATTCCTCAAAACACCAGTGAACAGAACTAGTTTAGGCAGGCTGTGCATGTCACCCACCTCTGCCTGCTTAGAACAGAGACTCTCCAGAGCCAGATCTCTGGAGACTTTCTCCCCTAAGCACTCAATCTGGGGACTTTTCCTGAGCAGAATGTTCCAAATTGGAGGATGAATGAATCAATCCTCAACTCAGCTAGTCTAAGATTTCCAAACCAAGCTTCCTCCCATCTAGTTATCTACCAGGACATCAGGGCTTGGCCTAAGTGAACATCTTGTTTTCTAAGTTATCTCCGCTGACATGATGTAATCCTCCTTCCTTAATGTTTCAATTCTTGCTAAGGAAGCATTTATCAAATCTATTTATCATTCATACTGGAAAGGGTAGGAAAATCTACTACCTTAGACTCCACTCATAATCTGTGCCATTGCCTAGACCAAATCAATCTTCCCTTGTCACCAGTTCCCAATAGGTGCTGTATCCCCAAGTCAAATATAAGTTCCTTAAGGTCAAGTGTTGTTTCACTTTTGTATTTGTATTCCTGGTGCCTAGAAAAGTGTCTGGCACATAGTAAGCTTTAATAAATACTTGTTGGGAAATGGTTAAACAAGTTGTGGTATGATTATAATGGAATATCATTGTGCTATAAGAAACGGCAAGCTCAAAGATCTTAGAAAAACATGCACAAAATAATGAAGTACAAAATGAGAAGAACCAAGAGAACATTGTATAACAGCAGTATTGTTTTAAGAATGACTTTGAGTAAACAAGTTATTTTGGCTATTACAAACATCTAAATTAACTGTGAAAGACGTTATCTGCATCCAAAGAAATAACTGATAAGTAGAAGTATATATAGAATATATATTCTATATATATATATCATATACACACACATATATATATATGCCTATTTGTGTCTAATGGTAGCCATCTCTAGGATGGGCATGGTGGTAGGGAATAATAAATGAACAAAAGAAATTTACATGATACTTTTATTGTATATTTGAAAGGAATAGCAAGTTGTGCATAGTAGATTTGCAGTTTCATGTGCAATCATCTTTTTGTAATGTACTTGTATGGAAATGCTTGTTTTATTCCATAAATTAAAAATAAAATAATTTTTAAAAAAATAAATACTTGTTGATTTGAAATGCTGGATGACTCTGAATGATGAAATGACCAGCTATAATTATAGAAGACATGATGAAGCATGCTACATACTTTGCAAAGAGAAGTAATGGACTGAAGATGAAAAACAACACATACATTTTCAGATATGACCATGGGAATTTGTATTGCTCGACTCTGTGTATTTGTTTAAAGAGTTTTGTTTTTCTGTTTCTTTTTCCATTGGAGGGAGGAGGAAAATAATGTTTGTTAATTGAAAAAATAATAAAATTAAAAATAAATAATCACACATTGATTTATTGATTGAAATGTGAGAAATAGGAATTTTAATTTGAATATAAATCTTCTGAGTCAGTGGACATCTGACCCAGGTTTCTTTCCATTGTACCATGTGTTCCTCCTAAAATCAACGGTGATTCTAAAATACCATTTTCTCCTCTAACAACCACTTCAGTCATCCAGGAAACAGTGTCTTCTGCTTTGATAAAGAGTTGTCTGAGGACTAGTAAAATGAATGTAATCATTACTCTATTGCGGAGTCCTTCAAATACATGAAGACAACTCCATCTTAAGTCTTCTCTTCTTCATATATGATCTCACCACTGTGGTCACCATCCTCTGGATGCTTTTGAACTTGTCAATACCCTTCCTTAGAGATGGTACCCAAAACTAAACACAGTGCTCTGACATAATCTAAGTAGAGCAGAGCATAGAGGTATACTGTACCTCTCAATAAAACCTGATTATATTAGCCCGAAATTCCGTGGAAAGAGTAATCAATATGAGATGCCAGGGATCTCTTTCCCCCACTGTTTGTGCCTATAGTATGATGTTACCTTGCAAGAGATTAATAAAAAAGTTGGACTAACCAGTATTTCCGAAAGATACAGCGCAGCTTCGGGCTTCAGGAAGGCCCAGGACAATTACTCCCTCTCATACTTAGCGTCTGTGTAACAATGGATAACTCATTTAACCTCTTTAATATGTCATTCCTTCATCTACAAAATAAACATAATAACACCCTCCTTACAGAGCTGTTGTAAGGCTCAGATGAGATAATGAATGTAAGTATTTTTTTCAAATTTTAAAACATGGTATAAACATTAGTTATTTTTATGAGTTATTTTTATTTATAATTAGAACTCCCAGAAAGAGTTGTTCAGAACAACAACTGTTTATTAAGTGTTTATTATATGCCAGGAACTGTGCTAATTTCTGGGAATTCAAAGACACACCAATACATAGTTTCTGCCCTCAAGTTTACTATTTAATAAGGGAGACAACATGCAAACAACTATGAAGTGAGAGAAATTCAACTAGATATTCTAGTAAATCATTTGCAGAATTTGAGGATCTAGAGTCCTGAGTAGAGTTCAAGTTCATTCCTGTCTTCTATTGTCCAGTGAAGACTAGGTTGGCAGATTACTTATTAGAAAAAGTAGAGGATTAAAGGAAAGAGTAGAAATCCACAGTTCCTTTTAAATACCCAGTAATTTGGCCCCTATTCACCCTTCAGTCCCATCCTTCTATCACCTTACCTCCATTTTCATTCTTTCAGAGATAGACTCATTTTATATTTCATTGCCTACAATTCGGTGCCAATTGGATTTGAAACAGATTTAACCATTGGTTACTTCCAGGCTTTCCACGGGTGACTCAGAAGCCATTTTTTAAGCTTGTCTTGACCTTGATTTCTAGTATACAGATATGTACTATCTTTAATGGACTCTCAAAACTCATTCCAATATCTCCATCTCTGTAATATGAATCCCCAAACTGAACAAAGTATAATAAAATGACAGTTAACCAGAACATATCTGAATTTGACTCTCAAATACCTTGAACTTTTTTATGCTCTGCTTTTTTGGGGGGAAAGCAAAATTAAACCAAGTTTACGTTAGGGAGTGAGTCATCCTCCTCCCTTCTCCATACCCCCACCCCATTCCTTAAGGCTACTACTTAATCAAAGTTTATCAACATCAATTTCAAGTACATGCCAACTGCATGCTTGGCTTCTTAATAACATTATGTTATCAATTTGTATCCCACCTTGTGGTCTTTGATGATCCTGAGATCTTTTTTTTTTGGTCATACTTGTACTTCAGGACTTCAGAAGACTGGCAAAGTACAGACCTGTGTATCATCTGGCCCAGAGTAGCTCAGATCATGTAACACATCCTCCAGACTTGTTCCTACTAACTAGACGGTGTGACTGTATTCTTATAAATCTTACAATACAGCATAGGAGTCCCAGTCTCAACCATGAAAAGCAGTCACAAAATCTCTTTTGAACCTGTGCCTTCATTAAAGCCAATGCTTAGTACAGTTGGACCCTATGCAGATTTGTCTCTCCCAACCTCACTTAACCTTCAGTGACAAGAGTGTCACTAACTCAGTTACAATTTTTTTAAGTCAGAGTGACAAAGTCACAGGAAGCCAATCAATCCAGCAATGTAGACATATGCTTACTACAACCCAGCTCTGTTGATGTCTCTAGGCTGCATGACAGCAGGAAACCCAAGTGAAAGCTTTATGGTGAGCCGAAGCAAGACAAAAGGCAAGCACCGAGGGCAGAAGAAACTCATTAAGCTCAGCTTCAAACTGTGCACTTTAGCAGTGGCTGCTGAGAAGCTGTGGCTCAGCCTTGTAGAGACTGCCTCAGTATGAACAGTACCAAGCTGAAGGGTGCTTTGGAGGCCTGCCTGGTACAGTGCCAATGAGGAAGAAATGTCCACAGGGACAGACTCACTCACCTCCTTCCAGCGGAGGGGTAATGGTGGGCAGAAATGTGGAGTGAGGCCAGATATGGCAGGAGGAAAGATGACCACCTGGAGAGATTTTTTTTCAGGTTTCTTTGAGGGAGTGAGGTGAGGGTAGGAGGCCAGAGGGCCCAGTCGAGGGACCAGAGCAGAGAGAGAATGCATAGTACGGAACAGTAAAGTTAACACAGGTGTTTTTTTTGGAAGGCATATTTCTTTTAGAATTCTTTATGTAAATTTGAATTTGCCTAATGGGAATTTACATAAAGCAAGAATTGTCTGTATATAAGTTAAGGCATGGCATTACTATCAAAAGCATCCATTAGAGTACTTTGGAGGCTATTATTGTTCCTCCACGCATTTGTTGTGGATAGAAAGGGGAAGGAGGAGAGGGGTTTGGAATCCAAAAATCATGTTTTAGGAAATCCTTGGGTATCATGGCCTGGTGTAGCCCAATTTACTACATTATAGATCTTTCTCTGTCACTGGTCTCTTGGATATTTCACATGTCTTGTTTATCTAATGAAATTTCATTTAATTTTCTATACTTAATTTTATTATTTATTAATTAAGAAAAAATCTATTTTCTTTCCCTCCCAACCCATTAGAAAAAGAGAAACAAAAACAAAATCCTTGTAACAAATATGCACAACCAAGCAAAATAATTCTAACATGATCCATGGGTAAAAAAAAATATGTCTTATTTTACACCATGAGTCCATCATTTTTCTGTCAAGAGATGGGTGGCATGTGTTATCATGAGTTCTCTGGAATTAAGGTTTCTCGCTGAGTTGATCTGAATGGACCTTCCTTTAACTTTCAAGGGCAAGAGAAGCTCAACCCAAAAACACCCTTGAAGTAAATAAGTATAGTAGTATAGAGTTTTTTTTTATGGTGCAAGTGATTCTTCTTATGGATTTGCTAGTGCCTTCAAAAATTATTCTCTGGGCCACATGGCTACTTTACAAAATGCTATGTTTTATGGTTTTTATTTTAATTTTACATTTCAATAACATTTATTTTATTACCCTTTGTGTTAACTTTTATTTGTTCTATAATATATAAATATATTTATTTTAAAATTTGTGTCTGTGCTTATTTTATTTATTTCATATTTATATCACTTTCATTTTCAAATATATCTCTCTCCTGTCTCTTACTCAGAGAGCAATCCTTTTAGCCATTTTTTAAAAGAAAGGGGAAAAAAAGAAAAAACATCTTCCATAATGCTAACAACACATTAATTGATGTTCACAGTACATGCACATCACGCACCCTTAAATCCTCTCTTCTCCAATAAAGAGAAGGAGATACATTTTCTCATCTCCTGTTTGAGGCCAAGCTTCTTCTTAAAATTAGACAGCATTTAATTTATTTTTTGTTGTTATTCTTTTCATTTACATTGTTGGACTCATTTTTGTTTTTGGTTTTTTTTGGGGGGGGCAGAGCAATTAGGGTTAAGTGACTTGCCCAAGGTCACACAGCTACTGCATGTGTCAGGTGTCTGAGTCCAGATTTGAACTCAGGTCCTCCTGGCTCCAGGGCTGGTGTTCTACTAACTGCACCACCTAGCTGCGCCTGATGAATTCATTTTTAAAGTTGTTTGCCTTCTATTAACTTCACTTTGCATCAGTTTATATGTTTTTTTTAAGATACAAACAAGCTTCATGAGTAATAAATCTTACTTTGAAAGGGTTAACTAACAAGAGACTATTTTCTCTTGGGATATACATGTGACTTTTCACACCATGGTTTTGATATATTGCGGGATGGCATAAGAAATTAAATGAAAATTTGGGAGGAGTTTTGTGGAAGCTACCGACAGCAAGCAAAGGCCAAAGGATGACACAAAAGAAGTTTAGAAACTCAGAAATGCATAAAATATATGTATAGCATTATGTAATATCAACATATTTTATCTTTTTATAGCACAATAATTCAGATTTCTCTAGTGCCAAGGGAAGGCCAAAAAATTTTATGCAGATTTTCAAGATCATGAGAGTGCCATGCCTATAATTCCTGTGATGCAGAAGGGAGAACTGCATGTGGTTGGTTTCCAAATGTTTTCCAGAAGATAAAAGATATACTTAAAGGACTTATGGCACTTGCATTTGTATTAGCAGCCTTAGAAATGTCTGCTGTTGTGCCAGTGAAAACAATGACAAAAAATGAAGGTGCTAAATGATATATTTTAAATTTGATCCTGGAGGTAAGAGAGAACAAGAATGTAAAAGGTGGACTGAGGGACCAAACTTCCTTCAAGTCATGAGAGTAACTGCCCTGTGATTCTGGTCTGAGAAAGAAACTTCCAGCAAGAAGTCTACACCAGAAGAAATCATGGACCACTTTCTTGCTTTAATTTTCTGTGCTCTCCATGTCTACAAAGGATTCAGCATCAGTAATTTCCTCCATAGAGCTACTGGTGTCATATTCCTGAGTTTGAGGGGGATATTTGTTCATTCATTGTTGGGGAGAAATATAATGTAGACACCCCAGGGAGATACATTCAAAATGCTCTTTTGGATAATGGAGAGGTGAGATGGTGGTATCTGGCTCAGATTCAATATCTTTTAGGAAATAGCTTGGTCTTTTGTGGGGGCAGGTCAGCCTGTGGCATATTAAAGAAATTTCCCAGAGGATTCTTCTCAGAAATAAACAAGGTATCTGGGAAGAGATTAAGTTGTATCTGATACATGGAGATGATGGGAAGTTCTGATACATTAACAACTGTTGTCTATCCTTCAGAATCTCTGGTTTCAAAGGGACATAATTGGTGGATAATGGTACCTAGAGTCTGGGTTATAAGTAGGTGGAAAGTGCAACATTGTAGAGCAGGGCTGTCCAAAATGCAGCCCACTTACAAGCATAGAAATGTACATAAATGCTTTAGTAAATGAAGCCGAGCTACTGCAGAGCTCTCACTAAAATGGCAAATCAAAATATACTTTCTACTGTTTCAATAAAAACCTAAGGTTGGACAGCCCTGTTGTAGAGGATAAAGCATAACAATCACTAAAGTCATATCCTGTCCCAGAAACACCTTCACCAGGTCTTGTAGTTTATATAAAAGACTGAACCACTCTAGGTTCAAGGGTTCTAGAATGATCCACCATTGCTTTCCATGAAAGCACATTTCTGAGGAGAGACCCAGAAACAAGAGGGCCACGGGAATGGATCTGGCCGACAACTTGGGGATGAAGCTTCAGCATCCTCAAGTTGCATTTGGAAGAGAGGATTGGCATGATAAGAAAGATGATGGGGCAATGAAATTCTTGAGTTGGAAAAATTGAAGAGATAAATAGAGATGGCTGGTGGATAGGGTGCACAAGATAATTGATCTAACTAGTGCCTGAAAGAAGGCATCAAGCAGTGAAAAGGTATGAGGAATGTAGGAGGTCAACAAAAATAAAAAAAAAAATGTTGATATCTAGTTGGGTCTTCCATGAGCCTTGGAAAGTTTGAGACCTGATTTCTGGTCTCTGCAATGTTTCTTCTACCAACATCCATGACTGAATTGATAATGTTAGTACTGTTAGTTGTCCTGGGCTCATTATTCCAGGTGTTACTGGTCACCATCATTGTCATTGTCTTGGTATTCACCGTTGTTGTTTGCATTCTTTACTCTCTTCATTGCTCAGCTCCAAGGGGTGAAGGTGACTGCTCACAAAGTTTGTTGCTGCCCCCAGAACCAGTCTTCTACTGGGGAGGAAGTGGGGCTCATATAATTTTTCTTAAATGATTCTCTACATTCTCCTTATACATTACTCCTTACAACATGGCAATATTCCATTATATTCATGTACCATAATTTGTTGAGTCATTCTCCAATGAGCCCCTACTTTATTTCCAATAAAATTGGGTATGAGTGGGCCCTGATTAGCTTCCTAACTGCAACATCAATGGTTCCAAAGCATTCTTGAAAGTAACTACCATCTAGAACCAAATCTGTCCTAAGTTCCAATGAAAATGTTTCCATCATCACTCTGTGTCAATCACCTCTGTAAGATGATGAGAGGAACATGCTCCATCTTTGGTCCTCTAGGATCATACTTAGTCATTGATTTGATCAAAATTCTTAGTCTTCTAAGTCTTTCCATGTTTGAACCTATTAGTTCATTGACACAGGAAACTTCTGGATGAGGGAACTCCCTCTAACAATGCAGGTTGGCACCTTCTCTACAACTTATGGTATTACAGAATTGCCCAAAGCCCTTAGAGGGTTTGAAGAATATCACTTTTGCAGCTGTATGGAACTGAGTGGGAAAGAGATGAGGCAAGGAGATAAGTTAGAAGGCAAAATGTATTGAGGCCCTGAATTAGGAATCTAGCTCTGTGTGAGCAAAAATAAGGGACGTAAGAAATGTTATGAAGGTAGAATCACCAAGAGTTGCCAACTGACTAGATAAGTGGGGTATTAGAGAAGGAAGATTGAGGATGATGCTGAGGTCACAAACTTGAGCAGCTAGAAAGACAGTAGAGTCCTCAAAAGAAATATGGAAGTTGGGAAGAGGGAGTCAATAGGTAATGCTGACAAATTTTGAACCTGTTTGATTAAGTTGGCTAAAAAAAATGTCTAAATGACATAGTAACCTGTTTGGCCAAATCTTACAGATCCTACATTAGGCCATAAATATTTCTAGAAGGAAGGTTATAGAGTCTAATTTCCCTGTTAAATTTGTGACCCTCATAAACAACAAAATCAGGGGTGTCATGGAAAGAAGCCTGGCCTAGGAGTCAGGTGACATTGGCTCCCACCCTGGTTCTGCTCTTAATTTGCTATATGACTTTGAGCAATAAAAATGACCTCTATGAATCTGCTTCCTTCTCTGTACAATGAAAGAGTTAAAGTCAATGCTTTTTGAAATCTCTTCCAACTCTAACATCCTATGACTTTAGGAAGAAATATTCATACTCAAATACTATTTTGGGAGAGTGATAATGTGGTTTTAAAAAGTTTTCTCAGGGTAAAATTTGCCACATTTAGTCTAAAAACTCAGAACCTGTCAAGGAAAGAATAATTTAGCCTTAGTCTTTAGTCAAATGATTCACAAAGTCTATCTTTGCACTTTCCAGCTAACTAATGAAACAGTTATCTTCTTAAACTATTAATTTCATAAATATTTCAGTATCTATCAGTAATTTGGTTTTTAAAGGTGAAAAGAAAATTTCACCTTTTAAAGAAAATCATCCTTTAATTCATGGCCCAGAACACTATGGCTCAAATTCAGGCCCTGTAGCTTCCTCTCTGCACAGCCTTTGGTAGGTCACTAAAATGAGAGGACTAAATGAGTTGACCTATTTGGTCCTTTCCAGCTAGGTTACTTTACTTAAGAGTTCTATTTACTTTGCAACTATGGTATCCCTCAAGGAGACTTTCTTCAAAATAAAGTCAGTCAACATTTATTAATTACTTACAGTGTTTAGGGTATTAAATCAGGCCATTATACCAGGCAGATAAAGAAACGTAGTCCCTGCCCTCAAGGAGTTTATAGTCTAGTAGGAGAGATACAACACACATGCAAACAACTGTAATGAAGAATAGGATAAACTACCTAAGTGTAGGGAAGACACAAAGTACTAGCCAAGTTCCAAAGGAGGACAGAAATCAGGACAAATTCTTCCATTTCATAGTCAGTATTCCAGATGAAACTAGAGCTGTTTCAATTTTCACAGGTGCTTTGAAGGAGCCTGGCCACCCAGACTCCTGTCACACCAAGCCGGCTTCACTCCAAGTCCTTTTCCAAGTCTGCAATCTTTGTCGGGCCATTAGCCAAGCAGACAGCCTGATTGGATTTAAATGAAGACACTCAAAATGCAATTAGGTAAGGATCAATGTCTCTGTAACTGACTAAGCAACAGCTGAGAGAAAAGTAAGTTTCTGATATGAGGAGAAACTAGTAATGGATAAGAAGCTTCCATTCTACTATTGAAATGTAACAAAGAATTTTGTCTTATTTTATTAAAAAAACACTCTAAACTGCATGTTCCTTTTTCCTCCCTTTTCATTAGGTCCTTTTGTTTCTTAAGGGTATGTAATATGTTTCCTGAAACCCACTCATCCTAATAAGAATACACATATTCAACATGACAAGTACTTGGTCCTGTCAGTTTCCTCAGAGGGGGATGGGGAGTAAACAGGTGCCTCATGCTCTTGGCTCCCACCCATGGCCAGGCTTGTTTCTAAGGCAGGGGTGAGCAGGTGCATTCTCTTACCACACTCTGGGGGCTGTACATAATGTCTGCTGAACTTAGAAACAGCCAAGCTCATTGCAAGCGCTAATGTGTGATGGTTAATGTAAAATCACTTTCTTTTTGTTCTCTTTTTGATTTATGATGGTGAACATGGCATTTGCACCCCCTTTTTTTGCTTGGTTATCTGTTGAGCAATAATACCTATGGTCCACAGCCAAGCATAGGAAAACAAAGAAATAGGATTATACGTTGACCCTCCCAATCTCCACCCATCCCTTTCTCTTTTCAGCTTCTTTTTGTGTGTTCTTTCCTGTTGGAATATAAGTTCCTGTAGGGTACAAACTATCTTTTTGCTTATATTTGTATCCCCAGCTCTTAATCCAGTGCCTGGCACATGGTAAGTATTTAATAAAGATTTGTCCCTTCCTTCTTTTCTATCTCCCTTTCTCTTGAGAAGACCTCAAAAAAGACTTGACTTCTGGAAGTTAATGATGAGGCAGATAGATAACAGCTACATAAATCTGAAAGGTTCAGAAATGGTGGCTATGCTTTATATGTGAAGAATTACATGCACGCACACAATCCACCCTGCCTTTTTGTGTATATTGGAGTCTCTGCTGATGAACTCTTTCTCTCAAAATTTCAAAGGAGTGAGCCTACACAGATATGATGGAGTCCTAATAGAGCTGTCCCCAGCCCCAATATTCTAACTTCATTCCCCACTGTACATAGCCACTCACCCCCACTTTACCCCCGCCAATGTCCTATGCCTCACTGCTCACTAGAACAACAGGTGTGTCCCTGAACTCTTAGTTCTCACAGAAACAGAAACCCAGCACTGTCCCACAGAAACCCTTTCCCATGAAACAGGCACAATAATACTATCTTGAGCAGACAGAACCACAATAGCTAGCCGATTAGAGGGCAGCAAGACCAGAATGCTTGACCACCAAACTGTAGAAGGGGCCTACCCTACAATAGCGCCTCAGCAGTTCCACTGAGGCTAGGATCCCTCCTCTATTACCTAATCCCTTAACAAACTCCTCCTGCCTTTTTTAATATTAATCATATTCCTGTATTCAATGTAAATTTCTGTAATACGTAATTGCATCTTCACCCTATAAAATTCCATCTTGCCTTCTCTGAAGCTGCCAGTTCCTCTTGGAACTTAGCCGACTCCATGAGAGGCGTCAGTCTCAGTAAATGCCCATACTTGGATTAGAGGTGGTCTGATTCTGAATTCTTTAAGACAATTCCACCAAACACATCATGAAACCTCAACAGTTTTTGGCCCTAGGTGGGCAGAGACTAAATGTCAACAGATATTCAATTAATGCTGTGGGACTTTTTATTTTGTAAGGTAGAGATTTTTAAATTTAATTTTGTATTGTGTATTTATTTTTAAGAAGAAAAACATCTCAGTTCATATTGAAGATAATTACCATTTTTCTCTCTGCATCAAAAAGAAATAAAAATAGGCTTTTTGTCCCTATACTCTTGAGAATACTTTTGGTTTTAGAAGCTATTGTTTGTTTGTAGGGTGAAAAGAGCTGATAGAAACCACTTATAAAGTACAAATAGGAAAGGCTAAATTGTTAATGAGTGAGGGGGTGTTGGAAAATGTGATACTGTAGGCAGAAAATGTTGAAGATTTTTCTTCCTTTTTTTTCAAACTGTAAATTTTGGGGTCTGTAATTAACTTCCAGGATATTTAACCCCAATATACCAAAACTTCTTTCATGGAAACTGAATTGCAACTTTGGGTATCTCATTTACTTGGGACATTTGTAGGAAACTATTTCCTATGTTTGTGTAGAAATTTGAAATTCCTACTGGAAACTGGAAATACGGAAAAAGCAAAGGTGACAAATTACCATTAAAGTCTATTGTCAAGCACTTGGGGGTAAGAGAAGTTTGCTTGGTGATGGAGAATAGCGGAGGAGTCAGATGGTGTGTTGGCAGTCAAAATGGGCTCTTAACACTTAGCTCAACCAAGTGCCCTTGAAGAATTTGGCCTTTATTTCCTTGATCAAATTAGGTGTCCTTGACTCCTCATCCTTGCCTCAAGGGAAAACCTAGTTTACATGGGTTTGAGTGACATGTTTGTGATACCAGAGGCTTTTAGACCACAAGGGTTTAAGTTGCATCTTTGTGATGATTTTAGGTCATGTGGGTGAGTCACACGTGTGACTCACCCTTGACCCTGAAAAAGATATAAAACCAGGGGTTGGCTTTCCTTTTTCAAAGCTCTGACCCACAGCCCTGGTGGCACGAGTGACTCTGGACCAGCCCTTGTTCAGCCCTGGGCTGAACTTAGATGTTGGCAACTATGAATTGTATTTAGTCTGTCTGTCGATGTTTGTAATTTGTTTGTATT
>CM053622.1:347068404-347080454 GCA_028646595.1 Phalanger gymnotis | reverse complement strand
AACTACACAATGATTATGACTTGCATCAGTTAGGAAAATTTTCTTCCTGAACCAGATTCTCCTATCTTCCCAAAAATAGTTCAATTTCTGATCCAAGAAGTTGTTGGGTACCATTTTAATTTCTTCAAGACCCAGTATCTTAATAAAGATTTGATGTGAGAAAGTTTGGATTATGCAGCCAATGGTAGTTTAAGATTGAGTGGCAAGAGTGCAGAGGAACTGAATTAGACAGACCTTGCTACTTCCCAGTTAATGGGTACAGCATGAGATCATGTCAGTCACCCAAAATCCAGAAGCTTCTTGTTGTTCAGAAGGTCCTAAATAATTGTTCTTCCCTAGTCTATCGGAAGGTGCTGTCAACTTCCACACTAGTTCCAGAGTCAGAGGAACTGAGTTTGGATTCCAACCTTTGTACTTACTATAGTTAAGACTTTAGACAAATCCCTCACCTCTTTAGGCCTCAGTTTCTTCATCTGTAAGATCATGACTGGCTTAGATGACATCTGAGTTCCCTTCAGCTCTAAAATCATGATCCTGTGACCTGTGACGTCTTTTTATATGTCTTGCTCCAAAACAATCTCTTCTGGCTGAATTTTCTAGGACTTTTCAATTGTTTCTTCCCTGGAAATTCAACAGACCTATCATTTCTTTGAGCGCATTAATATTTTAACTTCAGGCCTTGGCCATCGTCCCTGTAATGTCAACCAGGAATTTTTTTTTAAAAAAATGATCTTCCTAAGAACAGTGAAATGAGCACAGTACAGATTGAGTATGATGCCTTGGCAATTAGCCAGCATTCATACAAGTGCATAGTTCTTTCTGTTCATTAAAGCACTGTAATCAGAAATATTAATTAAAATTACTATTAGGTCCCAGTTTGCTGTCTTACTTGAGAGTCCCAAAAGAAGTAAACAGATATCAAGCACCTGGAGGAGGCAGAAGAAAGGAGGCCAAGAAAGTCCCTATTCACCCTAAGGATTCTTCCTTAATCCGATATGCAAAGGATCCTCAGGCAAAGGGATTTATGACATTTCATTGCCAGAATGAAAGATATATTAATGCAAGGTATTATTATTTCCATTGGTACTATTTTATTAATATTTTTAGAGAAAAGAGGTGTGACCACAACAGTCTTACATAATCCATTCCCTAAACTTGAATTCTCAAAGGTTCTCTTAGGATAATGAAAACCTTGTAGTTTTTTCCAAACTAGGAAGTCTTTGAGTACAATGCCAGTTCCTAGATTGTGTTGTCCAAACACAAGTCTAGCTAAGCGCAAAGAACTTCTTTACCAATAAGTTGATCAAAAAGTGATTAATTTTTTGACCAGAGCAATCCATGAAACAAATGGTATTCAGTCCAACACAACCCCGTTTCACTTTGACAGCCATGATAATGGAATGGCAGAAAGAAAAGGCAGAAGGCACTAAGAATTACATAGTTTTTACATCATCTGTAAATATGAATTGAACTGTTGGTACTCTAAAAGATCTTTATTCAATTACCAACAAGCTGATATTCTACCAGAAGAACTGAATTACATCAACAATGACTCTTTCTCTATAAATTACATCAACAGAAATAGGGTGCAGCTAAACTAAAGCAAGGTTTACCAATCATCCTTGGAGAGACAAATAAAGGAATTGACACTATTGGTAGAAATTGAAAAGAGACGAGTTTAGGCCTTAAACCAAAAGAACATGGCATCTTCTATATGGGTGACAGAAGACATTCTACAGTGGCCTACCATGTTGGTAGGAGCATTTTTCCCCCATTGGCTGCATAGCTGGAATTGGCTGCTGAATTTTAACTGATTGAGACACAGACACTTTCTGGTGGCAACTGGGCATGAAGAACTCATTCAGTCACAGCAGGAATACCATGTAGTAAGCTGGGTGTGGAAAGACCACTTGCCCCTCCCCTTAGGTCCTATGGCACTAAGAAATGGGGTTTGGGGTCTTGGTCTTGTTTTGTTTATTCTTTTTCAGTTCTAGGTCCAATGAGAGTAGTCTTTGATTTGGAATCAGGAGCCATGGGTACCTTGGAGCCCAGGATTCTAGACCAGAAATTATATCCAGACCAACAGGAAAGCCCTGAAAAGTGAGGGTCCTGGGGCACAAGCCCAGAGTGGAAGACTTTTACTTTGGTGGTACCAATGCTATGTAGGAACTGAGATAAGCTATGAACTTAATACTTTTCTCCTCCCCAGAAACCAAGGTTATTTAGGGAAGATTCTGCCACTCAGGTATTGAGGGAGGGAAATATGTGTATTTTGGTTCCTTCTATACCTTTGAATGAATATTCCTTTGTAAAAGCTAATGTAACTATTAAGTAGTTAAATGGAACTAAAGTGTGGGAATCCCCAGAATTAGGGCAACTCAATCAGTAGTGGCTTGAGCCAATAATAGAGAATCCCTCAACTCTTTAATGGTACAGGAGAACTTTGTAGGGAGTGGATGGAAATGTATTTTTCTGAGGAGTAGGGGGAAGGGAGGGCAGGTAAAGAATCACTGTTACAAGTATATATTCCCTTCATGATCTATTCTTTCTGCTAATTTGTGGGAAGCTGTGCCTAGGTTTTTGAAGGAATTGTTTTTTGTTACTTCTCTTACTGTGCTATTTCATTAAATATCTTTGCTTTAGATTGAGTCCTCTAGCTGACTAATAAACTAGTAAACCCATTGGTAGAAATTCAACAGCTGTAAGGGTAGGTTTTTTTTAACATTTATATAACATTTATCTATTCAAACATACTTCCTTACAACAACCTTATGAGGTAGGTAGTGCAATTAGTAAGATACCTGTTTTACAACTGGGAAACTTTAGGTCAAGAGAGAAAACAGTACTTTTCCAAGTCATACAGCTCAAAAGTGTCAGATCCAAAATGCGACCGCAGGTCTTCTGATTTCAAGACTGCTGTCAGCTCTAGTTCTAAGTGTCTCAAATGCAGAGTATCTTCAACCAGGGTCAGCCTCATCTGGGAGATCCATGTGCATATTGGGGGCAGAGGGAGGGTTACACAAATATTTGTAAGACTTCTGCTTAAAAGTGAAAGAAAGGCACATTTCAGTTTGATATAAGGTAATGCTTCTTCACAATCAGGGTTTTCCAAGACTAGAATAGGCTACCTTGGGACCAATCATTATATAGATTATACAGGAGTTTCTTATTCAGATACAAGTAGAACTAAAAGACATCTGGGCCTTTTCCAACTCTGATCTTGTAGGATTTTGTGAATATGCTCAGGTCTTTCCTATATTAAAAACAATTCTCACTTAACCCTACCACCACCACCCTTAAGCAATCATGCTATAACTCTATTCTTTTTTACTGAAAATTGCTTTTTTTTTAAGTAATCTATTCTCAATGTCTCCTCTTCCACACAACTCACCAACTTCAGTCCAACTTCCTCCACAACTTCCTCCAACTTCAGTCACTCCACCACTCTACTGAAATTATTCTGTTATACACAAAAGTGATGGTAAATGTTTAATAACCAACTTTCCAAGGAGGGGAAATGTGCATGACAAACTTTTAAATTTAATTTGTATTATTAATGTTTTCTTCATCATTTTCTTAAGTATAGACAATGAAAAAAATCAAGCCCTGATGTGTAGGGTTTGCTGATTTCTGAGGTATAAAAGTTTACCTGAAATTTTAACTATCAGTCTCCTGAGCCATTATGAAATGGTTCCAGCACAACCGTGGTTATAGTTTTTCGATGACCTCTTAATTGCTAAATACTGAGGTCCATTCTCAGTACTCATTGTCCTTTGCCTTTCAGAAGCTTTTGACACTGTCAAAATACCTCCGTTCTCCTGAATACTCCTTCCACTCTTGGAATGCTCTCTCCTGATTCTTCTAACAGTCTAACCTTTTTTTGTTGGATCATCACCTGTTTTTGCTCTTCAAATGTGGGTGTACCCAAAGGCTTAGTCCTAGGACTAGGACTTTGACTCTCATCTCTTCTTTTCCTATGCTTTCTCTCTTGGTCGGTGCTTTCATTTGCTCCCATTCAATTGTCACCTGCTTCCTTTGTTTTTTCAGCACCAAGACTAATGCCTTGTACATAATAGGTACCTGACAAATATTTAGCATATCGAATTGAGTTGATCCTGAGGATGCTTTCCCTCCTTACTTCAGATTACCTGATGCTTTACTTGTATCTCTCACTTCAAAGAGATAATTTATGACCTGTTCAGGACTTAAACACAAGTTTTTGACCCTAAATTCCAAACATTTTTCATAGAAATGAAATTTCACAAAATTAAGAATTAAGTATAAGATGCAAAGAACTTGCAGGTTACTATTTTTACAACACTAATATTTCAATTGATAAATTATCTTGGTGATTTGCTTATGTCATTATCATTGGCAAGAAGAATAAAAAATAATCGAACCTCATTAATAACAAGACTGCCAAGTGAGTTCAGGAGGGGAACCTCTCTGTTGGTTTTTTTGTCTTCATTTTTGTTTTTGCTTTGCTTCTATAGAACAGCATGACACAGGAGCAACAGCATCAGGCTACCTAGAGAAAAGCAGATAGAAAGAGAATACCAACAAGGGAGAAATTCCAATAGATGGCACCTTCCAGCAACATAAAGTATTTTTCATATCACAGAAAAAAACATGCCTGACACCAGTAATATGATGAATAGCTGCAGAGCTTTTTGTGAGGCCATAATGAAGAAAAGAAATTGACTAGTTTTGCTTGGCTCTAGAACAAGGAGCCAGAGAGGAGCCATGTGTAGACATTGCAAAGAGGGAGATTTCCATTTGATGTCACAAAGTCTTCCTAACAATTACAGCTTTCCAAAAGTATACTGGGCTCTCTGGGAGGGTAATAGGTTTGCTCCCCATTACTTGAGGTTATTAAGCAAAGACTGGCTGAACACTTGCTTGGTATGTCGTAGAGTCAATTCTTTTGTGACTACATATTGGACTAGATGGCCATTGAGTTTTCTTCCAACTCTGAGATTCTGTGACTCTAGATCAGGGATTTTTAACATGGGCTCCACGAGCATTTAAAAAATTAGTAACTGTATTCAATGTAATTGGTGTCTTTTGTAATCTTATGTATTCTATTTTATGCAAGTAAAAACATCATTCTGAGAAGGGGTCCATAGGCTTTCATCAGATTACTGAAGGGTCCAGGACACAAAAAGTTTAAGAAGTCCTTCTCTAGAATGGAGAGAGGGAGGAAAACTTTTCTTATTTACTTTAATTCATTCAATTCTCATTCATTTATTAAATAAACACTTATTGAGCACTAATATTTTTAAACCTAATGTTAGACTCTGAAGGGTTCACAAAGATGGCTAAAAATGGTTTCTGCCTCCACCAAAAAATCTAGTGGGGGAAGACGACAAATATACACAAATAGCTGAACAGCATAAATTATAGAAACTACCAAGACCTTACATTATCTAATTTTCAAGTCTTTTGATATGTTTAGGATGTGAATTATTGTCCCAATTTTACAGATGAGAAAACTGAGGCTTAATACAACTTAAATGAATTGTCCAAGTTCATGCATTTAACATGTGGCAGAAAAAAAAATAAAACCCAGGTTTTCTCACTTCAAATATATGGCTCTTTCTACTAGACTATGCTGCTATTGTGATAAGTGCAGTAAGAATAGTACAAATGAATGGCAATAGATGCTACTTCTGGTAGCTTATTAAAACTTTCACAAGAGCACAAGTTCATCATTCCCCGAATAGACTTTAGAACCATGATGCTCCAGGGAAATGAAAAATACATCAAATATTCCATGTATTATTCAATACTTTGATACATTCATGAGTGTGGATATCCCATCCACCCACACAGACAACTACTGAACCCTTAGCAGGTGGTCTTAACCTGTTGTTATAGCCAAACAGTCTATTATGCTTTAACCAACCTGGTAATGAACTTCTCCGACTTTAACTGGGAACTAGACCTCAGGTAACAAATGTATAATTCATGGTCAAAGTCAACAAACAAAACTTTTGTATCTTGTGCAAGCCCATGAAAAATAGTTAGCTTTTAATTATTTCATTTATCATGTCAAGGTCCCATATATGATTCTCAGAATTCTGTCACTTGGCACGAACACATCTGAGAGAAAAAGAAAATGGCTTTATAAGTATCCCCAAACATACGGCTGCATGGATTTTGCCACAGATCTGTTGTTGCCCATCTATCTTTTCATCTCCCTTTTTGTTCTTCAAGGAGAACCAGCTCTACAACCATTGAATAATGGATCAACCAATAAACACTAGAAAAGAAGCCCTATTTCTCTCAGCTTTTAGCTTCTGACTGTGGGAGAAATCTATGTGCAGTCATCAGGATTATTGCTGCCTTGTTGCCCCTAGAGCTTAACAGTACTGGTGTCTTTATTGTAGCAAGAAAGAGAAAGGAACAAAACATAATTTTAAAAGGGCAAATAATCCAGAAATCCTGTATATGTGGCTATACACCATGTTTTCTTATGGTTGTTTCATTTGGTTAGCCAGCAGCTAAAAAGATGGTAGGAAAGAAACAAGAATTTATAAGCACCTACTATGTACCAAACACTGTGTTGTTTCTTACAACTATCATCTGATGAGACCCTTGTAATAATTCTGGGAAGGAGATGCTGTTATCATCCCCATTTTGCAGTTGAGGAAATTAAGGCCAACAGAGGTTAAGTGAATTGCCTAGGGTCACACATCTAGGAAAGGACTGATGTTGGATTTGAACTTAGGTCTTCTTTACTCTAAACCCAATTCTCTATTTACTGTGCCTCTGGTGCTATTCTAATTTGGGTGTGTTTCATGCTCACTTAGTCATCATATTTCTTTGGTTCTCAGAGATTAGGCAGTCTGTTACATACATCTCCATCTCTGCCTGTGTAGCTATGCTATATAATCTGTCCATAGGGCTAATGTAGGAGTGTATATCTATCCAATCAAAAAAGTTTTAATCTCCTATTTATTGCTCTTCTCCCATCTCCCTTCAGTGGGCTTAAATGGTATTTTCCATCAATTCCTAGTTATATGACATAGGCATAATATAGTCAATTTTATCAGTATAAAAATTAAATTAATCTCATGCCCTTCAGGGCACTGACTATGGATTTTAACCCAGAAAGCATACATGAACATTATATAAAACAATTGCATATAAACTCTTTGCATGAAAACTACACAGTAACAAAACCATAAATTATAAAACACCTAGATGCATCTCTGTGTTCACAATATCTCCTAGATCTAGGAAGCCCCCAGATAATACATAGGCCTCTCTGGACCCAGGTAGCACCAAGTACCCTGCCACATCCGGGGTGGCCTGCTAGCATAGATTCTTTGATCTACTTTACTAGGAAAGATAGCTTTTTAAGGGGTAAACAGCTTTCTTTAATTACATTCACTAGTTCAGGGGAAGGGTTACTACCCTAAACATCAAGGAAAATGCAAGCAGAGAAAATACAGAAAAAATACAAGCAGACAAATTAGCATAAAGACCAACAGACAGAGCTCTGATCAAAACAATATTGTTATACACTTTACATACACCACTGGATCAAGAGAGCATTTACATCTGAGCAGCTGGGGTGTTTGAACATACAGCTATTCAGAGACTCAACCAGGGAATCACAAGGTCCTTCTCATAAGTGAACCCCTACACTTCTCCAGAGTCAGAAGGCTTTGCAACCTCCATGACTCAGTGCCTAATCAACTTAGTACCAAAAGGTGTGAAAGCCTTCCTACAAGCAAGCCTCCCCTAAGAAATCTCCTCCCCCAATGGGCTCTGTGACCCAGGATGTATCACATCCGTGAGCTGTGCCAAAGCTCAAAGCAGGTCACATAGGCTTGTTAATGGATGGGGAAGATCTTCATATTCCATTAACATCACACCAGGAGATCTAGCAAAGATTATAATTTGATTTGTTTCATCTCCCACAGCCACTCCTTCTGCAAGCAGGCAAAGAGTTTAGGAACCTAGCTAATACTCAACACTACTTCCAGAGGGATTAGTCCTCAGATGAAGACTCAAGAATTCCAAGACTCTTGGAATCAGGTCTAGATGGACACTGTTATGATCATCAGTGCTTTCCATTAAGCAAAGTTCTCTGACTGCTTCTCACTGCAGTTAGTACATTACTTGTGAAACAGTAGGAATGGACTGAATAGGAGATTCTCACAAGGAGAAGCCAGCTGCTATCATCGTACGAGTAAATCTAATTGCGAGTCCTTCTGTGGTTTCTTGGATTTCAGTCACATGACCTCTGTCCCTGTGAATTCTAATTCCTGTCCATAGCCCCTCTACCTTGTGTTTCATCGCCTGCGTGCTTACATAATCCAGTAACTCCCTGCCAAGGAGCCAAAGCCCTGCTTTTCCATTCATAAGGGAAGAATTCATAGAGTGAAAAAGGTAGTCTCTCTGATTAGAAACTTTGTCTAGTGTTCTGATTATTCATGTCCTCAGAATTTTGATGCCATCATGAAGACCTGAACTACAAGGACTTGGAAAGTATCCAGTTTCTCCACCTGATCCTCTAGTCTACTTGATAAAAAAAATAGAAGATACATTCTCTAAGACTTATGGCTTTTCTCTGGTGTTCTCTGAGGAATATTGGGTATTTGAATTTCAAATCTCAAAATTTGGGCAACTAGGTAGCACCATGGATATACAGTGCCAAGCCTGGAGTCAGGAAGATGAGTCTTCCTGAGTTCAAATCTAGCCTCAGATACCTACTAGCTGTTTGACTCTGGACAAGTCAGTCAACCCCTTTTGCCTCAGTTTCCTCATCTGTAAAATGAGCTAGAGAAGGAAATAGCAAGCCACTCCAGTATCTTTGCCAAGAAAACTTCAAATGGGGTCACGAAGAGTCAGACATGACTGAAACAATTGAACAAAAACAATGAATTTCAAAGGAATGTTCTTTAAGTCAAGTTAATAAAGTGGATGTCTACAAAAGATCCTAGGATAACAGAGTTAGAGCTGAAAGGGATTCTAGAGGCCATTAGGTCTAAGCCTTTCATTTTACAGATGAGGAAACTGGAGCCCAAACGGTTTAAGTGAGTTGCTCAGAGTCACACTGGTAGCAAGTGGCAGAGGAGGGGCTTACACTGTGGTCTGCTGGTTTCAGAACCAGTGTCCTTTCCACCACTCCACTTATGTTGTGGTTGTCATCAAAATAAAATAAATGTCAACAGAGACTGCCACCTATCACTAAAACAAGGACTTCTATAGAAGTATCACTAACTTTAAAAATATTGGAACACAAATTTTTCTATACAACATGACTAGTGTGAAAATATGTTTCATAGGAATTGTGTTGTTAAGCAAAATTGTCTCATTAGCATGGCTTTTGTTTCTTTTGAGTGGAAGTACTTTCAGCTGTTAAGTGCTAAGCCCCAGGCCCAGGGCCCTGTCAGGTGTGAAACCTGTGTGGGTGTGGATTGGTGACTTAGGAGGGGCCAGCTCGGGAACCAATGGTTTCTGGTGATTGAGGCGGGGCTTGAGAACGCTGGAAGCTTGGCTGCGAGGAGGGGTGAGCCGGGAGACAACTTCAGTGGCTGCGGCGGTGGAAGGTGTGGAAGCCAGAAGCTGCGGAAGCCAGAAGCTGCGAGGCAGGAAGCTGCGGAAGCAGGGCTTACCCAAGTGCTAGCAGGAACGTGAGGCCAGTGAACATGACTTGGCTAAATACTCTCTTGCTTTTCTGTGGCCTCCTAGTTGCCCTTGTGAAATGGGCTTTCTGGGCTTGGAATCTTTTTGTCAAGATGTTGGAATGGGGAGGCTGGTTCAAGTTTTTGCTGCGGTGGGGCCTAAATAAATTTCTTGTTGTTTTCTCCTTAGAGAATCTCTCATACCTTGCGATTTCGGACTATTCAAACATATACATGATTATATTTGAGATCATAAATTCGGCCTTCCTACTACAGGAATGTATATGTAGAGACTATTTCAGATTGCATGCCATCTTGGTGGGAAGAGGGGAGGGAGTGGGAGAAAATTTAAAACTTATGGAAGTGAATGTAGAAAACTAAAAATAAATAAATTAACTTTAAAAAATATTGCAACACAATTGCAACTAAGTTGCCCTCTTTTATAAACAGGAACAAACCCTTCACTCCAATTCTCCTCATCTCCAAGGGTGGAGAACCTGTGGCCTTGAGGGTGGCCCCAAGGCCATACGTTCCCCACCCCTGATAGCACTGCCCTCAAAGTGGGCATCTTGTGCTTTTTCCATCTTTGTGCCTTTATTTGCTTTGTACCTTTCACTGAGAATGCCCTTATTTCCCCATTTCTTTTAATTTTCTATTTTAAGATTGATCTATTTTGTTTTGCCCTAAGAATCCAATAAATTCCTTTTTATTTTATGTGAATTACCACATAACTCCTGCTCTTCAAGAATAATAAAAACCCTTTAATGTAGTGACAGCACATGTAACTTTCTACTAGGTGCCATGGTGGGCATAATGTCAGACTTGGAGTCAACAAGAAGTGAGTTTGCATCATACCTCAGATTTATGACCCTAGGCAAGCCACTTCAATGCTCTCAGTTTCAGTTTCCTCATCTGGAAAGCGGGGATAATAAGAGTACCTAACTCACAGGGATGTTGCGAAGATCAAATGAGATAGTATATGTAAAGTATTCCGTAAACCTTATATAAATATTAGCCATTATTTGCTATCTTACAGTTTACCATTTATTAACAGAAAGGAAGTATATTCTAATATGAGTCGTGGAGTACCAGTATTAGCCATGGTATTTGACATGAATTCTTTTGCTTTTTGTTATTACTATCATTTTTATTATTATAGTCATTATATATCTATGCTTTTATTCTTTTCTTAGCTCCTCAGTAGTTCATGCAAGTCTTCCCATGATCATTTGAATTCTTCATATGCAGCATTCTATTACATTTGTACACTACAATATATTTAGTCACTACCTAAATAATAGGCACTTAATATGTTTCTAAAATAGCATCAACAAGCCTAAGGGAAGAGCATAGCATCCAACTAGGGATAGTTCGGATCACCCATAAATCACTTGGGGCAGAGATCTAGGCTGATAAACTTTGAAATGTCCATCATAGAAAGAGGTTGAGAAACTTTGAGATCCAGTCTCCAAGGAAATCACAATCAGAAGGAGGAAGTCAGGAAGTGAGTGACAAGGAAAATAAAGTGGGGGAGAGACTGAAAGTACCAAAGATTTCAGGAAGAAGAAAACCTAAAAACTGTGAACATAAATAGATAAATAAATAGGAAATGGTAACAACAGAAAAGAAAGAGTCCTTGAGATCTGATAAATGATTTCAGGCATCTATGAATAAATAAAAAAAAAAACAAGGAAAATCATCCAACACTTGAGACACAATACCCTGTGGAATCATAGGAAAACATGGAACCATAATATATATATATATATATATATATATATATATATATATATATATATATATATATATTTATGTATTCCCTTCATCTACCCTAATACATGAGACAGGTCTCATGAATTACACACATAATCTTTCCATGTAGGAATGTAAACAAAATAGTTCAAATTTAGTATGTCCCTTATGATTTCTCTTTCTTGTTTACCTTTTCATGCTTCTCTTGATTCTTGTGTTTCAAAGTCACATTTTTTATTCAGCTCTGGTCTTTTCACTGAGAAAACTTGAAAGTCCTCTATTTTATTGAAAATCCATATTTTGCCTTGGAGTATTGTACTCAGTTTTGCTGGGTAGGTGATTCTTGGTTTTAATCCTAGCTCCTTTGACCTCTGGAATGTCATATTCCAAGCCCTTTGATACCTTAATGTAGAAGCTGCTATATCTTGTGTTATCCTGATTGTGTTTCCACAATACTCAAATTGTTTCTTTCTGGCTGCTGGCAGTATTTTCTCATTGATCTGGGAGCTCTGGAATTTGACAACAATGTTCCTAGGAGTTTTCTTTTTGGGATCCTTTTCAAAAGGCAATTAGCGGATTCTTTCAATTTCTATTCCCTGGCTCTAGAATATCAGGGCAGTTTTCCTTGATAATTTCTTGAAAGACAATGTCTAGGCTCTT
>CM053622.1:347056883-347068304 GCA_028646595.1 Phalanger gymnotis | reverse complement strand
CCTCCATTTCCATTTGACTAATTCTGCCTTTCAAGGCATTCTTCTCCTCATTGACTTTTTGGAGCTCTTTTGCCATTTGAGTTAGTCTATTTTTAAGGGGTTATTTTCTTAAGCATTTTTTGCGTCTCCCTTAGCAAGTCATTGACTTGTTTTTCATAGTTTTATTACATCTCTCTCATTTCTCTTCCCAATTTTCCTCTACTTCTCTTACTTGCTTTTCCAAATCCTTTTTGAGCTCTTCCATGGCCTGAGACCAGTTCATATTTTTCTTGGAGGCTTTTCTACTTTGTTGACTTCTTCTGGCTGTATGTTTTGATCTTCTTTGTCACCAAAAAAGACTCTAGAGTCTGAGTCTGAGTCTGAGTCTCTGTCCTTTTTCGCTGCTTGGCCATGTTACCAGCCAATTACTTGACCTTTGAGCTTTTTTCAGGGTATGACTGCTTGTAGAGTAGACAGTGCTTTGTCCCAAGCTTTACAGGCTGTGCTGCTGTTTTCAGAGCTACTTCTACTCAACTGTCACCTCAAGCTCTGCCACAGCAGTGCTCCTCCTCTCCTAAGAACTGCCAACCAGGATTGCAACCCAGATCCAAGCAGGGCAAACCAAGCCCTGCACTCCTGCTCTGGTCTGCCACTTGATTCCTCCCACCATGTGAGCCAGGGACTCCAGAAGCAGCTGATGCTGGAGCTCTGGAAGCTGCTACAGGAGCTTCCTGCTGCTGCTGTCACCACCGTGCATCACCTCTGCCACCGCCAGGGCTGTGGCCGGACCGTTTTCTAACTTGATCTAGCAGATTTTCCACTAACTTGCTCCGTGGTCTTTAGTATTTGTGGGTTGAGAAGTCTGGTAACTGCCATAGCTCAGTGATTCATGGCCCTAAGGCCTGCTCCAGCCCAACTACCTGCCTGGTCTGTCCAGGCATGGCCCACACTGGGCTACGCTCCACTCCCAGCACTATGCAATAGACCCTTCCTAGCTACCATCCAGGATATCCTGGGCTGGAGACCTGCTTCCCACTGCTATTTCATGGGTTCTGCAGCTCTACGATTTGTTCAGAGCAATTTTTTACAGGTGTTTGGAGGGATTTGGGAGAGAGCTTAAGCAAGTCCCTGCTTTCCAGCTGCCATCTTGGCTCCGCCCCCAAGGACAGTAATGTTAACAGAGAAAATAAAGAGACCATTAAGAGACTTCTTCCTAAATGCACCAAGGATACAGGGGTGAAGGTGAAAATCTGGTAGAGATAGCAGTGACAAGACAGACAGGGTATGATGGACAGAACTTAGCAACATCCTTCTTACAGGTGAATGCTCCTTTTCTGGGACTACATTACAACATGGGGGGAAGTATGGGGATAAAGAGTGAATGATACCCCCCAATAACATCAAGGGCTAGCAATCAAGGAGAAGATGGGAGGAGGATGAAGAGAAGGAGCAGGAGGAGGAGGGAAAGCATGGAGGCCTTACTTTGGAGATGGGAGGGGTACCACTGATGAATATTCCTATGAGTAAATAAAGATGAGTGGTGAAGGGAGAAGAGGATCTTACACCGGATGAAGTCTGGGGAATTTGGTTCTTGAAAAGTCTACTAGTCATAGTGGGAGGAGAGAATCCAGAGATGGAAACTCTGGAGGTAACTGGCACCAGGAGGACTGGGAGGGCATGGGCACAAGGAGCTATTTCCAGGCAAATATAGAAAAAAAGGGGCAAGAGAGAGTATAGATCAGTGGTTGGCTAAATTATCAGAGATGTGGTGGGGGAAGGGTTGTACTATGGAACAGTGCTAGATAGTGAGTCAGGAATACCAGAGTTCAAATTTGGCCTCAGACATATACTATTTGTGTGAACCTAGGCAAATCATTATTCTTGTGTCTGCCTTAGTTTCTTTATCTGTAAAATGAGGATAATAATAACACTTACCTCCTAAGGTAGTTGTAAGGATCAAATGAAATGGTAATTATGAAATGTTTAGCACAGAACCTGTCACATAATGAGTGCTATATAATTGATAGCTGATATTATTATTATCATTATCATTATTATTACATGCAGTGTTCCGTAAAGTAAGTCCTTGGTAGTCTTATTGATATTACATTAAATCTTTCAGGTTAGCTAGCAAAGTCATTTTTTTATCATGTTGTTGTAACACAGCCAGGAACAGTGAATACTAATCTAATTATGGTTTTTTTTTCTGACTTCAAACTCTTATTTAATATTTTACTTTTTCCCAGTTACATGTAAAAATAATTTTAACCTTCTGCTTTTTC
The DNA here is from genome assembly GCA_028646595.1 of Phalanger gymnotis. Classification (NCBI taxonomy): domain Eukaryota; kingdom Metazoa; phylum Chordata; class Mammalia; order Diprotodontia; family Phalangeridae; genus Phalanger; species Phalanger gymnotis. Next base: position 347,066,043 of record CM053622.1, on the reverse strand, counting down.
AAATTTTGAGTTCCAAATTCTCACCCTCCAATTAAGAAGGCAAGCAATTTGACATAGGTTACATATGACTACATGTGTGTAGTCATGCAAAACACATTTCCATGTAAATCATTCTGTGAAAGAAAACACAGACACCCCCAAAAATAATAATGAAAGTAGAGAAAAAGTATCTTCGATCTGCATTTTGATTCTACCAGTCCTCTCTCTGGAGGTGAACAGCCCCTTTCTGTCATGAATCCTACAGAATTGTTTTAGATTGTTATATTCCTGAGAATAGCTACATTATTCATAGTATATCATTGTACCATATTGTCACTTGCGTACAATGTTCTACCAGTTCTGCTCATTTAATTTTGTATTAGTTCATTTAAGTCTTTCCATGGTTTTTTTTTCTGAGAGCATCATGATCATCATTTCTTAAAGCACATTAATATTCATCACAACTATAAACAACAACTTGTTCAGCCATTCCCCAATTGATAGATATCCCCTAAATTTCTAATGCTTTACTAATACTAAAAGAGCTGCTATAAAAATTTTTGTACATATAGAACCCTTTCATTTTTTCATTTTTTATCTCTCTGGTATACAAACCTAGCAGTGGTATGCATGGTTTTATAGCCCTTTGGGCATAGTTCCAAGTTTCTCTCCAGAATGGTTGAATCAGTATAGAACTTCACCAATAGCACATTAGGGTTTAAATTTCTCACATTTTCTCTAACAATTGTCATTTTTTGTTTCTGTCGTATTAGCCAATCTGACAGGTGTGAGGTAGTAGCTCAGAGATTTTTTAATTTGTTTTTCTCATCGATAATGACTTAGAGCATTTTTATATAACTACAGACAGCTTTGATTACTTTGTCTGAAAACTGCCAGTTCATATACTTTGACCACTTATCAGTTGAGAAATTTTCTACAAATTTGACTCAGTTTTCTATATGTTTGAGAAATGAAGTCTTTATCGGAGAAACTCACTGTAAAAAATTTTGTCTACAATAATGATCACCAACTATGCTTTTCTTCCATCCTGTTTTCCTTGTTGATCCTACTCTCTCTCTCTTTTTACCCTGTCCAGTCTCAAAAGTGTTTTTCTTCTGATTTTATCCTCTTCCAAATTGCCCTCCCTTCTATCAGTCCCCACCCTACTTCTCTCATCCCCTGCCATTCCTACTTTCCTGTGTGGTAAGAGATTTCGACACTCAACTGAATGTATATACGGTTCCCTCTTTGAGCCAATTCCATTGAGAGTAAGGTTCTGCCCATGGGGCCAGCAAAGGGATCCCTGTAAATCTCTTTCTTACTTTTTGTCTGATCCCCTTACCATCTGTGGGCTGAGAGGTCTAGAAACCATCACTGCTGCCACTGATTCAGTCACCTCCATGCCTGCTTCTGGTTCTGCTCTTGGTTTGCTGGGGCCCTGTTTGCTCTGGACTGCACTCCTCTTTTACTCTGGTGCAACAGACCTTTCCTGCCGACATTCTAAGTTGTCTTGGACTGGGAAATTGTTTTACTTCATCTTTTTGTGAGTTCTGTTGCTCTAAAATTTGTTTAGAGCCATTATTTAAAGGTAATTGGAGGGGTTTAGAGAAGAGCTCAGGTGAGTACCCGCCTTTACTCAGCCATCTTGACTCCTGAAGATTGTTTTATAGCTATATTTACAAAAATATTTTGTATATCTTGCTAAGGTAACAAGACATTTTTTTCTGCTTCTCATAGTTGCTTTAAATGAAATTCCTCTTTCTCACTTTTCCTTCAGCTTTTGTTGGTATTGTGGAGAAAAGCTGATAATTTTTATGGATTAATTTTCTATCTTGCTATCATACTGAAGTTATCAATCTCAATTTATTTCTTAGTTCTCTCTCTAGTGTCGTATACTTGAACTTTCATCTTGTTAGCAAATAAGGACATTTTTGCCTCCTCTTTACCAAAGTTGATTCCTTTAACATTCTGTGCCTTCTATAGCTTTGCTTAATGGTATTTTAATATAAATTAGTGCTGTATTTTGTCATGAAAATTTTCAGATATCTATATATCATATATTTTGTTATTTATGTGATTAAGCATGCTAATTGTTTTGTTGATGTTGAACCATCCTTTTATCACAGGTATAAATAAACTAGGCCACAACTTTTCTTTAACATATATTGTTATAATGTTTGCTAAATGCAATTTTAGACATTTGTGCCAAAATTAATTATTTATATTGGTTATTATATGTAGAATCATAAACTTAGAACTGAATAGAACTTAGAGGTCATAGGATCAAATCCCTCCATTTTACAGATGAGCAAACTAAAACCAGAAGAAGACTTCCCCATAGACACACACTTAGTGAATGTCAGAGATGGGTTTAAACCTATGTTTTCCTGATTGGAAGTCAAAAGCCTTATCCAATATACTATGCTACTTTCTCTTTCTCCACCTTATCATCCCCTAGTTTGGATATTACTACCATATTTTTCTCATAAAAGGAATCTGATGGAATGTCTTCTCTTTCTATTACTAAGACTCATTTAAGTAACATAGTAATTAATTGCTCTTTAAATATTTCATAGAATTCACTTATAAATACATAGAATTGAATTATAAATCCTCTCCTACCCTTTTAGTAATTCATTAATTGTTTAAATTGTCTTTACAAGATTAGGTAATTTATTATCTTCATTTCTAGTTTTGCTAAGTTGAGTATTTTATGTTTCAGTAGCTATTTATCAATTTTCTTTAAATTCTTAATTTTCCTGGCATATAACAGGGTATGTATGGTAATTTCTGATAATTTCATTTATTTTCCTTATGTTAATTGTGAATTCTGCATTCTTTTTTTAATTTTACCAATTTTGGTTTCAAAATATCATAGGAGCATCTTATGATTGTCATTCTAGGATCATTTTCATTAATATAATTATTCTGTGTATGATTTTCTTTTCCTTTACTCCCACATTTCTTAGTATCTGATGATGATGATGATGATGGGTAACATTTTTATAGGTTTGCTTTAAGTTTTGCAAAGTAATTTACATATATTATCTCATCTGATCTTCACAACAATCCTGTGAAATAAGTGCTGCTACTATTGCCAGCTTAGAGATGAAGTAACTAAGATCCTTGCTCAGAACCACACAGCCACTAAGCCTCTGAGGATTTGAATTCAGATGTTCATGACTCTAGGACTAGCACTCAATCTACTACTCTATCTTATTGGTTGTCTTATTACCATTAAGGTTTATATAGTTGTCCATTCTTTCTTATTACTATTTTATTATGATATAATCTATGTAGGATGTATCTTATATTTCTACCTATCTTCATTTATTTATGACTTATTAGGTCTGGCAAAGAAGCAATATTTAAAGATGTTAAATTATGCTTTAATAAAAAGCATTCTCTTTCCTCATTCAATAATTGCCGTAGACCTATAAAATCGAATTTTGACAGTTGTTTTAAATCTATAGTTTATTTCTTTTTCATATTTCTGTTAGATCTTTGAAAAAGAAATGCTAACATCACCTGTAATTATTGTCTTACTATCAAGTCCTTTTTGAATTTTGGTTAGGTTTTCCTTTAAGCACTTTGGCAATGCTATGCATTCAATTACATTGTTAATTTAATTGTCTGGTAGCTTTTAGATTGTTTCCCTATTTTTCTCTCTTGACACTATCAATTTTTGTTGTTGCCTCAAATAAAATTACGATTACAACTCCTGGCATTTTGGAGCGAACTGAAGCACAATACATTTTATTCCAGCACTTCATTTTAACCAGGTAGGTGTGTTTTTGTTTTAAATCTGCTACTCACAAGCAGAAAACTGTAGAATCCTATTTCCTATTCCATTCTACTCCTATCTTCCATTTTCTTGGCATGTTTAACCTATTCATAATCAAAGTTGTCTTTAATTTTAAAATGCATTTTCCTCCATCAAGTCATGTTACATGTTTTTCTTTTAAATCATTTCTGGAACTATATAGTTTGCTTTGCTTGCACTAAAATGAAAGTCTTCCCATAAACCACCTCCCTCCTCCCCACATTGCCATCCTACACTGGCCAGTCCAAGCCCAGATTCCTTGATTCTACTTTTATCATGATCCTTTTTGTTACGTTTTCCCTCTTTCTTTTTTCAGGCCAAATGAGTGAAGTTTAGAATCCTCCATATAACTAGCCCATCACTTAGTGTGAAGGACATTCACTCCTTTCTGAGAAATAGTAGTTTCTTTTTCTAGTTACTCCAGAATCTAAGCCTCCTTCATGATCTCAGCATATGATCTTTCATTTTCTTAGTGCCTTCTTTCAAGGTAAGACCTCCCAAACTAATAGCCTTGTTCACTTTCTTTACCTAATTTATATGAGAATCCGATTCTATATTTCTCTTTTCTCTTCCTTCTCTGTCTTCGAAATACCTTAATCTGTGGATCCCTATTCCAGTAAATATTAAATCATGAGGTATGCACTGTGGTACAGTGGAAGGAATTCTAGATTCTGAAATGATGAGGTGGTATGTTCGAGGGCTGCAGATAGCAAAGCTGAGAGATTCCACTCAAGTATAAAAAAAAAATTGTAGAAATGTGCCATTTGTACTTCAAGATTCCTTGCCTTAAACTTGGGCCCCAGCAAAATCAGTACGTGCTGAGGTCACTATGTACCATCATCTGCCCTCTTTCTCTCCTCACTACCCTCATCGTGGATGGCTTTTTTGTTTGTTTCCCTGAAAGCCAGCAAAACTGTCCCTGGGAGTTGATTAGCCTGGGAGCCTAAGGCTCAAACTGCATGTCCAGGCAGCATCTAGTCATACTGACAGGAACTTTCTAGTTGCCTGACGGCATAAAAAGGTCCACCCAAATGGGCTTAGTAGAAATCCTAAGGCTGAGGAAGTCACCATACTCTGCTTTGCTGACCAGTCATATTTCTGTATGAACACAAAAGGAGCCAAGTCTACATAAGACAAATGTTGCATCATCCTAATTTTGTATCTTCTCTATAATATAGCTCAGGACTGTCCAATATTAGGTTATCTTAGGGTGGCATTAAAATAAAATACTTGAGGGCCACACCCAGAATGAAAAATACAGTACACTAATGGAAAGTGAGGGAACATGTGTCATCAATACAAAAGGCAAAGGCATGAAATGTGAAAGCAAACACAAAACAACAAGCAACAACACAACAGTATAAAGGTAGGTGCCTACTGACTAGTCTGCATCATACAGATGGAACACATCCCACAGATCAATGGAAAATTCTATGTGATATGTTGTCTGTAATACTGCTTAAAAACACCAAAGAAAATTAACATCAATGAGACTATTTATTAGTGATGGAATTAAAAATTATTATTTTATTTTCTTGCTCATGAAATTAAAACCCACAGGCTGCATAAAATCATATGGGCTATATTTTGGTCAGCCCTGATACAGTCAAGTAAACCTTTTCTAACATGCTTTTCTTTTTATATATTGAATTCAAAATTCTCTCACTCCCACATTTACCTTACCCACTGAGAAGGAAGAAAAAAAATGATATCAATTATAGACACAAAATCATGTAAAACATATTTCTATATTAGCCATATCATAAAAAAAAAACAAAAGGAAAAGAAAAAAGAAAATTTACTGGAATTTGCATTCAGAGTTCATCAGTTTTATCTCTGGAGTGGATAGGATATTTTCATCATGAGTCCTTTGGAATTTTGTCTTGGATCATTGTATTGATCACAGTAGCCAAGTCTTTCACAGTTGGTCATCGTCACAACTTTGTTGTTACTATTTGCAATGATTTGGTACTGCTCCCTTCGCTTTGCATCAGTTCACATAAATCTTGGCATGTTGTTTTGTTTTCTTTTTTTTTCTGAAACTATCCCCATCATTTCTTATAGCAAAATAGTACTCCATCACAATCATACGCCACAACTTGTTTAGCCATTCCCCAAATGATAATCATCCCCTGGAATTCCAATTTTTTGACACCACAAAAAGAGCTGCTATAAATATTTTTATACATATAAGTCCTAAAAGCTACCATAGACCATGAAGCATTATCAAAAAAAATTTACAGCACATTTCTCTAGTAAAGGCCTCATTTCTCAAATATATAAGGAATGGAGTCAAATTTATAAAAATAAGAGCCTTTCCCCAGTTGATAAGTGGTCTAAGTATATGAACAGGACATTTTCTAAGAAGAAATCAAAGCTACCTCTAGTCATGTGAAAAATGTTTTAAATAATTATTGATAAGTGAAATGCAAATTAAAACAACACTAAGGTATCACTTCACACCTATCAGAAATGACAAATGCTGGAGGGGATGAGGAAAAAATAGGTTCACTAATAAACTTTTGGTGGAGTTGTGACCTGGTCCAACCATTCTGGAGAACAGTTTAGAATTGTTATAGCCCAAAGGGCTACAAAACTGTACATATCTTTTGACTCAGCAATACCACTACTAGATCTGTACCCCAGGGAGATAAAAGGAAAAGGACCTATATGTACAAAAATATTTATAGCAGCTCTTTTTGTGGTGGCAAAGAATGAAAAATTGAGAGGATGCTCATCACTTGAGGAATGGTTACACAAGTCGTTGCATGTAATTGTGATGGAGTACTATTATATTATAAGAAATGACAAGGCTGGGGTGCAGAAAAAAAAATATGGCAAGACCTATATGAAGTAACGCAAAGTGAAGTGAGAGGAACTAGCACAGAGCTTTGTCCATCAAGTAGGCATTTAGTAAATATTAATTGAGTTGAATTGAATGAATCTTTGCTCTCTGATATTGCAGAAAATACTAACATTATGTCTTTTTATCTGACAGGATATTACATAAATACTTGCTGGCACTCCATTTCAAGAGATATTTTTAAAGTAAGTGAATATAGCACTGTCCCTACAGCCTGAACTTCAGTTGATCTTTTCCTATTCAGAATCATTTGCCCCAGAAGAAAAGAAACTTGGCATCAGTACAGAGGAGACTATGGGAGAGGCCTTTAATTTCTTGATACCCAATATGATACTCTAAAACTTACCTACCTGCCTGTGTTGGCAAGAATTTCCACAGTCAGTTCCATCCACTGATGAAGTCATAGATTCAGGGAACACAAAAACTATAAAAAAAGTTAATATGACTAATTCTTCATCCTGATGATAATATGGACGTCATTAGACATATCTATGCTTCTCCTAACACTAACAATAATGATAACCACATTAATAGAGGAGCTGGATGGGGATTGAAATCCCTTCTCTCCTGCAGCTTGAATCTCTCCCAAGCATTGTTAACGTGGGCTGGATTCATTTGTTGACACCACAGCTTGAAGATATCCATCTCCACCCAGGAGCCAGCTTGGGGTCCCAATCAGAGCTGATACTAGTCCATCAGTTGCTGCTTTTCCTGGAGCAGAAGGAAGAGTGCTGAGGTATTCTGAGCCCATTCTGGATTTTTATGTGCTCAGATGAGAACATTTCATTTAATTCCTGTGAGAACTGAGCTTCCAACGCCAGGCATTTAATGTGATGTAGAGCTAAGTGAGGCAATTCATCTGTTGGTTTGTTTTTTAGACGTCTACAGTTGTGCCTTTCATTCAAATAGCCTCAGGGTATAAGTACAATCAAACAGCATTGGTATAAATACTAGGGAAACAACAAGCAGCAGTGATTAAAATAGGAGGAAACCATTCCAGCATATTTTAATGCTATTTTTGTCTCCCCATTATTTGGGATGCTTAACAGTTTTTAAGAATAGATGGAAATGGTCAAGAGCAGCTCTTAACTCAGCCAGTGAGCAAGTTTCTCATGTGACACTGCTTCAAGATCTGTCTTCATGTGTGTATTGGGGAGGAAAAAGAGGAGAATGAAGGAAGGGAGGGGTATGTACAAGCCATACTGTTCATAAAGGAGGACTCCTCAGAGTGAACTATCAACAAGATTTCCCAGTGGCATTGGGGAAGGGGAGTGGTAAATGGCCCACATTACAAATTTATGCTTTGATCTATAAGACAGAGTGTCTTGTCTAGGAATTTTGAGGTCTCTGGGATAATAGATATAAAGTTGGAAGGGACTTCAGAGGTCGACTGAGGTCAGATGAGGTGATGCAATTTGCTTTGAAGAAGTTTAGGTGACATCTTCAAGACACAGTCTCATAAGTAGTAAGTGGCAAAGCTGACATTTGGACCTAGATTATTTGACCCCAAACCAGACATCCTATTGCATCTCAGTAATGTTGGGCCAGGGACATAATTTTATCCTTCTCTAAAGTAGCAGTGATAAGCATGTTTACTTTGAGAGTATAGCTGCATGAGTGGCTAGCTAGCATTTATATAGCATTTTTGGTTTTAAAAACACTTTGCCTATGTGGTCTTGTTTGAGCCTTAAAATGGCCTTGGGAGGCACATACTATTATCCCCATTTTACAGATGAAGAAACTTAGCCTGAGAGGATCTCATAGCTAGTGAGTGTTTGAGGCAGGATTTGAACTCAGTTCTTCCTGACTCCAGAACTTTCACCCTGCCCAGCCCTCTATAAACTGCACTATTTAGCTGGGTCCAAATACAGTATGTCTAATTGTAAGTTCCAGACATTCCACCTCTCATGCCCCCTCTGTACCTGAAATATCTGTCCATGACAAAGGTGGCTAACCTTTCAAAAGGTGTCAGCTAAGTCTTCATTCAGTCAACCTAATCTAAATTGTAGAAAAAAATATTTTAGAGACGATATGGGTTCAGCAGGTGAAAAGAGTGAGAAGAAGATATGAATGGCAGAAATAGAAGAGCTAATTCAGGAATCAATTGAGGAATTCAATTCAATTTGTAGAACATTTATTTAGCATCTAGGGCCTGGCCTAGCCCAGCAGAGGACTGTTACAGTTGATGAGGATTCAAATAAAAAATAGAACAAGCCTTGCATTCAAGGGGCTTACAGTCTGCTGTGATTGAAACAATACCTACTCAAATAAGTTGAACTCAAATGAAGATAGATAGATAGAACGATAGAGAAATAAAAAAGATAACTATATGTGTGGTATTATATGTGTTATTTACACATACATATATGCAAAGAAAATATTATACATGTATATACCACAAACACATGTATGTGTATATGTGTGTTATATACGCAATCATATGTGTATATAATATGTATATATATGTAATGTATGTGTGCATACACACAGTCCTC
>CM053622.1:347002849-347056383 GCA_028646595.1 Phalanger gymnotis | reverse complement strand
TGTGGGACCGACCTTACCCAGGGACCATCCAGGCTGTCCTGCAGTGGAGCCCAGCTTCCCTCTGCCACTTTGTGGGTTCTGCAGCTCTAAAATTCGTTCAGAGCCATTGTTTTATAGGTTTTTGGAGGAACTTGGTGGGGAGCTCACGCCAGTCACTGCTTCCCAGCTGCCATCTTGGCTCCGCCCCCCAAGCCTGAAGCATTTTGCATGAGAGGTTCCTAACTGATGGAGAGATTGTTGATGCAAGGTTGTGTGCCTGAATGAGGGGCAGAAGTGGTGAGAAAGTTTGGAAAAAAGAAACATTGGTCATTCTTTATTTCTTCAAGTCACTCATGATTCCAGACTCTTTCATATTGACTCCAAGGAGGAAGAAGAAAAAGACTTTCTTGCAGACATGCAAGGTAAGCTGGCTTCTCCACATGTCCATGCTCAGTATCTTGCCTCCCAAGAAAGTTTATAGAATTTCACTCCTTGAAATTGGGGCCTCTTTCTTGGTTGGAGCAAGATCTAATCTTGCTTCCACCTAAAGAGCTCATTCATTCTTGTGTATTGTTTGGTATGAAGAACTTCTCTAACTTTTGTTTCTAATGGTCTTTTCAGTAACTAACACTTGGTGAAAAGGAGTCAAACCTTTTGGTGTTAGTTTGAGGGTAACTTTTCTCCCTTTAAAGGATAATGACACAGGAAACTAACGTCTTTATGTTCTGAATCAATCATGCTCTTAGAAGAGAAACATTTAGGGCAACAAAAATATATAATTCTAGTCCTGTACACCTCTTTTAGAGAACGGAATAGCAAATCTTGTGATCTTTCTGCTCCCTTGAAGGTAGCAGTCACAATTTTCCTTTGGAGAAGGGTAGGCAAGATTTTTGTGATTTCTATCAATGCCTCCCCTGAAACTACTGGCCTACGTGTTTAGACATCCTATGTGGATATAAATATCTTATATGGGCAGCACATACCTTAAAGAAATAATTATCATGACATAAGAAATAATGACTAGCAAGAAGTATCAAGACATATATGAATTAAGGTAAAGTAAGCTAAAGTAGGAGAACAATGAACACAATGATTACAATAATGTAAATGAAAGCAACAAAAAAGCTGGAAATTTAATTCTGTGTAATTAAAATAAACAAATTTGACCCCAAGGAAGAGATATGAGAAAGCATCTCCTTCCCCAACTCACCCCAATGTGACTGCAAAGGTGGTCAAGCATGAGTTTGGAACATTGCATGCAATATCACATGATTTCAATATGTTGGTTAAATTTGCAGGAATTTTTTTCTACCTCTTTAAAAATATTATTTTATAAGGGGTGGTTTGGGGGAGGGACACAGTGGAAAATGTAGGTGATTTTTAAAAACTCAATCCTATTTTAAAAAATTAAGATAGATACAGTTTACATCTTGTAAGGCCAATTCAAAGGCCCCTCTATCTTCCTCTTCATTACCATCATCATCACTAACATAATGTACTCAGCACTGTGCTAAGTGCTTTAAAAAACATTGTCTCATTTGATCTTCACAGCAACCCTGGAAGGTGTCATTATTATCCCCATTTTACAGATAAGGACATTGATGCAGAAAATAGTTAAGTGACTTTCCCAGGATCATACAGCTAGTCAGAATGGAGTTTAACTCAAGTCTTCCTGACTCCAGGGTAGTGCTCTAACTACTACCCCACGTGGCTACCAGAGCTTTCTTCCAGGAAATCCTCTCTTGTTCCCGCAATAGACAAATGACCATTCACTCCTTTGAACTCTCCTGGAACTTTGTTTATACATCTTTCATGCACTTGTGCCTTTTATTGTTGTTTTGTTTTGCAGTTGTATATGTGTTATCTTCATGGTTCCTACTAGAAGAAGGAGACAAGGTAGTATCACAGAAAGAGCCTTGGGCCTGGAACGAGAAGGTCCTCATTAAAATCCAGTCCCTGGCATCTATCAGATATGAGATCTTGAGAAAATCACTTTCCCTCTCTGAAACTGTTTTTTCATCTGTAAAATGGAGACAGGATATGGATATAAATGTTAATTATTCCTATTTTCACTATAAGGACTTCTTTATATCCTCTACAGTAACTAGCACCACACCTTGTACATAACATATACTCAGTAAACATCAGTCAGTATTGATCCTGATGAGAGATATCACATATGTGAACTGATATAAAGTGAAGCGAACAGAACCAAGAGAATGGTGTACAAAGTAACAGCAGTATTGTAAGATGAAAAACTGTGAATGACTTAGCTTTTCTCAGCAATGCAATGATGCAAGACAATCCCAAAAGACTCATGACAAAACATGCTATGCACCTCCAGAGAAAGAACTATCTGAATACAGACTGAAGAATACTGTTTTACTTTCTTTCTTTCTTTCTTCCTTCCTTCCTTCCTTCCTTCCTTCCTTCCTTCCTTCCTTCCTTTCTTTCTTTCTTTCTTTCTTTCTTTCTTTCTTTCTTTCTTTCTTTCTTTTTCTTTCTTTTTGTTTGAGTCTTCTTGTAAAAAATTACAAATATGGAAATGTTTTACATGATTGCTCATATATAACCTATATTGAATTGCTTACCATCTCAGAGAGGGGTAAGAGGAGGGAAGGAAGGAGAGAAGGATAGAATTTGGAACTCAAAACTTTAAGAAATGTTAAGAATTGTTTTAACATGCAATTGGAAAAAAATACATTCTTTTAAATCAAGAAAGGAAAAAAGTCCATTATAGGTAATGGGGATAAGCTAGATGCATTCTCAATAAGATTGAGGTGAAACAAGGATGTCCATTATCACCCCTATTATTCAATTTGGTACTAGAAATGTTAACTTTAGCAATGAGAAGAAAAAGAAATTGAAGGAATTAGAATAGGCAAAAGAGAAACTAAGTTATCACTTTTCGCAGATGATATGATGATTTACTTAGAGAATCCTAGAGAATAAAGTAAAAAAAAAATTACTTGAAATAATAAAAAAACTTTAGCAAAGTTGCAGGATATAAAATAAACCCACTAAATCCTCTGCATTCCTTTATATTAATAACAAAGCCCAACAGCAAGAGATAGAAAGAGAAATTCCATTGAAAGTTACTGTAGACACTATAAAATATTTGGGAGTCTACCTGCCAAGACAAACTCAGGGCCTACATGAACACAATTATGAAACCCTTTTCACACAAATAAAGTCAGATCTAAATAAATGGAAAAACATTAGTTGCTCATGATTAGGCTGAGCTAATATAATAAAAATGACGATTTTACCTAAATTAATTTATTTATTCAGTGACATACCAATCAAACTACCAAAAATTATTTTACAGAGCTGGATAAAATAATAACAAAATTCATCTGGAAAAACAAAAGGTCCAGAATATCAAGAGAATTAATGAAAAGAAATGCTAGGGAAGGTGGCCTAGCCATACCAGATATTAAACTGTACTATAAAGCAGCAGTCATCAAAACTACTTGGTGCTGGCTAAGAAACAGAGTGGTAGATCGGTGGAATAGGTTTGGTACACAAGATGAAGTAGTCAATGACTACAGCAATCTACTCTTTGATAAACCCAAAGAATCTAGCTTCTGGGCTAAGAATTCACTATTTCACAAAAACTGTTGGGAAAATTGGGAAATGGTAGGGCAGAAACTGGGCATAGACCAATATCTTACACTGTATACCAAAATAAAGTCAAAATACATTTAAGATTTAGGAATAAAGGTTGATACTATAAGCAATTTGGGAGAGCAAGGAACAGTTAACCTGTCAGATTTATGGGAAAGGGAAGAATTCGTGACTCAACAAGAGATAGAGAGCATTACAAAATGCAAAATGGATAATTTTGACTACGTTAAATTGAAAAGTTTTGTATAAGCAAAGCCAATGCAACCAAGATTAGGAGGAAAGAAGAAAACTGGGGAAAAATTTTATAACCAGAGTCTCTGACGAAGACCTCATATCTAAAATATACAGGGAACTGAGACAAATTTATAGGAATGCAAGTCATTCTCCAATTGAGAAATGGTAAACGGATATGAACAGGCAGTTTTCTGAGGAAGAAATTAAAGATATCTATAGTCATAAGAAAAAATGCTCGAAATCACTACTGATTAGAGTAATGCAAATCAAAACAACTTTTAGGTACCACATCTCTCTTGTCAGATTGGCTAACATGACAAAACAGGAAAATGATAAATGCTGGAGAGAATGTGGGAAAATTGGAACATTGTTACATTGTTGGTGGAGTTGTGAACAGATCCAGCCATTCTGGAGAGCAATTGGGAATTATGCCCAAAGGGCTATAAAAATGTCCATACCCTTTGGACCCAGCAATACCATTTCTAGGGCTGTATCCCAAAGAGATCAAACAAGTGGAAAAGGAACCTATATCTACAAAAATATTTATAGCAGCTCTTTTTATGGTAGAAAATAATTGAAAATCAAAGGGATACCCATCAACTGGAGAATGGCTAAACAAATTGTGGTATTTGAATGTAATCGAATACTATTGTTCTGTAAGAAATGAAGAGCAGACGGACTTCATTACAACCTGGAAAGACTTACATGAACTGATGCTGAGTGAGGGGAGAAGAACCAGGAGATCATTATACACAATTACAGACACATGGTATTTGTAAAGACTAACTTTGATAGACTTGACTCCTCTCATCAATGCAAGGTTCAAAAGACAGCTCCAAAAGACTCAAGATGGAAAAAAGCTATGCATGTCCAGAGAAAGAATTATGGAATCTCAATGTATATTGAGGCAAACTTTTTGCTCTCTTTTTTTTCTTCTTTTTTGGTTTCATTTCTTCTTTCTCATGATTCATTCCATTGGTTATAATTCTTCATTACAACTGGACTATTACGTAAATAAGTTCAGTATGAAGGTATGTATAGAACCTACATTGGATTACATACCATTTTGGGGGATGGGAGGGAGTAGTGGGAGGGAAAGAAAATTTGGAACCCCAAAACTTGTGGAACTAAGAGTTGTAAACTAAAAATAAAAATAAATTTATTAAAATAAAAAAGAAAGAATAATAGCTACATTGTTGTTTTTGTCATTTGCCCTTCATTTTCGAAGAGGGTAGTGGGCTTAGAACTCCTTAATTAGCCAGCCTAGCATCTCAGGCTACTTAGATTGACCTTTGCAATCTTATCACTCCTATATGAATCCTCAGGTCCATTGAAACACCTTCATTTTATGAGTTACTGTAGTATAAATCACATTAGATTTGGAAATCTTAAAATACAAGTTCAATATTGGTCTCTGCTACTAGTTATTACCTGTGTAATCTTGGTAAGTTATTTCTCTGGGTGTAAGTTTCTTCATTTGTAAAATGAGGAAATCAGGTTAGATGATTTCTAAGATCTCTCCCAGCTTTATATCCTGCATGATACTTAGCACAACTCCTTACCCAGAGTAGTTCTTTAATAAATAGCAATTGATTTCTTTGGGTATTGAAGCTATCTGTTCTCACAGTCAGTCTGCCTGAGAGGCAGCAGTGTCATTGAAGGAAAAATGCGATGCAACATCTTTCAGGGTCTGTGCAATGTTGGGAAGGTTGCTTGTCTGTCCCTCTTTGTTCTTTCTTTCCAGTGCTCTATAAATGTGAAAATGACTCCTTTTATCAGAATGGGTTTTCACTTTGTTTTATCTCTGTACCTTTTATTGATACAAAAGGGGGGAAATATTTTCAAAGTTTCTACATACAGTAGATGTTTTTCAGAATTATGGAATATCATTCAACTTTCCATCTAGAAAATAAGAAAGGATGTGTGGGGGAGGCAAAGACAAAGAATGGTGGACTGAGACCCTAAATACCTGGATTCTGCCTCTCATCAGCTGCAGGACCTAGGCAAGCCACTTTCCTCTTAAATTTCCTCACCTAGGAACTCATAGGATCATAGATTGAAAGTTGGGAGGGACTTCAATTACCATCTACATTAAATAATTTTCATTCTGGAAAACAATTTGGAACTATGCCCAAAGGGCTATAAAATCATGCATCCCCTTTGATCTAGCAATACCACTTCTAGGTCTGTAACCCAACAAGATCATAAAAAGGGAAAAGACCCACATATACAAAAATATTGATAGCAGCTCTTCTTGTGGTAGCAAAGAATTGGAAACTGAGGGGATGCCCATCAAATTGGGGAATGGCTGAACAAGTAATGGAATACATTGTTCCATAAGAAATGATGAGCAAGTGGATTTCAGAAACACCTGGAAAATTTGTATGAACTGATGCTGAGTGAAGTGATCAGAACTAAGAGAACATTGTATACAGTAATAGCAACATTGAGCAATAACCAACTTTGATAGACTTAGTTCTTCCCAGATATGCAGTGATCTAAGACAGTTCCAAAAGACTCATGATGGAAAATGCTATCCATATCCAGAGAAAGAACTATGGAGTCTGAATGCAGATCAAAGTATGCTATTTTCTCTTTTTTTTTTCCTTTCTTATGGTTTTCCCCTTTCGTTCTGATTCTTATTTTAAAACATAACTAATGTGGAAATATGTTCAATGTGATTGTACATGTATAGATTATATCAGATTGCACGCTGTCTTGGGGAAGGGAGAGGGGAGGGATGGAAAAAAATTAGAACTCAAAATCTTATAAAAGTAAATGCTGAGAACTAAAAATTAATTAATTAATTTAAAAATTAATTTAATAGTTTCATTTTATATGGAAGGAAACTAAAGCTTTGAGAGGTTCACAGAGTTAGTATCAGAAGAAATTTAAATCTAGGTCTTCCTGATTTTAAATCTCATATTCTCTTCCCTGACACTCTCAGCACCCTTGTGCACGTCTTCATCGTCTCATTCCTAGACCATTTATGGCCATAGCCTGCTGCTTAGTCTTTTTTATTCTCCATTCATTTGTCAAATTAATCTTCCTAAAACACAGGTCTGACCATAACTCCCTCCCCAATAAGTAAACTCTAGTGTTTCCCTGCTACCTCCAGGAATAAATAAAAATTCCTCTGTTTGGCATTCAAAGCTCTTCATCACCTTCCCTCCAACACCTTTCCAGTCTTCTCACACCTTACTCCCCCCTGCTCCATACTCAACAATCCAGTGACAATGATCTCCTTGCTATATCTCAAACAAGATACTCTCCAGACTCTAGGAATTTTCATGGCTGTCCTCCATGCCTGGAATTTTCTCCTTTATCTCCCCCTCCTGATTTCCCTTGCTTCCTTCCAGGGCTAGCTAAAATCTGATCTTCTATGAGAAAAGTTTATCTCTCTTAATTCTATTGCCTTCCCTCTATTAATTACCTCCAACTTCTGCTGTATATAACTTGTTCACACAGAGTTATCATCATCTTGTATGCTCTATTAGCTTCCGAGCTCCTTGAGAACGAGAACTATCTTGCCAATTTTTTGTATCCCTGGCACTATTTACAATGCCTAGAACATAGTAGGTATTTAATAAATGCTTACTGATGGACATTCTATTTACTAAGCTATGCTGCCTCTCAAATAAAAGGACTAAGCCACACGAACTTTAAAGTTGTTTCCAGTCAAATTCTCCCAGTTATCTGTGCCCTCTCTCCTAAATTACTTTACATGTATATAAGATATATACATGTATACATATATTATATATAATATATATTATATAGTATATATATAGTGTATATATACTATACTATATATAGAGAGATAGTATATATATATATATGTATAGATATATGTATAGATATAGTCTGCATTTACTATACACACCTTGTATGTCTCCAGTAGAAGGCCTAAAGTCAGGGAGACTTGAGTTCAAGTGTAGCCTCAGAAATGTACCAGCTGTGTGACCCTGGGCAGGTCACTTAGCCTCTGTTTGGCTCAGTCCCCTCTTCTCTAAAATAGTGATAACAATAGCACCCATTTCCCAAGGTTGAGAATTAAATGAAATAATATTTGTAAAGCTCTTAACACAGTGCCTGGCATTTAGTAAGTGCTATATAAATGTTAGTTATTATTGTCATTATTATCATCATATAAGCTCCTTGGGGCAAGGACTCTTTCGTTTTGTTCTGTTTTCCATTTCCATGTTCTGTTTCTCATTCACCAAACAGACAGCCTGGCACATTTATGGTATTTAATTATCACTTACTGAATGAATAAGTGACCTTTAAATTTAAAAGTAATTCTGTTTTTGCTTTCCCTCCTGGGACTTCATGAAGAGCACCCTGGCTGAACAGTGATATCCTTCCAGTCAATCCCGTTTTCACACGAACAGAGAGACTGATATTAAGAAACCTGCCAAGTCCCATTTATACATCATCTGCCAAATGCATCCTTAAGCTGATGCCATTAACTGAAGCTACAATAGTTAGTACAGTACCTAATCCCAACCAACCAGCCACGGTAAAGATGCATTTTCTACAGATTGAAAGATCATTTTACTTTTCTGAAAGGGAAGTCTTCTTGGGCCTATCTCATATAATAGCTCATGCTTTAAGTAGTATGATAGCTTTGCTTCAAGGTTGAATCCTATATGCTCTTTTAATATGTTTCATAACCCTCCAATTGTTGTGTGATTCTTGCCTAGTTCCTCAGGCTTTAATTCTATCCCTTTTTGCAAAGAAAAACCCCTTGAAACCAGAAACAGTTAATTAGAACATAAAAGCCATGCTTGCTCATATATATTAACTCTACTGTCACAGAAGCTCCAAACACAGAAGTTAGTATGGCTGTATTCAACTCTTAATTAAAAAAAAATACATCTTTTTTTTTTCTTAATTTGTACCTACCAACCAAATTTAGCTAGCATTCCTTTATCCCAGTGGCCAATAACATAGATCAACCATGCATAGCAAGCATATGCTATAAAAGCTTCACTTTGTAAATAGATGGCAGGGAAATAGTTCTATTTTGCCAGATACCTATGGAGAAGTTGGTGGGCTGAAATAGGCCTATTAACCTGCACACCAGAGGAGGCAGGAAATGTAAATATCACCAGGTGCAGACATCGGGTGGTGCCTTCTCTCCCTTGTTGATGAGCTGCTTTTCTAGCATTGCCCCATTTCAGACTGTGGCCTAGCCTATAGCAACTCTTCCACCCAGCCTCACTCGAACTTCTAGTGTTCTAGGCCTTATGTTCTCAACCTGATTCTGACTTCCTGGGTTCCTGACCTCATTTCCTGATGACTCCTCCAGAGTCTCGCCTCTGTATGCCCAATCCCTACCCACTAGCCTGACTCGGACTTACTGCTGTTTCTGCTTGATTATTTGATGTCAATAGTCTTGACCCTGAACTCAAGCTATGTCAGCCACAGATGCTCAGCAGGAAGGAAGCAAGTGCCTGAGTCTCTTCCCACTGATAATCCAGATCCAAAAAGCATAATGTTGTTTCCTGAGTTACATTCTGTAACACTTTTTTATTTCCCTAAAGCATGCTCTGTAATTTGGCAAGAGGCTAAATGAAAGCACTGTTACATGAGGAAGACAGATGTACTTAATGAATGTTGCTATAAACAATCCTCCAAGAGGCCAGTGGTTTTATTCAACCTGTTCAATATACCTTCAGTTATTTTCCCTTTTTATGCCATGGAAGGGCAGGACTGGATGATCTCTGAGGTCCCCTCCTCTAACTACAGCATTGTAAAATCCAAGCAGAAAAACTTATCCAGAGCAGAGAGAAAATTCTTTCCTTCCCTACCATGTCTTTGGAGGGCTCCCCACTCTACCATTAATCTTGGAAAGAATCAGGGTAAGGACAGTTTAAGTGATACTTCAGTAAACAACAATAGATTTCCTGAACGTCCAGTAATGATATTATAATGAATAAGAGATCTGGGGGATAAACAAAAGAGCCGTAATAGAAGAGATTTAGAGAGTTGCTTGGGTGGGACTCTATCAGGCCTTAGAACACCAAGTATTGTGATAGAGAAATTTTAGTGTAATATTTTCCTAAAGACTGATTTCATCGATTCCTGGAATTCTTCCTTAGAAACCCTCCCTCCCCACCCAACCACCAAAGGTGATCAATAAACTGTTGTGAAATTTACAATTTGAAGAGAGTTGCCTGGGCCTCTGAAAGCTTAAATCACCTACCCTAGCTAATTCTACTAGTATCCTACCTCCAGAAGAGGAACAAGAACCCAGCTCTTACTTAATGCAGAAGTCACTTGTACAGCCACCATGGCCATGTTCGCTAGTAGAGAACTGCTAAATATTACTTATTTAATTATTTCACAATCAACTTATTTGTTTCTCTCCCATTCCAAAGAACATGATAAGATTTTATAGTGTCCTCCTGTAGAAAATGGGGGAGGATATCAAAGAGTACCCACTTGGCTACTTCCTAAAACTATGTCTGCTAGAAGAAATAAATATTTTCAATATAAAGAAAGATTATGAGTATTATCCTGACCCACAATTTAAACTATGGAAGGCGAGTGAGGTAGACCTAGGCAAGAAAGCGCTCAGTTTTAGGGATCGCAAAATCTTATAATATACCTGCTGGCTTAAGGGAAACTCAGAAACTGAGTCTCAGAGTACAATGGTAATTTTTTGATTCATTTTTGTTTATTTTGCTTTGGAACTATATCCATACTGAGTGCCATAACCCACAGAAAATAAATTGGAGCACTGGAGTTAAAGATTAGAGTAAAATTTTGGATCACTGGGATGTTGCAATAAAAGATTGGTATTTTCTTTTGTATGTATTTTGTATTTTCCAATCTGTGTTTATATTGTTCTCTGTCCCATTCTCCTCACCCCCAAAGTTGAATATAAACACCATGATGACAGTCTTTTTCAGTTTTGCCTTTTTATTGCTAACACCTAGAAGTTCCTGGAACATCACAGATGCCTAATAAATGCTTGTTGAATTGAATTAAATGTGAAAAAAAAATCATATTCAGAGGCTCTCAGTGGGGATTTCATGGGATATCCCAAATTTTGTAAAGGACCATTTGGTAACATAGGAAAAGGTTAAAAGACCAAGTAGTACCCTTGCTTTGTCATTTAATTCTTGAAACAAGGTAGATTTATCATATAATTGTTGAAGCCCTGATGTCCTAGTATGATGTAGCAGATAAAACACCAGAGCTGAAAAAAATTTGGGTTCAAATCCCATCTCAGGAAAATTTGGGTTCAAATCTCATCTCAAGTAAACAGTGTGATGCTAAGTAAGTCACCACCTCTCTATACCACAGTTTCCTAAACTATAAAATGAAAGAGTTGGACTCAGTGACCTCCAAACTCTCTTAAAATTCTAAGTCTATGATTCCAAAGTTCTAAGTGAATTGCTCAAGGTCACACAGCTAATCAATGATAGATATCAAGAAAGGGTGACTTGGCCACAATGGAACTATGTGGTGAAATTATAGTAATCATTGGATCATATGTTTAGATTTCCAAAGACCCTAGAGATCAAGTAATCTCTTCCCTCCTACATCAAAAATGAGAAGTAGCCTGGTCTAATAGTGAATAGAATACTAGACTAGAAGTTAGGAAAACGTGGGTTTGAATACCACCTCAGACATTTACCAGCCGTGTGATCTTGGGCAAATCACATGACCACTCTGGGACCCAGTCTCCCCATCTATAAAATGGAGTAGGGGATGGACTCACTAATTCCTAAGATCCCTTCCAGCTAAAGATTTGTGATCATATGCGGTGGGGAGGGGGAGTCTCAAAGAGGTGAACTGACTTGTCTAATGTCCACTTACTACAATTCTAGTGCTCCTTCCACTATGCTCTACTGTTGGCCAAGAGGTTTTGGAGGTATTTAAAATGCTTTTTTTCCTTATCTACAATCAGTAGAGCAGTCATTGCTGATTAATAATGGTGTTCTATTGTATCAGATAGCCAAGAACGTGATTAGCAGGTGGGTGCCAATCTGGTCAGTGAAACAGCTACACCAATTGTACCAGGTGATTGAAACCACTTCAGAATGGAACAAGGATCAATCACCCTGACTTGCATATGACAAATCTCTGTATAAATCAGGTCAGAGGAAGGGGTCCTTCTTAAAAGCCCAAGATGTCATAATGGGGTGCTCGCCCTATTGCGAAGATGTGCTAGCTAAAGCTGCTGTATGCTGGAGAGTTTTAAGGTGAAATTCTCATCTTTGTACAAATGTATTATGGTTAAAAATTGACCCAGTTGCCTCATAGCTTTGCAAATGCATCTCAATCTCAGTCTATAGCAACTTTGCCCTTTCAAACGAGAGTCTGTTTTTCCACCGAGCCTGTTAATCAGACCAGATCGGGCACCTGATTTGAAAGATGGAAAAATGAGGTAGACGAGCTAATTTTTACCTGCCATAAAGCCAAGACTTTAAAGCATTAGGGAGAGAGTAAAAAGATCTTTGTCATCTTAAGTCACATATAAATATCTCTCCTTAATTTTAAAGCTATTAAGCTATAAAATTATTGTCTGTCTTTTTATATTGAACTACATCTACTCAGTGACAGTGTTTTCCAAAGTAATTTGGTCACAGGACATTTGAAGCTTGACACACATTGGGGAAAAGCCTACAAATTATGGTCTGAGGTGACTGAGATTTGGAAATCCCCAAAAATAAGGTGGAAGAAAGGATTTCTGGACCAAAATAAATAAAAGTAAGTATTTCCATCGCGAACATTCGTGACTCATCTTAAATGGTTCTTAATACATGATTACATATTTTAGGGGGTTTTATAGGAAGAGTTATTGCTTGAATTGAAATTACCTCATGGGGCCCTGTCTCTCACTGATATCACATGACACTTTGGGATTTTAAATTCTGCAATTTGCAAAAAAAAAAAAAGAAATAGATCTACAAAATATGTTACAAAAAGTAATGTTCATATAAAAGATACCAACACAAATGTTGGAGATTATTCATCCTACAAGTAATTCCTCTCCCTTGATTTTTGTGTCTCCCTAAACCTCAATCAGTCTACTAAATGGCATTGCTCAAAGAATGGTCAAATAACAAGATATACTTAAGATTTTAGTCTTGGTCCACAAAGCTCTTATGTGAATTCAGTAAAATTTGCAGTAAAAAGCAGTTGTAATCTCATGTTAGAATTTTAGCTTCCTGCATGCCTACAGTAAAAGTCTTCTTTTTAAATTTCCTCTGTGAATCTCTCTATTTAAACAGCGTAGGACTGTTTTGTAAGTTGACATTTTAGGGTTTATTTGTTTGTTTTGGCAATGCCATTCTACCATCATCTTTTCCAGAGGAGGATGCTATGACACAGGGGACCAAGATCACCCCCTAGGCAAGTGTTAGTAAAGAAAACGACCACAGACAAATATCATTTATTGCCTTATTTCGTAGTGTTGTGCCCTAAGAGAGTAAAAGCACTGCAGGAATTCAGAGGAGGAAGAGATCACTTATAGCTAGAATATATTCAAAAACTTTTCATGAAATAGGGGCCATGTATATGATCTGGGCCTAAGAAGAACAGGGTCACAATTTCAGAGTGGGAAAGGACCTCAGAGGTCATCTAGTTCAATCTATAATCTGAAAAAGAATCCCCACTATAACATACCCGGCAAGTGGCCATCCAGGCTCTGTTTGAAGTCCACCAATGAAAGGGAACCCAGTACATCCTTAGGCAGCCCATTCCTCTTTTGGATAGCTCCAATTGGAAGAAACTTTTTTGCCAAGATCAAACCTAAATTGACCCTTTTGAAACATCTACTCTTTGTTCCTGGTTCTGTTCTCTTTGTTCCAACAAAACAACTTAATCCTCTTCCACGTAGCCCTTCAAATACTTGAAAAATATATCATACTCTCTCTGCCCCTCCCAAGTCTTATCTTTTTCAGGCTTAAGGATGGGTAGGAAGTTCACAGGGAGGTTAGGCAGGGGTGCGGCATTACTGGAAGGGATAACAGCAAAGACAAAGAAGCAGGAAAGAACAGGACTGAATCAGAGAATAATATCATGAGATATTGGGACATTGTAGGACAGTAGTGGTAGATTAGGCTAGAAGTATTAGGCTTCTGTCCCTACTGGGATAAAGGAAAGAGTAGTTAACTGTCTTGTGTCAGAGAGTAGTGAAAATTAGCAGAGCTAGAGGGAAAAAAGCAAGGAGAATAAGTGTGTGTGTGTGTGTGTGTGAGAGAGAGAGAGAGAGAGAGAGAGAGAGAGAGAGCATATGCACATGTGTGAGCAGCAGACGGGGGTAGAGAAAGGAAAACTGAGGTCCAAGTAGGTAAACAGACCTAAGTCAGAATCAGGAATTCACAAAAGCATTGGGTCCATAGTATTAGAAAGGAGTTCAGGATCTATAAGTAAACAAGTGGTCAGTATAGCACCTTGGAGAGGGAGAAACATGAAGCATCACAGAATCACAGAAAAACAAAATCTCAAAAGTTAGAAGAAATTTAAGAGGCCATCTAGTTCAATCCATGTTTTTAAAAGAATTCATTCTACGACATATCTCTAGCAAGATTTAGGAAACCATGATCCATGTCTAACAGGTTTTAGGGATGACTGCCCCTTATACAGCCTACGTGAGTGTGGGGTGGGATGCATGGAACAGTGTACTGATTACTACGATAAACCTGACTCCTCAGTCTGCTACTTGACTCATTTACCTTATTTTCTCTTTTCAGGTTCCAATGCAATAAAATAAAGGATAAAATGTACTGATTTTGCCTCCTAAATGGCAACTTCTCTCTCACTAATAAGTTTTGAGCTTCTAACTCAGTTCATTAAATGTCATTTATTAAACTGGAGAAATCACTTTTTTTAATAACTTTTTGCTCATCTCACTCTATATACCAAACCACCTAAAATCCTAAGCTTAAAGAAACATTAAAGTTACGGGCTATATAACTTATTAACAATATAACAAAGAATAAAATATGTCTAATGGACCAGTGGTGAGAAAGATAACAGCCAGAATTACCTATAGCCATCCCTGCTACTCCTCGCTTCTTAATTCTGGAAAATCAGTCTCACCACTTGTCTCCCTCAGGATGACAAAATTCTCAAGCATTCTTTTTGTGGATGTTTCTTTGCAAAATGAGCTACTCAATTGTCTTGGGAAAAGTCTCTTCAGACTCTGACAATGAAATGACTCAGTGTCCCAGGAAAGAAGTATTCTTAGTCCTTTCTCTGTGTCCCTTACCCAGCCTCTCTCTAGACATCATAGTAAAACAGACTCCATTCCCTTGAATGTTATAATAGCAATATCTATAGACTATGTATGAGAGGCTATTGAAGCTGGTATTATAGAGCAACAAATTGTCAACTAGCCTTTACTTGAAACCTTCCAATATGATGGAATTCTCTACTTCCAGTGGGAAATACTTTCTACTTTTCAAAAGCTCTCATCATCGAGAGATATTTTTTCTTATATTTATCCTAGTCTTGCCCCTTTGCAACTTATACCATTGCTTACCCTCTGGAATAGGCAGATAGGAAACAGGCAACAAGTGTTTATTAAGTGTTTACTTTTCTGAGAGGCACTGTGCTAAGCACTGGGGATGCAAATACCAGTAAAAAGAAGACAATCCCTGCCCTCAAAGAGCTTGCATCCTCCCCAGGAAGCCAATACGTAAAAGGAAACTGAGAGTAGCAGAGAAAGGGAGAAGGTACCTACATGGGGATATGGTGACAAAAATCAGAGGGTCATAAGGAAGACAGAGAATGAAACTTGGCAGCCTGGGCGCTATCACCAAAGTGGAAACCTTGGAAGGAATTTACCAGTGAGAGAAAGAGCCAAGGTGACAGAGTGAGCAGGCCCAAAACTGAGCAGGCCCAAGGCAACAAGGGAGGCTCCAGAGCAAGACAGCAGCTGAGACATGGTAGCAAAATGCAGAGAGTCAGAAGCACAGCTAGAAGAAGCAAATCAAGCAAGTCTAATTTCTCTTTCAGATATCTCTTCAAATGCTTAAGGACATTCTAGACCCTCTTTTCTCCAAGTTAAATATCCCTAAGTTCTATTCTCTTTAGTCTCCCTAAAGTCGATATGGCTTAAACTTGAGACTCTTTACCATCTGGGTTGTACTCTTTGTAGACTCCCTTCAGTATCCAGGGCCTTCTTAAAATGCAGTATATCACAAGATCACAGATTTAGAGCTAGAAAGGACTTTCAAGAAAGGACTTTCTAGTCCATCAAGTTACAAATTAAGAAAACTGAGCCTTGCACAGGTGGTAAATAGGAGATTGAGAACTTGACCCTAGGTCAGGGATAGGCTGAACACACAATCCACATGCACTCTGATCAGTGGAACTTTCACCTAGCAGAACAATAACTAGGAATCCTGAATTGAGGGTAAGAATCAGGAATGGTGCAAGAAGGGAAGGATGGGAGTTCATGCCTATGAATCATCTGGTAGCCTCTATTCCAATCCAATCCAATCAATTCAAATCAAATAAATATTAAAGTGCTGATTTTATAAAAGATACTGTGTGTTTCTTGGGGATTTGCGGATTCAGATACATTGAATAGTGCCTGATTTCAAGAACATTATATCCTTGGGGGAGGGAGGGCAAAAACGGTTATACATATAAATATATACATTATTATTTGAGAAAAGAGAGATCTCCATCAGCTAATAAAATTATGAAAAACTTCCTACAAATATAGAATAGAGACTGAATCATGAAGAAATATGGGGATTCTGTGGATTAGAGGAAAGGTCAGAATGGTTTTTTTTGGAATGGTGATGGGCAGCTCGTGCAAAGTCACAGATATGAAAGATGGAATTCTAACTTTGGAAAGGAGCAAGTAGGCTTAGCTGGTTGAAAAGAAAAATGAATGAAGGGCAGCAACATGGAATGCTGTCCAGAAGATGGTACTAAGGAGGGAAATTTGGCTGATGAACACCTTCCCCCGGCCTCCCTTTGGGCAGTGAGTGGAATTGATTCTCCCTAACCATGCCTATCTCTGCTCACTGGGAGTCATGTTCAAGACATGACCTTCTTTTGAGATCCCTTTCTCTGTACCTTTCCCCTCTCTCCCTATGGGAAAGAGATATCCCGATGGCCCTTTTGTTCAAAGCTACGGGACTTAGAATATAAAGAGATTAACTTGAGGGTTTTTAGCTTAGGCCCAAGACTTATTTTTTTCTTTCTGCAAAGTTTGAAAGCTAAAAAATACAAGTTACTCATAAAAATTAATAAAATGCTATGAGTCCCCAGGCAATCTGTTTTCCCATTTTATTTTTAATTATAAAGCATTTATTTTCTCTCCTCTCCACCTCTGTTTAAAAGAAAAAGCAAAACAAAACCTTTGTAACAAATTTGTGAAGTCATGCAAAACAAATTCCCACACCGTCCATGTTCAAAATTGTATGTTTCATTCTATGACTTGAATCTATAGCCCCTTTCTTAGGATGTGGGCAGCATATATCTTGCTTAGTCTTCTGGGACAGAGGGGAGATCTTGAAGGCAGAATCCAATAGCTCTGAGAAGTGATTGGATATAAGAGTGAGAGATAGGAAGAGCCAAGGTTTATATCAAGGTTGCCCTCAGGAGAGACCATTAGGATAGTGCTGCCCTCAATAATAACAGGGAAACTTGGAAGAGGGTGGGCTTAGTGGGAGAAATAGTAAGCTATTTTGTAGTCATGTTAATTTTGAGGTGCTTATAGAACATCTGGTACCAGCCGGTGATGCAAGACTAGAGGTAAAGAGAAAGAGAAGGATGGTAGATATATAGATCTCAGACTTACCTGAAAAGAGATTATAATTGAATCTACAGTAGTTCAAGAAATTATCCTGTAATACAGGTATAAAGAAGCAATGCCATGAATGCTGAGGGCAGAGAATATGTAAAAGGAGGGGATATCAAAATAGAAATCAAGAAGGAAAAATACTAAGCAAGAGTTATCATATTTAGTGATTAAGATATCGTTAACAAGTTAACAAGTTCAACCTCAGTTGTGATGAGTTAGATTGCAAGGAGTTGAAAAATGAGTGGGAAGGAAGAGAAATAGATGATATAGTATGTGCTTTCTTTTCCAGGAGCTTGGTTGTGAAAGGAAGGAAATATATGAGAGTCATTTCCTATTTCAGCCAATTGTTCTTGCTAATTAGATGGTAGATTAGACATGGTGAGTCCATTTGGCATAACCGGAAGGGGGAATGATTTGACACCCATCTCCACTCTAGGTCCTTGTTATCTTTGTGGAAATGCAGATACCATCTTGGCTGCGATTAATGATATGTGGCTATAAGCAGAAGGTAACAAAGGGCCTAAACTTCCAACCTAGATAAGCAAACTGAAGTTAACCTACCTAGTGGGCTCAGGCCAAGCATATGCAAATGATCTCATACCTTCATCTTGTGGAGGAAGGGGAAGAGAATGACAAGGAAGCTACCATTCTCCCTCTTGTCCCACCCTATGGGCACTGCTCTGGAGATACACCAGTACTACCTCCCCATCCCCAGGCCCCCATTTATCAGTCTTCTAGAAAGACAACTGACAACCAGACTCAGGAAGTAACCTCAGATGGTGGCTTGCTAATGATATCCTCTTCAGTCACTTGCTACTGCCCTGTCCAGTGGTAGATGCAGATGCCATCCTTTCTGACAGAGCACCTTCCTAGAGTTAGAGGTTATGACTTGGTGGGCTATTGTTGATGGAAGCATTACACAAATTACACAAGATGCACAAGTCACATAGTAAAGGGTGTTTCTCAAGTCTGGACACATAGGCAATTAATGGCAATGTGGAGTTATTGCATCAAGTTCACATGAATCTTGCAATCAACCATTTGCCATCACAAATCAACCTTTGCATCACAAATGATGGAAACCACGTTGAAGATGCTATTTGTTAATATTCCAATAAAATAAAAATTCCATTCATTTCATTTCTTGAAAATATGCATTTTTCCTATGTGTCCAGACTTTAGGAACACCCTGTAGTTTTCATGTTTTGTCTTTGTCATATAGCCTTCAGTCTACTGGATACTAAAAACAAACTCATCTCCGTAAGTAAGTATACATTAAAAAATCCTCCTTATCAAAGAGAGTATTTGATTAAGTGGCCCTAGAGGACCAGTCACAAAGGCAGAGAAAAATATAGCCCTACCTCCCCAACAAATCCTACAAATTCAACAAACGCCTAGAAAATGTACCAGACAAAGTCCTGTTTGGGAAATATAAGGAAAAATCGAAGAGACATTTTTCCAGGCCAGGGAAAAAGGCAGAGAAAAGAGAGGCTTGTGGACTCTTGTGGATGAAGATAGCCAGGAGGGTAATTCCTGAAGCTTTCCAGTGTGAGAAATAAACTGGGAACTGTTGTTGTGCGCTATGGTAAGAAGAGGTGGAGGAAGCAGAACAGATGGGCCCGATGCTGTGCAGGGAGCAGGAACAGATGGCAATTCTGTTGCTCATATCCCATAACTGAGTCACAGATCCAGTGCAAACTGAGGAGGGGATCTGTACAAGTTGGAGATAGAACAGGGCAAAGAGTGGTCTTGGATCTGGGGGACACTTCCTGAGTTCTGGAAAAGGAGAAGGAACAAAAGAAGCATCTGTATGGCTCTGATCAAAGAGAAGGGCGTAGGATCCAGTTCCAGCCTAATCTAAAGAATGAAGCTGAACAACCAGAGAAGGGCTCCCAGACTGAGGGAGAGCTAAAGTTATATTGCTCTGAATCTTCAGAGATTTCCAGCTATCTGATGCTGGCTGGACAACATGTTTCTACTAGAGCTCCAAACAAGGGCAAGTCCATAGTTGTGTCACCCACACACAAACCCAGGTCAGGAGCGTTCAAAGTTCAGACCAGGAAGCCCTTGAACACACAATTTAGTACACACTGAAAGCAGTCAGGTGCCCAACCTAAAATGCCTCTGTTATCCTTGAAAAATATAGTACTCAATGCCTGAAGAAAGCAGTAACAGGACCCAAAAGAATAAAAAATGAGACCCAGCAGAATGTGGTAGGAAAATGCAGAGCCAGAAGCATAACTAGGAAAAGAAGCAAATAAAACAAGTGTCTAATTCCTCCTTCATATGATATCGCTTCAAATACTTCAGGACAGCTATGACATATCCTCTCTAAGTCATCTCTTCTCCAAGTTAAACACACCCTAAGTCCTATTGTCTTTATTTGGGTATGGCATAAACTTGACACTCTTTACCATCCAGGTTGTACTGGTCATGGACTCTCTTCAGTATCAAGGGTCTTTGATATCCAGAAGTATGCAGAGTCTAACTCTAACACAAAAGCAGGAAATAAAGCTAAAAGGATAAGTAAAGAAAAAGAAGAGTCCTGTCATAAAGAGTTATTATGGTGACAGGGACACCTAAGACACAAACCAAAAGAATAGAATGATTCCAAAACACCTACAAGCAAAGCCTCAAGGAAAAACATTGCTTGGACACAAGTTCAACTAGAATTCCTAGGAAAAAAATTAAAGCAAAAATTTTAAAAAGAATCTAAAATAATTTTATAAGTGAAATGAGAGAATTAGAAAAATGATGAGAAAAGAAATGAGAATTATGGAAGAAAGGCTTGAAAGAGAATTAACAAACTGGTGTAAGGGATACAAAACTTTGCCCAAGCAACAAACTCTTTAAAAATTAAAATGAATCAAATAGAAATATAGAGCAAGAAGAAATATTAAAACAAAATCAAAGGACTGAAAATAGAAGAAAATCTAATGTATCTCATATTAAAAACAACTAACCTGAAAAACAGATCAAGGAGAGATAATTTAAGAATTACTGGACTGCCTGAAAGCCATGGCCAAATAAAAAAAGAATCTAGACATCATATTTCAAAAAGTTAAGAAAACTGTCTTAAGACTTGCTTAGAACCAGAGAGCAAAGTGAAAACCTAAAGAATCTCTTGGTAACCTTGTGAAAGAAAGCCTCTAATAAAAATTCCCCTGAACAGTGTAGCCAAAATTCCAAGCTTCCAGAACAAATGGGGAAAAAATTACAAGTAGGCAGAAAGAAAGATTAAAATACTGAGGAACCACAGTTAGAAATACACAAGATTTAAAAGCCACCAATGTAAAGAAGTAGAGAGATTCAAATGTGATATTCCAAATGGCAAAAAAGATAGGTTATCAACCATGAATAACTTAGTAAAATTGAATATAAGCCTACACGGGGCAAATGGACCTATAATAAAATAGAGGACTTCCAAGTATTCCTCCTGACAAGATAAGAGATGAGTAGAAATTTTGAAATACAAACATAAAAGTCCAGAGAAAGATAAAAATATAAATACAAGTGAACGATCAGAAGGTACTAAACAAGGATGATATGATTACATTCAATTAAGAGGAGATTATATAAGTATTGTCTCGGAGACCTAGTAACATCGGAGATAATATAGGGAATCAAATTAGACAGAGGACTTTGGAGTAGTCTTGATCTTATCATCCACTTCCCATACCTTATGCCATGAATAAATTGTGATGAAAACTTTAAAGTTATTGAAGCTAAAACTGGGTTCATAATGATGAAAATTCCCTTCACAATAGGCGTTAATTTTTCTAGTTTACAGAAATAAAGTATGAAAACTGATTTGACCATCCTAATATAATTGTGTCTTCAGTTTTGGGTTAAAATATTTAACCAACTAATTCAGATCATTTCAACAACTTGGGAAAAGTTCCTGCTCTAAAATAGGGGTACTTTACCAAAGTTATGTAGGCATCCTAGAGGCCCACTGATTGATTTCAGGGGGAGTCTGCAAATTTGGATGGAGAAAATTTACATCTTTATATTTACTATGTCTAATTGATATTAAACATTTCTTTCCATTATATAAAAATGTTCTAGGAAGGGGCCCAAAGGTTTCACAAGAATGCCAAAGAGGTTCAATTCCCAACTCTGCTGTTTGTCACTGAGGTAACATTCTCTAAACCATTTATTGTCCCTGGGCTGTGCTTTCCTCACCTGTAAAATCAGGAATGGTTAACTACATGGCTTCTGAGGTCACTTCTAGCTATAGAACTATGCTCCTAGGACATTCAAGGAATATGGCTAGACATTGGGGATACACAGATGAAAATCAACCAAAAAGGCCTGCTTTATGCCAGGTATTGTTCAAATGAAGATATGAAGGACAACAGCGGAACAGTCCCTGCTGCCCACAAGGAGCTTACATTACATTATGTGGAAAGAATGTATACATATACAGACACAAAATAGAATGTGCTTTCAAAGAACTTACAATCAAAGACATGAGGGAGGGAAATAGTGTGTTTATAAATAATGTCGATATAAGGCAGAATATAAAAAGTGTTAAGGAATATGTTAAGGAAGGGCCTGGGCAACTGTCTATGAGAAATTTGAGGGAGAAAAAAGATATCTCTTATGGCTGAGGTGTGAGGGAAAGGAGGAAAAAAGACTCATACAAAGTTCTAAAGAAGAGGCTGCAATAAAGATGAGCATTGAAGGTAAGGACTTAGAGAAAAAAATCAAGAATCATGGAGGAATTTTTATACTCATCAACTCAACATAAGGAGACACATTGACAACAGATGGAAATGACCATGAAACTGAGTTCAGTAATGTCAAACTAGTAAGCAAAATGTTCAAACTAGTTGGTTAACTTGACTATGTTTTGACGGTCTTGGATTATTTATTTAAGCTAATTAAATTAGCCAATTATCAATTAATCAATCCATGTAGATTGGTAACTAGCCATTAGGAAGCCTGAAATGATTACCACAAATCTCATCTGAGTAGCGTAGCAAGAAAAGCAACCTCGAAACAATTTTTTAAAGATAAATAGAGTAAAAGTGGGATACCTTAGGTAGAGAGTTGGGAGACAGAGACTCTGGGATATTATCAGACCAAGAGGCAGTAGTTGAACAGATATGGGCCAGAAAGAATCTCACAAGAGTGCTTCCTATTTTAACTAACTATCCTGTCTTAACTCTGTCCTAAGCTCAGATATTTTTACCTGTTGAGAAATACAAGTGCTGTCATCACACTCTACATTTCAGTACCTGGGGCAGATTCCAACTCACTCATCTCTAATATGGCTTTCATTCCTCACAGAGACTTAAGAGTTATAAACTTAAGTATAATAATATCCAATTGTACTTGCTTAAAAGATCTGTAATTTTTTGTTGGGAAAGACATTCTTTCCACAAATACAATAAGCCCTTAGCGGATCATGACTGCTTTCGCAAGTTACTATAGCTGGAAAAAAGAATCATTACTTGCTGACCAACTTTGGAGTAATGAACATCTTCCCCTGCTTGGTCTCAAAAGGACAAATACATATTCATTAATATAGGTCTTAAAAAGCCTTTTCAGCTTGCCCTCAGCTCCTACTAGCCCAGCTTTTAGTGTAAGCCATTCATCTGCAATATGTACCTTTTCACCTTATTTTTTAAGGTAGTAATAATAGTATCATAAATAAAGCGTCATCACACTTCCATAATTACAATGTTTTTTCATTGCAAGGAAAGTAGAGTAGCTGGGTTTGGGACTGAAAGAGTTAACAATAATGCAATCAGTATGAGGGTGTCTTCCTTACAATAAATGAACGTCTATGTGATTAAGCACTAGCATTGCAAGAGCCACAGTGAAAAGGTCAATTGACCTTCCTATCAGTGTTCATTTGCACAGTATGGATTGACAAATAATTTGTCATATGTCACAAGAAGCATTTAATTAAGCTGATAATGACTGTTCCCAGTTTGCTTTGTCTATAATTATTCTTTATTTCCCCAACATAAACAAATTAGCTCTAATAGCATGTCAGGCACTGTTTTCAGTCACCACAGGACTTCTAATTTGTCCTCTTTTCGGTTGCTGATTAATCAAAACTGTCCAGAAAACATGCTCTCATCTCCATGCATCTGCTTTTCTGGTCCTCTTCTGGCCCTTGTATGTCTGTTAATTTCTTTTCTGCACAGGGGTGATTTTCCCCTCATCTTTAGAGCAATAATTTATCTCTTCCTAGAGTTGATGTGTTGCTATATTGAGCATGTGGCTGGGGTGGGACACCAGGAAACTGATATCTCATAGAAGATTCTATCACATTCATTAGAATATTTACCATGGTGCTGGCAGGGCTGTCCTCCCTTTGCCAAACATGGATGAAAGGCAGAAGACCTTCTTTGGAATGGATAGATTTTCTCCCCAACAACCAACTTGAAATGATAAAGAGGTGCTTCTGCCAGCTAAACATAATTAATGGGTATGTCATACTTGTATATAACAATGACAGGGTCTTGCAAGCGAATGAGACAGGAATTGTGGAAGCTATTAATATCCTTGTAATAGAATGTACCTGAAGTTCTACTTCCTCACTAAATAACAAAAGATTAGTCTTTGAGCAGAATAATTCTGCCTCTGTCTATGGAACTGGGTGCCAATCAGGCAGACTGGTACTGCCAGCTTTGTATAGAGAAGAGTAAAGATTCTCTCACTCTATAGAAACATACATGAATACACACATATATGCATACATACATATATAAGATAAATACAAATTCCCTCAAAATAATTTTAACAGTTTTTAAAAGTTTTGGGTTTCAAATTCTATCCCTCTCTCTCCCTCCCCTTCCTTGAGATGGTGAAGAACTGTGAACGACTTAGCTCTTCTCAACACTACAATGACCCAAGACAATCTGAAAAGATTCATGATGAAAAATGTTATCTGCCTCCAGAGAAAGAACTGACGTTGTCTGAATCCAGACTGAAGCATACGATTTTTCACTTTCTTCCTTCTTTCTTTTTCTCTCTTTCTCTCTTTTTGAATCAGTGATGAGGATTTCACACATCAGTGCAAAAATTCTCCATCAGTGCAGATCCACATCTATTCAATAATTTGTATTCTAAGAGACCTAGGGCTTAAGTGATTTGCCCAAGATATAATATCCAGTATGTATAAGAGGCAGAACTTGGGGGCAGCTAGGTGGCACGGTCAGGAGGACCTGAGTTCAAATCATGCCTCAGATACTGGACACACTTAGTACCTGTGTGATCTGGGGCAAATCGCTTAACCCCAATTGCCCTGACTTCCCCCTGCGAAAAAAAAGAGGCAGAACTTGAACTCCGGTCTTCCTACCTCTCCAGGATAGGTCCTTTGTCTATTATGCTACATTGCTTTTAACAGGTCCATATAGATATGTGTGTGTATACACATACACATGAACACATATATACACACAAAATGTATATATTTACACACATATGTCTACATAAATACACATTTACACATTGTATGTGGATATATATACACACATACATACATATGAACACACTTTCCCAGAGAGTGGCAGAATTTCTCCACATGAAAAATAAGCTTTTGTTATATAATGAGGCAGTAGAGCTTTAAGTATATACATACATATATATATGTATATATATATACATATATTCAAATATATATACACACAGATGTATGTGTGTTTGGACATGCATGTGCGCACACACAGAATGTGGCTACCTGGTGCAGTCTTGAAGCATTTATATTTATCTTAGTACATTTATTTTTATCCCTCAGAATTTAGGTCATTTGTCTCTCTCTTATTCTCTCCTCTTTAACTTGTCTCCCAGATGTTTTCTACCACTATGCCCTTGTTTCAACAATCTGGCTAGCAGCTGTTGTGGGGGTGAAAGACCAACACAAGCCCAACAACAAGAACGCTGCCAGCACACTGCAAAAGCCCAGGTTCTTTTGATCTGCTTTACTAAGGACAGCAGCGTTAAGGGGTTAACAAGCTTATTATAATCCAGCATACAAATATCATTCACTTAGTTCAGGGGAAAAAGCCAGCACCCTGAACTTCAGAGCAAAATACAAAGTACAAACATAGACAGACAGACCATGTCTGATTCAAATCCCAATACATAGTTACCAGAGTGTAACAAAGTCCCAGCATCCAGATTTATGCACTGGAGGACTCTTAGCTACAGCTGCCCCAATTCTCCGCATCAGCGCACCACCAAGAGTGAGAGCCCTGAGCAAATACCTCTGTCTCTCTTCTTGTACCGGTTCAGATATCATCAACTGTTATCTGAATGACCAGAACTTAGGCTACTATGATTGGCTCTGGAGTTAGCATCTCCACTTAGGAGGTGCTAACCTGGAAGCTTCACACCCACATAGGTTTAGTACCTAATAGGGATTAGGGCCTGGGGCTTAGCACCTAGTAAGACTCAATGAAATACACTGAATTAATCAAAGGAAACAAAAGCTAAACTCTTCAAGGGCACTTTGTTGAACTGAGTGCTGAGAGCCCGTTTTGTTTACTAACACAGCCCTCCACACCTGTCTCACATAATAAGACAGTGCTTCTTCTTGCCAAGACGAGCTCCTCTCTGTGCACAAATGATCTCATTCTATTTCATCTTCTCTAGCAAATTTCTCCCTCTGTCATCTGCACTGTCTCACTTATCTTCATTCTCTCCTTGTCTACTGGTTGCTTCTCTACTGCCTACTAACATCTGTGTCCTCTATCCTTAAAAAACTCTAACTTGATCCATCTGTCCCTGCTAGCTATCATCCCATTCTTCCCTTCTGTAGACAAACTTCTTGAGAAGACTGTGTACATGAGGTGTTTCCATTTCCTTTCTTCTCACTCTTTTCTTTCTCTTTACAGTCTGGCTTTTGACCTCTCCATTCATCTGAAACTGTTGTCTCCAAAATTCTCTTGATTAGCACTTTTAATGACCTTTTGGAGCAGCCAGGAAGCATAATGGATAGGGTTGCCAGGTCTGGAGTATGAGGACCAAGAAGCAACAGTTAAAACCAAACAGGGAACAACTGATAGGTTTAAGATTGGAAAAAGAGTATGACAAGGCTTTATATTGTCACTTTATTTAACTTATAGGCAGGGTGCATCATGTGAAATGCCAGGTTGGATGAATCAAAAGCTGGAATTAATATTGCTGGGAGAAATATCAATAATCTTAGATATACAAATGATACCATTCTGATGGCAAAAGTGAAGAGGAATTAAGCCTGTAGATGAGTGTAAAGGGGGAGAGTGTAAAAGCTAGCTTGAAACTTAACATCAAAAAAAAAAAACTAACATCTTGGCAACTGATCCCTTCACTTTCATGGCAAGTAGAGGGAGAAGAAAGGGAAGCAGTATCAAATTTTATATTCTTGGGCTCAAAGATAATTACAGACAGTGACTGCAGCCATGAAATTAACAGACACTTGCTCCTTGGAAGGAAAGCTGTGACAAATCTGGACAGCATGCTAAAAAGCAGAGGCATCACTTTGCTGACATAGTCAGCAAAGGACAAAGTCCATAGAGTCAAAGCTGTGGTTTTTCCAGTAGCAGTGCATAGCTGTGAGTGTTGGATTATAAGGAAGGCTGAGCACCACCAAATTTAAAGGTTTGAATTGTGGTGCTGGCAAAGATTTTTGAGAGTCCCTTAGACAATGAGACCAAATCAGTCAATACTTAAAGAAAGTAATTTAGGCTATTGGCTGGAAGGTCAGATACTGAAGCTGAAGCTTAAATACTTTGGCCAGAAAATAAGACAGGACTCATTGAAAAAGATTCATGTTGGGAAAGATTGAAAGCAGAAGGAAAAGAGGATGGCAGAGAATGAGATGGATAGATAGTGTCATGGAAACATTGAACATGAACTCGGACAGACTTTGAGAGATAGTGAAGGATTGAAAGGTGTGGTATGCTATGGCACATGCGATCACAAAGAGCTGGACATGGCTGAAAGACTGAACAACAACAATGGCCTTTTCTCAATCTTCATTATTCATGATCTGTCTATAACTTTTGACATTGCCAATTACTCTCTTCTCCTTGATATGGTCTTCTCTCTAGCTTTTCATGACACTACTCTTATCTTATTCTCTTGCCTATCTGACTGCTCCTTTTCTGTCTCCTTTTGCACATCATTGCAGTGATGTGTCAATATTTGTTCCATAGGATAATGAGATATATGCATTCTATGAATAACTTCACAAGAGCTTCTAAACAAATTTCCCACATTTCTGGCTGCTCAGTGATATTGTCGAGAAGGTGGACATGAGGGAGCAGGGCAAAAAAGTCAGAAAATATGGTTTCAATTTTAAAAGTAAAAAAGACCAAAAGCTTGTAGACTCCTCATAAGCCTCATATCTGTCAAGAGTTGCTGAATATAGAAAGTATTGATCAACATTAGCATAATGAAATGGAGTTTATCTTGACAGGAAACCACAGGTTACTGATGTCTGAGTCTTTCGAGAATCAGTTGTCTGTGCGTGATTGGATCATTGGCTTATTAGAATTAAGATCAGAGTCAGTAAAAGTAAGAACTAGTGAAGTTGAGAAGACTACGGATGATGTGTCAGATTGTAGTAGCTCCAACCCTGCCACTTTAATTAAATTGTTCATTCTGAAGAGTGAGAAATGGATAAAAGGAAAATCATGAACTCCAGACATTGCTGTTTCTTGGAATTTCATTGATGTAATACATTTGACAATATGAGGATCCCAAAAGAACAACGAAACTGCCTCAGAAGTGAAACTATTACATTTTGATTCACTCTATCAACCCAGAGCTCGATCTCCATGAGAAAGTGACTATAGCACTTGTGGAGATGTAGTCAGTTACAACAGCTGTTCCTGACCAAAATGTACAGAGAATTAGTGGAGGAGAACATTTTAACGATACTCACTGGGTGCTTTCCAAAACATCTCAAATTGATTTCAAAAGAATGGAAACTATGGCTGGTCCTTTTTACTCAAAACAAAGAGGTGACCAAGAAGACAGAGGCAACTTTGGGCCCACATAACCCCTTTCTCATTTCTTTAAAATCCTTATAAGAATGATCTGTGTGTATGTGTGTGTGTGTATGTTTGTGTGTGTGTGCACAAAGAATATTTTTGATAAAAATAAGATGAGAGATGACTTCCTCAAGCAGCTCATATTTTCGGTAATCCAAGTAACTGAAAAGTATAGAGAATTTTTTGTTGTTGTCGTTCAGTCATTTCAATCATGTCCAACTCTTTGTGACCCCACTTGAAGTTTACTTGGCAGAGATATTGGAGTGTTTGCTTCTCCTTCTCATTTTACGATGAGGAGCAGGCAATCTGAAGATGAGGAAACTGAGGCAAACAGGTGATTTGCCCATGGCCACACAATTAGTGTCTAAAGCCATATTTGAACGCATGGAAGATAAGTCTTCCTGACTCCAGGTCCAGTACTTAATCTATTGCAGCAACTGGCTGCTCCAGTAGAGAATATAGGACTACTAGTCAGTCAGTTAATAAACTTTTAAGTGCCTACTACATGTCAGATATCGCTCTAAGCACTGGAGATTCAAAGAAAGGCAAAAAAAAAACCCTTCCTCTCAAGGAGCTCACAGTCAAATGGGGTGGATAATATGCAAATGACTACGTAAAACCAAGCTCTCTACAGGACAAATAGGAGATAATCAAGAGAGGAAAGGCATTGGAATTAAGGGGAAATCAGGAAAAGCTTCCTACAAAAGGTTGGATTTTAACTGGGACTTGAAGGAAGCCAAGGGAGTCAGGAGGCAGAGATGAGGAAGGAAAGATTTCTAGGCATGGAGGACAGCCAGATAAAATGCCCAGATTGGGGATATGGAGTGTCTAGTTCAAGGAAGAACAAAGAAAAGAGACCAGTATCACTGTGTTGTAGTGTGTGTGTGTGTGTGTGTGTGTGTGTGTGTGTGTGTGTGTGTGTGTGTGTGTGTGTGTGTGTGAGGGCAGGTGTAAAGGACTTCGAATACCAAACAGAGAGATTTAAATTTGATGCTGGAAGTCAGAGAGAGTTATTCAAGTTTATTGAGTGTGTGGGGGTATGTGTGACATGATCAGATTTGCACTTTAGGAAGGTCATTTTACAGTTGAGATCACACAAAGCTTATTATTTATAAATTACAAAAAAATTTGATAGAACAAAATATAATCCTAAAGACTTTCATTTGGTCAACAAACACTTATAAAGTGCTTAATATGTGTCAAGCTTAGTGCCAAACTCAGGAGATAAAAATAAATTCAAAAACAGTCTCAGCCATCAGAGATCTTATATTCTAATGTGTTTCCCACCCATTTATTAAAATCATACAAGATACCATGACAGATGCAACCATTGATATAACTTTGTTTAACAAACTGGAAAAACAAAAAGACTAGAGAATGCATATTGGCTTGATGGTTGACCAGTAGTTAGTATACAAGTACCATGGACAGTTGCTACAGGAAGATAGTTATCTGGACCCAGAATAAAAAAAAAATGGGTGGTGGTGGTGGTAGATTTGAATCACAATTCATACAGTCAAGTGAATTCAAATTCAAAAATATTTATTAAGTGCTTACTATATGTTAGGTACTAAGCTAAGTTCTGAGGATACAGGGAAAAAAAAACAGTCCTTGCTTTCAAAAAGCTTACAATCTAATGAAAGAGACAGAATGCAAATCATTATGTACATACAACAGATATAAAGAATACACTGGAGGCACTCTCAGAGGCCATGCACTAGCATTAAGACTGGGAAAGGCCTCTTGAAGAATGGAAGATTTGAGCTGAGACTGAAAGGAAGACAAAAAATCCCAAGGAAGAGGTGAGATGGCAAAGTATTTTCAGCATAGGGGATAGAAAGAGGAAAGGAATGGAACAGGGTGATGGAGTGTTGCTTTTGAGGAAGAGCAAGAAGGGAAGTATTGCTGAATCAGAGTAGGTGGAGGGGAGTAGAGTATAAAGAGACTGGAAATGAATGAAGGGGCCAGGTTGTTAAGGGCTTTAAAAGTCAAACAAATTTTATATTTTATCCTAGAGGTAATAGGGAACCATTAGAGATTATTGAGTGGGGGGCAGTGATACAGTCGCTTTATTTATAAATCTCTTTGGTAGCTGAGTAGAAGATGAATTGGGGTGGAGAGAGACCAGAAGAAAGGAGACCAACCTGAAGGATACTGTAATAGTCCATGAATGAGGTGTTGAGGAACTACACCAGGGTGACAGCTGTTTTAGAGGAGATAAGGGAAAATATATGAGAGATTCTATGGTTACAAATTATAGGAGTTGGTAGTATATCGGATTTGGAGGTGAGAGAGAATGAGTCAAAGATAATATGTAAATTTTGACCTGAGGTAATTGGGAGAATGGTAATGCCTTTTACAGTAACAGGGAAAAATTAGGGACAAAACACAATATGTTCAGTTTTGGACAAGATGACTTTAAAACGTCTATAGGATATCCAGTGTGAAATGTCTAATAGCCATTTGGAGGGGCAAGTCTGGAGGTCAGAGATTAGGGATGTAAAGAAAAATATCAGAATTATCTGTGTAGAGATGACAGTTGAATCCATAGGAGCCAATGAAATCACCAAGGAGATAATATAGAGGGAGAAGAGAAGAGGACTGAGAGCAGACTCCTAGGAGATACCATGAAGTATCCATGGTTATCGGTAAACAGCAAGGCACTTTCAATGATCTCAAACTGCTCACTTCCTCAAAGACCTTTCTTTTAAACACCAGTAGTTTCCTGTCATGCCACATAACAGTGACCTATGGGGCGCTAGAGCCTGAGAAAAATAAAAGGAGCAGGCCATCTGGAAAAATAAGAGAAAGATTCACCACAGGTGTGTGTCTTGCAGCGCCTTAATGAAGGTGACCAATATGGGAGTAGTGTAAAAGACTTCAAGAAGATGTCTGACTAGAAAGAAGGCAGACTGATCATGTAGAGAGATAGCTTCTTGACCATTATCTATGTTGTTTGCTTCGTTTGAATTGAAGTATGACATCTTGATGGCCCCTGAGTTGTGCTGCTATTCAGAAAATATTATGAACTAAAAGAAAGTCATTATGGAGAATTACTGCAAAGACATGCACAAGAACAGGATGGGGTGTGTTCTATATTAGTGGAAGGTATGGCACCAGTGAGACAAGGAATCTATTGAAGAATCAAAAGTGAGAAGGCTGAGTTGTCCTCCTACTGACACTGACAATCGGGAAGTTGTTTTGAGTTTTGACTGGAACTCTTTGCTACTGGTTTCTTGGGGTTATGTCACATCTTTTTAAAATATCAGAGTATCCCTTGTTTGTTCAGGTTTTCCCTCAGTATGGTAGGAGCAGCACAACAAACAAACACAGACAAACATAAACCAGAAACCAAGTAACACATTTAAATATGAAAAATTAACAGGTATGTGTTTAGTGGGGGCAGGGTTTAGAGAAGAAAAGGAATAGATTATTGGGTGAGCTTTTTTTTTGCTCCAAATGGGGCAGTCCCATCCATTTGTCCTTTTCACAACCTCCCTTCCCCCACCATTTACCCACTAAAGTAGGCCAGAATACATGGAAGTTGCCTGAAGGACTGAAATGGTTCTGGATCTAAGTAGACTGCTCTACCCGTAACCTATTACCAGGTTTCCAAGACTTTACCCTCAAACATTCCTGCCATTGTCCTCTTCCCTTTTCCCATTTCTAGACAGATCCTAACTCTTCCATGCTTACTTCTGTGGGGGAGAGCCCAGAATCCCTGCTTCACTGTGACACATAGCTCACTCCCCCAGCCCCCTTCCCAGTAATGGTAGCCTAATACTTTCTGGGCTTTCTGACCTGTGGGGGAGACACTCCAATGTATCCTTAGCATTCTTGAACTTTGCTGCTGAACTTTCAGGACCTTTGAACATTTCTGTTCGACCCATCGATGAACTCGCTGATATATGTTTTCTGTCCAAATTACACTGTGGATTTCTTGAGAACAGGGACTGTTTTCTTTTTCTGTATTTGTCTTTATTGCTTAGCACAGTGCTTGGCAGAGAGTGAGTACGTCGATACTCCTTCCTTCCTTTCCTTTCTTCTTTCTTATTCCTAGATTGCCCTAGAACTGGGTCAAGATTCTAGGGGTGATAACCAGATGGGAGAAGTACACTGTATACTGTTTTGAAGACCCTCTTACTTTCTGGAGAGCTTCAGCAATGCAGTCTCTCTTCTATTGTCATTTCTCCTACGTTTTATAATTTCTATTTATCAACCTCTTGGCTGTGATTTTAATAGTCTGCTCAGAGTTTTTATTTTTTTCTTCCTGGGTCCCTTATTATTATTTCTTCCATCATTTCCAGGAATTTTTCATTAATTCTGATAAAATAGACAAGAAAGAGATTTTCTTCAATCCCTTTCTGCTTTACTTCAAGCAAAGGAGGCCAGCAAACTTATTGCTTATGCTATTTATAGGTGCTTCAGGCAGGAAGACTTGTTCCCTGCAGAGCTCTGGAATAGTTTCTTCCATGGTCATACCTACTCAGGGTGATCAAGATGAACTATGGCTCCTCTCGCATGTGGATGGTGCCTTTCCTGGAACAGTTCGAAGTACTCAGCAGACATTCGTGCCAAGCAAACAATACTTGTTTTATCTCCTTTGAGAGAAAACTGAATTTTCAGGGTTTTATGTTGATGATAATAAGAATTTGTTCCGGATTTGTACTTCCTTGAATTTTATCGGGTAACAGAAGACCTTTGCCTATAGGAGAATTTTATTTTATTGACATTATTTCTCAAAGAGATCATGCAAAAACCTTAATTTTCCAACCAGATATATGGCAAATTTTAGTAGAAATATCACTTAAATTGTACCATCTATCCATTGCAAAATTAGAAAGGTAATTTTATAGCTGGACTAAAATTTCTGTTAGAAGTGAGATAGTGTGATAGAAAGAGCACCAGTCTGGGAACTAGGAGGCGTGAGTTCTAGAGCACATTCTGCTACTTAACTAACTCTCTGGGTGACTTCAGACAAGTCACTTCTTGCAAGTTAAAAAAAATAAGTTATTGATATCTTCTGTT
This sequence comes from Phalanger gymnotis, assembly GCA_028646595.1. Classification (NCBI taxonomy): domain Eukaryota; kingdom Metazoa; phylum Chordata; class Mammalia; order Diprotodontia; family Phalangeridae; genus Phalanger; species Phalanger gymnotis. The sequence goes on along the minus strand of CM053622.1, from coordinate 347,022,735 downwards.
TCTTACATAATTGTAATTATGCCAAGTATTCCTCTCCCTCTGCCTCCTAGAGAGCCATTTCATATAAAAAATAGTACAGCTTACACCAAGAGAAAGAGTTATCTTCCATCTCAAGCTCTAGTCACACTTTAGGGAGACAACCTGGAAAATGAACTTGTTAAAAAAAATAGCTTTCCCCTCGATGTGTGCATCTTTTCTCTCCACATGTCTTTCTTAAGAGTCTCTGGTACTACATGTGTCATTCTTTCCAGAAGCTTTGGTCTCCTTGTGCTAACATTCAACCAATTAGGAATGCATCTTTCTCTCTGTACTCAGCATGAAGCTCAGGGCTGCTACTCCTTCACCAGGTTTCTTCTATAAGAAACTGTTTCATCATTAAGGACCATTATTCTTGGACTCCTGTATCTCCATCACTTGTGTCTCATATAAGCAATGGAAAATAATATTAAAGAAGACAGTGGTGACAATAATAGTGGCTGTAAGGAAGTGTCTGTTTAATAATATCTTATAACTTCGAGGGGAGATAACTTATAATGTTCAAAGCACAGAAGGCTTGGAGGAGACAATATTGGCAATGGCAGTGCCATGTAGTATAATTTTTGGTACCATGACACTTTTATACCACGAAAAAATATGCTTATATAGTTAGAAGAGATGGAAGTAACTTTCATAGTATAGGGTCAATCAGAACCTACTTTTTATTCATGTATTGCCCAACTGGCCAGTTCCAGGTGGGTCCCCAGTGGGGCAGCTCCTATTACTCACAGGGTTGTTGTTTGTCATTTATTCTCAAAGAGGACCAGGACATCATGGAAATGGTGCCATGACATTCAAGTGAATTGGATTTAAGTGAGGGAGGGCTGTGCAAAGTCACCAGTCTCCTTTTCTCCTCTGGAGCCATCTGGGTCCAGTGGCCCACACATCAGGACAAGTGGAGATGGCTCTTTCTTAAGAACCATGCCTAAACTCAAATTACTCTGGCTCTCACTGATTGGCCAACAATAAGTCCCAGGCCAAACCCCACTTGGTCATTGTTTGGGCCCTGATTGACTCAAAGTGAATGTAAATATGAATTGTTTCTATTTTGGCCAGAAACCCTGCCATTCTTCCCTTCCCAGCTTGATATTTTTCTGGACTAGATTTAAGAGTCCATTCTTTGCCTCATTTTTTTTAATCTAGCCATAATCACTGAGTAGACATTAACTCAGTTGAACTGAGACCTGTTAAAGATCTTAGCTTTAAAAGACCAAGTTCTTCCACTGTATCTGGGGCATCTCCAGTCATCCTGATATGTGTCTGGCCACTAGACCCAGGTGGCTCTGGAGGAAAAAGTAAGGCAGATGACTTTGCACAGCCCTCCCTCACTTAAATCCAATTCACTTGCATGTCATGGCATCACCTCCATGATATTGCAGTCCTCTTCAAGAATGAAGGATAAACAACAACAACTTTTTATTTATAATTTGAGCCTCAAACTCTCCAGAAAGTCATCTCTTATTGAGCTTTTTCCTTCTCTCTTGCCTCTGCCAGAATCCTTGATCCTCTTCTCCTATGCTTTTCTCTGCTCTAAAAAGCTATTTTCCCACTGTAAGGAATCAATAGCTTGTACATAGCAGGTTTCATAAGCATGACGAAACTCCAGAACCTCAGAGTAGGCAGTGACCTCAGAAGTTATTTAGCCTTACCCATTTCTCAACAGGAATTCCCCTGCACCATACCAGGTTCGTAGTCATCCAGCTTGTACCTGATGACCACTTTTAAGCAGTAACAAAATATCACCAAAGGCAACCCTTTCACCTTTGAATTATTCTGGTGTCAGGGAGTATTTCCTTATATCCAGACTAAATCTTCCTCTGCAACATATAACCTTTTCTCCTTGTTCTGTCCTCTGGGATAAACATAATATGTCAAGTCCTTCCACATGACAGCCCTTCAACTACATATCAAGATATCATGAAATCACTGCTGAGGCTACAGAAGAAAAGGAAGCTTACATGGAAGCTTCAAAAAAAAACCGGTTGGCTTTTATTGGTGGAGATAAAGGATCACAAATTCTGAATGAATGGATTCAAGGTAAATGACATTCATGCTTTTCATTATGCGATGGCACTCACGAGCTGATGCAAATTCAATGGAAATTAGAAAGTGAAAGCGACCTTATACCCTACTGTACAAAATCATGCATAGCCCCACAAGCAGCCAAACCCTGTAGATTATATTGGATCTGTTGAACTGAGACTATCTTTAATCTTCAAGTGGTGGGACTCTTCTCCTGACTCAAGACCATGATTTTTCTGTGAGTTCTGCTGCCCATGTTTACTTCCAGTCTGCGTACTGTCTCCCATTTCTGATTCGTTGTCCCAGAAATCTCTTTTTCTAGCAACTGTACCAATATTCTACCTGACTGAAATTCTACATGAAAGAGGCAGCTAAGTGGCACAGTGGATAAGTTGATAGGCCAGCATCAGGAAGACCTGAGTTTCAAAATCCACTCAGATATTTACTGGCTGTATGACCCTGGGCAAGTCACTAAACCTCAATTGTAAAATGAGAATAATGCCACTTGCCTCCCAGGATTGCATTGAGGATCAAATGACATACTATTTGTAAAGCATTTAGCATAGTTCCTGGTATATAGCTGTTTCTTAATAAATGCTTATTCCTTTCCTCCCCAAATTGATATCTCTTTTCCTTCCCAAGTGAGAACTTCTTCCCCCTCTCCCCAGTTTGGGAAATTCTACCCCATGCTATGGGAGACTATTAGCTCAGGCAGGCCCCAACATAAAAAAAAAAAACAAAAACCTTATACAAGTTTAAAGTTTTGAAGAATTTTCTATCTATGGACTATGTAGAAAAAATTCAATAAAATCTCTGGGGATTTTGCCATATGCTAGCCTCATGTCCACTACAGGGCCATGTGTTGATGAGTGTGTTAGACAATGTGACTTCTCAATTAATGTGCTATCCTGCCAGATCCCATTTCTTTGTTACAATTTTCATCTCTCTTTCAACTTCCTCTCCTTTTTTCTTTGTTTCATTGCTCTTTTTTTCATGTTCCCACTTCTTTATGTTTTCCAGTCTCCAATATTGTTCTTTTCTTCTTCTAGTCTCCTGGTTGTAGTAATAAAATTGCATTGTAAAAATCATATTCTGTATGTGAGCCAGAGCCAAGTCTCAGCATGAAAATGGAATACTGTCTTAGAGAGAGGCAGGCTTGTTTCCTGGGAAGCTATGGGTAATGAAAAGGCAGGCCTTCAACAAAAATCCATTTTCAATGTCACAAGGTGTGGGAAATGCCACTCATCTTGTTGAGGCATGTATATGAAAGCATTCACTGACACATTATACTTGAATATCAGTTTCTCCAGGGTATGAATTTGAAAAGGTCAGCAAATGTTGTCAAAGGGGAAAATAGATTTGGTCACTGCTCCATGAAGCTTGATTTTAGCCAGCATTTGTGAACACATAGTCCATGTCTACTGGCAAAATGCATTCAAAGGAGACTGATGAACATGAATATGCCTGACAACTTTGGTGTCATGGGAAGCCTGTATATTGTCAGAAGGTCACCTCAATGGACACACATCTATTCTAGATAGGGAGAGAAGAAGAGATATCTGTATTATTCCAACTCTCTCTTGGAGTCTTTCAGGGCAATCTGATGTGCCATGTGTGGATGGTATCACTGATTAAATGGAAAACACTCCAAATACTCAGACCTACTGTAGGGAACCCTAAACATAGGCAGCATCTAGAAGCAGTGAAAGAGTTGGCATTCTAGGAAATTAAGAACAAGTGTTACAATGTATCCAAGGTGTTTCAGTAAAGGAATGACTTTCTCCATTCAAGTTCATTGACAGACCTGGATTAAAATATAACTATTTCAAACAACCATATCAGAAGAGTGGTGATTAATAACACTGTGGAATAATGGAGGGAGGTTTCTAGTGTCACATCATAGTAATGTCTGACTCATTCCTGTTACAATATATTTTTAAAATTTTGTTTTTTCATTTATATGTATAAACAATTTTTTAACATTCATCATTTAAAATTTTGAGTTCCAAATTTTTTCCTTCCTTTTTTTTTCCCCTCTCCCTGAGAAGGCAAGCAACTTGAGATAGATTATACATGTGCATTGTCTCAGTCATGCCTAACTCTTCATGGCCCCATTTGGGGTTTTCCTAACAAAGATAATAGAATGATTTCCCATTTCCTCCTTCAGTTCATTTTGAAACTGAGGCAAACAGAGTTAAATGATCTGCTCAGGGTTATACAGCTAGTAAATGTCTGAAGCTGGATTTGTAGCCATGAAGATGAATCTTTCTCATTCAGCTTTGGATTACTCTCACTATCTATTGCCTTTGCTGCCACACATGTGATGCTGAATGAAGTTAGAGAAAAACCACAAAACTGTGCTGATTGGGTCCACTACAAATTTATGCAAATAATCTCAACTGGGTTTCACTTATGGCAAGTGAATCCCTTTGTACTTCTCTAGCTAACTCGTTATCGCACTCACCACAGTGGTTCTTCCAAACCTTTCATGCTTCTTTAAATCTACGGCTCCTTCTTCCTCACCCTGTGAGCTAAGATCTTTGTTTCATATATTGCTGAAAAAATTGAGGCCATCCACTGAGAACTCTTCACCTCCTCCTCATGTCACATCATTCAGATTGCTTTCTGCCACTATGTTCTTTGCACCAATCTCACATGAAGAAGTGACCCTTCTTGCAAAGCAAACCTTTCTACACGCACAACTGATCTCATTCCCTCCCATTGTCCTCTCAATTATCCCCACCCTCTCATTTATCTACAATCTCTCCTTGTCTATGACTTTCCCTACTACCTACAAACATGCTCATATCTCCCCCATCTCAAAAATAAAAACCTGCACTTGATTGGCTTATCCTAGCAGCTATTCCAGCTTATCTCTTCTTCCTTTTATGACTAAAATCCTTGAAAAACTATAATAGTTACCCTCACTTCCTTTTCCATGTCTCTCTTCTTAGCTTTCTGTAATTTGGCTTTCAATCTCATCATTCAATTGAAATTGTTCTCCCTGAAGTTAGCAATGATCTCTTAATTGCCAAATCTCGTGGTCTTTTTCAATCCACATCTTTCTTGACATCTCTTCAGCCTTTGAAATGTTCATGACCCCCTTTCCTTCCTTGATATTTTCTCCTAAGGTTTTGCATTTCATAATATTTCTATCTCTTGTTTGGTCATAAATTCTTCCTTTCTCCATAGATCTGACAGGTAAACTATTCCTTGCTCTCTTAATTTGCTTATATCACCCTTTATATCTAATTCATGTACCTATTTTGGCCTTATCTTGGTATACTGTGTAAGATGTTGGTCTATGTCTGGTTTCTGCCATACTATTTTTCAGTTTTCCCAACAGTTTTTATCAAATAATGAATTCTTATCTCAGAAGCTGGAGTCTTTGGGTTTATCAAGCAGTAGATTACTATAATCATTTATGACTGTGTCTTGTGTACCTATTTTATTCCATTGATCCATCACTCTATTTCTTAGCCAGTACCAAATAGTTTTGATGATTACTGCTTTATAATATAGTTTGAGATCTGGTACAGCTAGGCTACCACAGCTAGGCTACATTTCTTTGCACTTTTTTTCACTAATTTACTTGATATTCTTGACCTTTTCTTCTTCCAGTGGAATTTTGTTATTATTTTTTTGGCTCTATAAAATAATGTTTTTTGGTAGTTTGATTGGTATAGCCCTGAATAATTAAATTAATTTGGGTAGAATTGTCATTTTTATTATATTAACTTGGCCTACACATGAACAATTGATATCTTTCCAATTGTTTGTATCTGACTTCATTTGTGTGAAAAGTATTTTGTACTTATGTTCATATAGCTCCTGGGTTTGTCCTAGCAAATGGACTCCCAAATATTTTATATTGTCTACAGCTATTTCAAATGGAATTTCTCTTTCCATATCTCTTGGCTGAACATTTTTGGTAATATGTAGAAATGCTATTGGTTTATTTGGGTTTATTTTGTATCCTGCAACTTTGCTAAAGTTGTTAATTATTTCAAGTAGTTTTTTAGTTGATTCTCTAGGATTCTCTAAGAATATATCATCTGTGAAGAGTGATAGTTTTGTTTCCTTATTGCTTCATCTAATTCCTTCATTTTTTTCTTCCCTTATTGCTAAAGCTAACATTTCTAGTACAATATTGAATAATAGTGGTGGTAATGGCCATCCTTGTTTGACCCCTAATCTTATTGGGAAGGCTTTTAGTTTATCCTCTAGGCATTTTCACTGGCTGTTTCTCATGCTTAAAATAATATTCCTTCTCATTTCTACCTCCTGGCCTCTTCTGGCTTCCTTTTTTGTCTCATCTAAAATCCCATCTTGTATGAGAAGCTTTTTCTGATCCTCCTTAATGCTAGTGCCTTCCTTCTCTTGATTATCTCCAGTTTATCCTGTATATATCATGTTGGTAAAGTAAATTCTGCTATAAAATGACCTATGCCTTCCTAAAAAATCACAGCACTATATAAAATTGCACAATAAAGACCACAGGGTTTATGGGGAAAATGGAGTTAGGGTCACAATCCTCAAAAACTTTGTCAGGAACACATTAAAAAAAGATAAGGACCTAGTAAAATAATAGAACAATTTTATACATGGTTAAGAATTACGTAAATACCATAATAAATAGTGGCTCTGTGTGTGGCTTCAGGCTGCTTGCTGCTTGGTCTGTAACCCAGTTTCCACAGAAACAAAATCATGGTTACATGGGTAAGATGGCAGTCTAGGTGGGCTGAAACTCTGGGTGGCTTCTGTGGCCATGGTGGAAAGTGGGGGGGGGGCAAGGTGGGAATGGAATGTGTAGATGCAGATCTGCTCTCATCTGCCAACATCTCCTACTGCATTAAAAAGATATACAATGAATGACACTTTACTTGACGAAGACCTGAAGTTTGCTCATGCAAGTGGGTGTTGGAAGGGTTGCAGATTGTGAAGGTGTAAAGTTTTCTACACTTTCTCTCTCTCCTAAAAGAAGTCATACATAAGCAAATGCAAATTTATATTCTATTCAAATTGTTCTGTAATATATCAGTCTCAGGAATAAAGTGAAATTTCTAAACAAATGTTGAAACTGACTAGTTATTTACACAAGTAGTAAATAGTTGAGTGAGAATAATATATGTGGATTCTTTTGCAAACTTTAAAATCCTAGCTATTATTTTTGTGCATATGCATACATATATGTATATATATTCATGTGTATATACATATATATTGTACATACATATGTCCTGTTCTCCATTAGAATGTAAGCTCTTTGAGGGCACAGACTAGTACACTAATTCTTGTTTATGTATTCCCAATACCTAGCATGCAACTTGGAATTTAGTGGGACTTCATAAATATTTGTTAATTTATTGACTGACTTTGTCACTTTCTTACACTCTGGGAGAAAAGGTGAAAGGCCAGAGAGAAAAAGGAGGAAAGAATAATGTCCTGAAGATGAAGTAGAGAAGAGTTCAGAACTAAATTGCTAAGAAAAGTAATGTGTTTTTTTATAGTGACCTCAAGTGGATTTCCACTTGTTAGTGTCTTTTCTTCTACAGTTTCTACAATTTAGATACAAAGGGTGATATAAGCAAATTAAGAAAGCAAGGAATAGTTTCCCTGTCAGATCTATGGAGAAGGGAAGAATTTATGACCAAACAAGAGATAGAAATATTATGAAATACAACACCTTAGAAGAAAATATCAAGGAAAAGAAAGAGGGTCATGAACATTGGAGTGAGGGACATAAGAGCTCTTTTTACTCCTAAAAGTTTCTCCCCATTCCATCCTGCCACTGTATGAACCCTCCAGTACTGGAAGAATTTCTTTAGGTTAATTTTTTTTTCATCTATTTGTGTGTGTGTGTGTGTGTGTGTGTGTGTGTGTGTGTGTGTAAAATCACACCTCTTTGCTGGGAAAAACAGCAAAATTAATCCCTTGGCTTTTATCCTTGAAGACAGGTACTGTGTCCTTTTAAATCTTTGTATTTCCAGGGCTTAACACAGTACTTGGCACATAGTAGGGGATTGCTAAATACTTATTGACTGATTATGTTTCATTAGCCTTTTGGTATGGGTTCATTTTATGGATTCATTTCCCATTGAAGAACTGCTTCAATAACTGGATTGCCTAAGTTTTGAAAGATCCTTATTGGAAGGTTAGCTTTTGGGTGATGAATTTTTTTCAGCTACAGTAATCCACTGGGGTGACTATTTGACATTGACCTACCCCAATTCCATGAGGAGATAATTGACATATTTCCCTTCGTTATCTTCTTATCAGTTGGAAATCAAATGAGATAATATCTGCAAAATACTTTGCAAACCTAAAAGTACAATATAGGTGCTGGCTATAACAAGGTTAATAATGATGCTTTTATGAGCCTGCCTCTGAGAGGATTAAGTTATTCTCAAAATGACAAAAGATCTTAGTTAATTAATGGCTGACTGTAGAGGTGATGTTTTAAGTGAAGGAAATTAGTTGCCCATTCAGAGGACTTTTTGATTACTGGAAGATCTCAGAGTCTCAGAAAAATCCTATAATGCCTATATAGGGGAAAGAGAGAGAGAGAGAGAGAGAGAGAGAGAGAGAGAGAGAGAGAGAAAGAGAGAGAGCAAGCGCTGGAGTGCTCATAATAGGTTAAGCACCTACTATATTCCAGGCATTGTACTAAGCGCATATAAGTACAGGCAAATCATACAGTCCCTACTATCAAGGAACTTATATTCTAGTGGCAGAAGACAACACAGAAGGCAATGTTGGAAAGGAAGTGAGGAAAGGGCATGAAGAAAGGGGCAAAGTTGTTGGTGAAAACTTCTGAAAACTGAGTAGATTCAAGTAAGGAGTGAGCAAGGGCCCAGGTTCCTCATAAAATGATGGTGTGAACTAGATATCAATTGGTAGAGAAGGCCTCAGGACTGAGGAATTTCCAGGGTAATAAGGCCTCTGGTAATAGGTGAAAGAGTTAGTGCAACCATTAAAATGGTGATTAAAAAAAATGTCATGTTAAACTGATGGATAAATGTAGTTTCCATCTCTTCAGAGACAATGAGAGTGCCTTATAATGCTATGTCATTGGAAGCTAGGGACCCTCAATTCTAGCTCTAGTTCTATCACTTATAAGCTGTGTGACTGTGGGAAAGACCTCTCTGGGCTTAGTTTGCTCATCTGTAAAATGATGAGATAAGATTCCACACTCTAAGTTCCTTACTGACTCTGAAACCTTTCCACAACTTTGACATTCTTCCATTATTGGAATAGATAGATAAAACAAATGAGCTCTTCTCAGCTTGACTATACATCTTCTGCGCTGTGGAGGGAGACTCCTTTACAACTGACAGAAAATCCCTGATCTGAACTCTTCCAGTTTCTCTCTTGAAACTCTTAATTTGTGAACTCTACCATTCTGAAGAAGTTACGGGAAAAAAATTGTAGAAGAAAAGACACTAATAAGAGAAGCTTCTGTCTACGAGATACAGAATTTTAAAAAAAAAAACCTCATTTTATTGCTAATACTTTCCTCTCTCTCTCTCTCTCTTTCTCTCTCTCTCTCTCTCTCTCTCTCTCTCTCTCTCTCTCTCTCTCTCTCTCTCTCTCTCTCTCTCTCCATTTGCGGTAAAAAGCCTATGGGCAGATCACTTCCTCAGGAGGAATGCCTGCTCTGGTCTTCTGTGAGTCCTACTCTAAGGTTTTGTAAAGTAATGAGTCAGATGAGATTTGCTGGCAGTAAACAACATTTAATTTTGATATGAGCATCTAGAAATTACTCTTTGTGTCTTTCTGTGTTCCAAGTTTCTTTCTGTTGACATTTAGTGATTCTGGAAGCTCGGTGGTGCTCTTACTGTTGAGGGGTTTAATCAAATGGAGCTTAAATATGTTGATATATAAGGCACCTCTAAATTTACATAGCTGCTGTAGAGCTGGGGTGGGTGTGAGAGCAGAAGAGTTGGTGGCAGTGACCTCTTTTTGAAAGAGGTTGACTTAACAGCAGAGCATTCAAAATCCCTGTTACAAATATTCAACAAGCCTGTTGAGATGATCTTTCTGAATCTAGCATAAACTTGCCAAGACTTTCAATTTCTGAAGGATTACTAGCAAATAGAGGTGGTGCTAAAACACTGGGAAATGGGAACGTGTATTGAAATCTCCTCTAGCCTTAAATCACAAACTTAGAAAGGAAGAAAGAATGCTCCCAAGACTTTTTCCAGAGTAATTGGCTCTGATTCAGCACTGATAAAAAGTGTTTTCATATTCTGCTGACATGACTACATTTTTTGGTTATTCTGCCACACAGAGAAATTACTTCCCTCCTCCATTATATTTAGATTATTCTCAAATGACTTATATTAATGTTAGAAATTTAATAAGGCCAGGAGGCTTATGGGAAAGTTTATAAGCAAGTTCCCTATATCATGGATTGATGTCTTCCAGTAATAGCATCATCAGTTTATGAGGTAGGGAAACAAATGTAGTTTAGGTGAATGGCACTGGTTAGAGGCTTAGTGTGGAACTAGGCTGAAACTAATGTTAAAATGATTGTTTTTTTTTTCAATTTAGTCTTTGATGTTTTTGTGAGATTTCAATGATCCTTTGCCCTTCAAGTAATTGCACATAGGTGGGTGCGTGTTCCACCTGTGGATAAGGCTAGACTTATGGAGTTTAGAAGTAAAATATAACTTCAAGATAATCTAATCCAATTCCCATCATTTTACAGTTCAGGAGATTGAAATTTTGCATATTAAAGTATCTTATCCAAGTCATGGAACTTAGAAATTACATAGCTAATCCTTGACAGAGTCAGAATTTGAACATACCAAAGTGGAAGCAGTCCATTTAGTGTTATTTTGATACACAAGGATGGGCCACCAATAGTTATCTCTTCCATGTCATAGGGATTAGGGGCATGGTGCCTCCATATATAGCTAACACAATATTCACAGTACTGAATATGCTGGTGTAGTTCTGAATCACAAAATATAACACTCTTTATATGGAAGACAGAACCAAAATATTTATTCAAATATTAGAAAGCCACATCCCAACACCAGAAAGCCAAATCCATCATAGCAACAAAGAAATCCATACACAATAACAATGCCATCCCAAAGCCGTTCCCGTACTTGTGCCTTGCCACAAACCCCTCCCTCCCTCTCTCTCTCTCTCTCTCTCTCTCTCTCTCTCTCTCTCTCTCTCTCAGCTCTAACTGCTCTGACCAGCTCCCTCCATTCTTCTCTACCCTTCTTGCTCCCCCCTCCTGTTCTACCGGTCCAGGAAGGTCCTCCCACCACAGACTTCATGTAACTTAGGCTTCCATGTGGATTAAGCAGGTCACATGGGCCTATTAACGGATGGGAAAGATCTTCAGATTTACATTACTATTACACCCCATGATCTGGAAAGTCCACAAAAAGTTTTTTGGCCCTCCCTTCATACTAGAGAAAAAGTCTAAACTTTTTCTTTTATGGGGTGTTTACAGTACCTTATTTAAAATTTGGATTTATATTATACAATACTATACATATACGTCATGCATTTCTGAGTTTCTAAACTTTTTTTTGTGTTTGCTGGTCTTCATGTGTCATTGTATCAGTAAGGCAATAAACACAACATCGACGACAATCGCGAATTTGGGCATGTGATGAAACTAATTCCACTAACTTTTTAATTCGTCTTTTTAGGGAGAACCTATGAGCCATCATTCCAGTTAGTTTAGACTTGTTTTGATCTCTGGTTTAGTTTATAGAAGGAATATTAATATGAATGTTCTTTAATTAGATGACTTTCTAGATAGGGGAGAGTGAAGGACATATTTGGACAAGAAAATGAAATAAGAATAAAACATAAAAATTAGAAATAAAGTGACGTGTATATTTAGAAATAATTTGCTTCATTCTCTTCATGTATAAGATATATTAGGAAAATCAAACCAAATAAAAGGAAACAACTGGATACAAAATTATCATATTTATTCACCCATACTGATTAAATGGGGTGCATGACAAGTGTATTTTTTTTGCCTAGGTAGCCAGAGCCTCAAAGTCCCTAGTCAAAAAGCCCTGAGGATAATTGTCTTAGCTGCAGTAATTTAAGTGAATATCTTAAGTCTAGTATAGGTATGCTCTATTCATTTCCCAGGCTCCTGCTTTCCTTCTTGAGTACTTTTCCTTCAACACCACCCCAGTGCCATGTGACAGCTAAGAATGAAGAGAAACAAACTTGTAACCAGCAAAGGGAAAGGGGTTTCCGGAAGTATCTACTTTTTGTTTTCATAAACTCAGTGGTCTATGTCTATCTGCTAAGAAAGAATCCATTTACATTCTCAAATCTGGTCATACCCTTCACATCCTAGTGATTCTGAACCTCTGTAGGTCATCATTCAAAGCCAATTCCTTACCACCCCACACCCAGCTCCTTATTCCTATCCCCTCTCAATACCCCTCCAAATCTCCCAGCCCTTTCACTGTGTCCTGTGGAATGCTTGTTCCATGAACAATACTTTTTTCTTCATCCTAAATCTTCTCCTCTCCCATTCATCCCATCTATTAGCCTTTACTGAACCCTGGTTCCCTCCAGGTGGTACAGACTCCTTTACTGCTCACCCCTTCCAGTACTGGCTGCATTTTTACTCATTGTCCTCAGCTCACTGGTCAAGGTGGGGGAGGTGGAATACTCCTTGTTCCTCATTGCCACTTTCAGTTTCTCCCCCAACCTTCATCATTCAGAAACTTCTCTTCCTTTAAGGGTCATACTATTCATACCCACCACCCAATCGAAGCGTAACAGCTGTTGTCTACAGATACCAAAATCACTAACCATCCTTCTTCAGTGAATTCAGCCTGTGGCGCACAATTTTTTTCTCTTCCCCAACTCCTGCTCCTGTGCTAGGGGACTTCAATACACAAATTTACTCTCTTACCTTAGCCTCTCAATTCCTCAATCTACTCACTTTCCATGAACCCTCATCTGCAAAGATACCCTTGATCTCTTCCCTCTCATCCCTGCTCCATTCAGCCACTAAAATGATTTCCCTAAAGTGTAAGTCTGACCATATCATCCTTCCACTCAATAAACTCCAATGTCTTCCTATCACCTTTAAGATCAATTACAAAATCTTCAGTTCAGCATTGAAAGCCCCTCATAACCTAGCCCCTTCCTATCTTTCCAGTATTAGTTTATCCTTACTTACCATCACATACTCGTCAGTATCATTACACTAGACTCTTGAGTGTTTTATGAACAAGACACTCCATCTCTCATCTCTGGACATTTTCTCTGACTTTCCCACAGAAATGGAGTGCTGTCCCTCTGCAACTCCATCTTTTGACTTCCCTGGTTGCCTTTAAGTCTCAGCTTAAATCTCATCCTTTACAAGAAGGCTTTCCCAACCCTTTTTAATTCTAGTGCCTTCCCTCTGTTAATTATTTCCTATTTATCTTGTCTATAGCTTCTTTGCATAAATTTGTTTGCATGTTGTAACCCCACTAGATTATGAACTCTGATGACAAGGACAATAATTTACCTCTTCTTGTATCTCCATCACTTAGTGCAGTGCCTGGCACATAATAGGTGCTTAACAAATGTTTATTGGTTGAAATCTTACATTTAAAAATTGAAAAGTAGTCTCGTGCCTAACTTCATGTAAACTAACATTTGTGGGGAAGAGAGGGATTCAGGATCCACATTAAGATTTACTAAGCCCCTGCCTGTACAGTTGTCAAGAAGGACCTTTTAAACCATTCAGGGAATTCAGTGGGCAAAATCTCAATGCTTGTCAAGAAAATTCAACTTGAGTTGTATCATAAGATTAATCTGCCCACTTCTTGAGGCAGAGAAAAAGATTGTCAGGGCCAAGAAGGAACAGTTTAAGGAAGAAATATTCATCCTGGTGCAACTACTAGAGAAGAATACAGATTTGTCCAGTAAGCTGTTATATGGAGATTTAAAAGAAATAGAAAGGGAAAAGCAACAAAGAAACTGAAGCTTTTCTCTATTTCAGAACAGACTAGCCCATGGGAAAATTGTTTTAAATCATGGAATTATAATAAAAATAAGTATATTACTAAAGGTATCACGATTCACTTATGGAGGGTCATTTTTCTCCCATTAATATTAATGAGAGAATGAGTATTCTGGTAGGACTATAGCTGATGAAGATGAAATACCTGGAGACCTTCCTAAGCAGGCTGTGTGGGGTGGGGTGGGGAGGCAAGGAAGAATGAGGAAATAAGGAGAAAGAGCAAAAGGAGGGTCAAGGAAAGGGGAAATGATGACGCAAATCAAGACCTTCAATTGCAATCAACTCCAGGCATATAATAATGTCACTCAAGAGGTCCATGGGAATGAAATAGCTATGTCCAAAATGAGTGTTATAGAATTTTGGAGGAAAAGTAGTTCTTTTCCTGGAAGGCTGATGGTTGCGCAAAGTCAGGCCATAATATAAAATTGAAGAGCAAAAGCCCAAGCCATAAAATTTCTGTAATGACAAGTTCCTGAAACTTCTATGATTTGCTGAAAGTATTAAGTATACAGCAAGTAAAGGGGCAGTTAAAGATACAATTCATTCACATATTAGTTTGGCTTTTGTCAAGGGTACAAAAAACTGAGTAAGGAGGGAAAATCTGGTAGAGGTTCAAACTTAAATTACAGGCATTTCATATCTGCAGCAACAACTGATTAAGTTATTAAACATTCACTGCTACAAAGTTCACTGATCATGTCAATCATCTTAAGAAAGAGTTACTAATGCAAAATTATGAAGAACAAGCTTGGCCTTAAAGACAAGAAATGAGAAGAAATCTCTCCCACTCCATTGAAGAGGTTTCAGTCCATAGGTATAGAATGTTGCATATAAAACTGGATTTTTTTCCTATTGAGTTTATCTGTTTGAGGGTTTTTTTGTCTTCATCCTCTTTATTTCTTGTGAAATTCTTGTCATAAGCATTGGTTTCCAGGCAGGAGAAGGATATGGAGGAAATTGGGGTGATGTAAAACCAAATACAGCAATTAAAAACCTGTTTTGGAAAAAGTGATTTACTAAGTGGTCCTCTAAATATCAGAAAGAATTAACATACTTTCATAGGATTCCAGATCTATGTAGAGCTAGAATTCAAAATGTGTCATTTTTTTCTAGGGGAAGTCAACTTCCTAATTTAAGACAAGTCCCATTTATTTAAAATTGACAAATAGTCTTTATAAGTTAAAATATTATTGTCCTAACTAGAATTATCATTAAAGCCAAAATCTTTGTATTTATTTATTTGTGATTTATAATCCTCCTGCTTACAGAAATAGATTTGACTGAGCATACAAAGTTAAGCACATGTAAAGTAAGATGATTAAAAAATAAAGAAAATGAAAACCAGTTAAAAGGGGTTGAGAAATATATGTAAATGGATTCTGGGACAAGTGGTTGAACCCTGAATTTAGTACTGTATTTTCTAACAACTAAGGCAAAGAGAGAAGTACAGAATCAGAGTAGGAAAGAACCTCAGAGCTCTGTCCTTTACTTGATGCATGAATGTCCTCAACCACATAGTATACCTGAGCTGCTTGAATACCCTTCAGCAAGAGAAACTCACTCTCTCACAAGGAAGTCAATTGTGTTTTGGATGGCTGTGATTATTATGAGAGACAGCATAGCATTGTGGATAGAAAGCTGATCTTAGAGACAGGAAGACTTAAAGATTGCCATTCTTTCTCCAATACAAGGAGCAAGCCACTCAGTTTCTCAGTGTTTCGGTAGCTATCTAATACAAAAAAAAAAAAAATTGCAAAACACTTGCTAATCTGCGTTGATAGTAGGCATTTCCTTGCTGGAAGTTCCTTACACCAATTAAATCACAAATCTGGTTTTAAAAAGAAATTATTCGGAAGTTCTTTCTTATATCAAATCCAAATTTCCCTCCCTGTAGCTTCTACCCATGGGTTCTCTGTCCTCTGAAATCAAACAGAATAAGTCTAACTCCCCTTTCCATATGACAGCTCATTAAATGATTAAGGACTGTCCTTACAACCTCCTTATATCTTCTTTACTCCAGACTAAATATCTGTACTTTCTTCAGCTGATCTTTATGTAATGTGATTTTGACTTCTTACAAGCCTAGTCATCCTGACTTGTCACTGCCCACTTTTAGAATGTGTTTCCCAGAGCTGAACACTGACAAATGCAAAGTACTTCTGTTCTGGGTACTCTAGTAATAGAATCCTCATGACAATACCTGTGGCATAAGGAGCCAGGGTGACATTTTAGTGGGTTCCACAACTCAGAAGACTTTATCCCAACTTAAGGAGAAAAAGAAGCTGAGTCTCTACAATCAATATGCCAATTTCAAAGATGTTAGACATGTATATTGGAGAGGAAGGGATAGGGAGGGGGGAGACAAGAGGGGAAAATACGTATAGCAACAGGTAATAAATTTTTAAGTCCCAAAGATCTTGTGATTCACATATAGTCCTATTATCTAGGACCTTGTCAAGGCAGTGTCCTTTGTAAGCCATTTTTATAAGAATTGCTATGATATCATAAGGTATCTATGGATAAGGGACCAAATGAGATAGATAAGATCATGGGAGGTAAAATGGATAATTCTGATTACATGAAATAAAAAGAGATTTTCACGAACAAAATCAAAGCAGTCAAAATTAGAAGCGAAATAGGAAACTAGGAGGAAAATTCATAGGAAGTATCTATAATAATCATTTCACAAATATATAGGGAAATGAGCACAGTATCAAGTAATAATCACCTGTGAAAGTCTTAGCTACTCTAATCAATATAATGATTAAAGACTACAAGACATCCAAATGACTCAGGATGAAAAATGCTCTCCACTTCCTGAAAAAGAACTGATGAACTCTGAGTGTAGATTGAAGCATATTGTTTTTAATTTTATTATTTTTCTTGCTTTTTGCAACATGGTTAAGATGGAAATATGTTTTGCATGACTTCATATGTATAATGAGCATCACGTTTTTTGCCTTCTCAATGGGTGGAAAAGGAGCTGGAGGGAGTCAGAGAAATTGGAACTTCGAACTTTTAAATGAGTTCTAACAAACAAAGGTTACCTTAAGGCCTGTTCCACTGATTCAGTGAATCACTTGGAGTCCTATACTCCATCCTGCTGATCTTACAGTTTGCCCTTTTCTTTTGTTATTCTCCACTGGCATTGCTATCATATATTTTCTTCTACAATGTCCTCACTTGACATCTTCTTAAGTCAGTGTCCTTTACCAGTCACCTTCGTGAAATGAAATGCTCTCCATCCTTTGGAGATTGGTTTTCTTGCAATTCACCAAAAGCAGTTCAGTACTCAAATCTACATGGACTTTCGGTATCCTGAAGTGTAATTCATACAATCCAAGGACTTAAACACATTTGCTATCCTGGCCTTTGATTCCCTCTTAGCAATCTTGGGTCTATGCTTTTCAGGAAAAAGACAAATTTCCTAAGTGGAAAAAAGAGTTTCATTGTGCTTCTTTTTTTATGGTTGCATGATATTATCTGTACATACTCTGCACATGCACATATTAAGCCATCCACACTAAATACTGTGTGATTCTTATCCATGTCTCCTTGGAAATTCAGCATAGGAGAGCATCCTTCTTTCTGTACATGTAAAACCCAAAAAAGAGATGTTCCAGGCATGGAGTAAAACTCAGGGGTAACAAAAGGAGTGCTTCAGTGGAGTCCAAAAACATTGAAATAATGTATAAATATTGGTTATTTGATTTTATTTTTCAATTAAAAAATCTGCCTTCTTTCCCTCCCAAATTTTTAAATTAAAAAAGAAAGAGAAAATAAAAGCCTTGTAACAAATACGCATAGTCAAGCAAGACAACTTTCCCATATTAGTCATTTTCAAAAATAAAAGATACATTTTGATGTGTACTAGTTACATCACATCACAGGAGGTGGACAGCATATTTTGTCATAAAGTCCACTTCAGTCTGCATCACTTCATATGTCTTCCTATTTCTCAAAAACAGTTCCTTTCATTATGTCTTATAGAATAAATATTACCCCATAATTATCAGATGTGTTGTAATTTATTACAACTATACAAAAGACACCAAAGAAAGAGGAAAAGGACTTATATGAATAACGACATTTATATCAACTCTTTTTGTGGTGGCAAATAATGGAAGACTTGGGGGGTGCCCATAAATTGGATAATCTTTTGGACAGTGGTACTTCTATGTCAAAGGTATGCACACTTTAATAATTTTTTGGTCATGGTTTCAAATTGCTTTCAGAATAGCTGGACCAGTTCACAGTCCCACAGAGAGTTCATTAAAGCATGAGTTTTCCATCAGCCCCTCTAGCATTTGTCATTTTTTGTTATGTTTGTCATCTGATAATGTGAAGTAGAACCTTAGAGTTGCTTTAACTTCAATTTCTCTAATCAGTGTAACATATCTTATATGGGGTGAGATGCTCACGTATGCCTAGTTTCTGCTAGACTGTTTTCCATTTTCCCCAGGTTTGGTAAAATAAGTGAGTTATTACCCCACTAGTTGGCATCTTTGGATTTATCAAGCTTTGGACTACTGTGTTTGCTTCTGTATTTTGTATACTCTCTTCCAGTGATGAACTCTCTTTTTCTTAAAGTGTACCAAGTCATTTTAATAATGACAGCTTTGCAGTACAGTTTTAGGTCTGGTTCTCCTAGATCCTGTTCCTTCTCATTTTTTTTCATTATTTTCTTTGAGATTTAAGTGGCATGGTGTTTAGAGCACTGGGCCTAGAGTGAGAAGACTTGGGTTCAAATCTGGCCTCAGACACTTACTAGCTGTGTGACCCTGGGCAAGTCACTTAACCCTATTTACCTGTTTCCTCATCTGTAAAATGAACTGGAGGAGAAGGCAAAAACCATTCTAGTATCTTTGCCAGGAAAACTCCAAATGGGACCACAAAAAGTCAGACACAAATGAACAAAAAACCAAATCATTTTGATGATGACTGCTCTGTAGTATAGTTTTAAATCTGGTAGTCCTAGATGCTCCTCCTTGCCACTTTTTTTCACTATTTCCATTGAGATTTTTGACATTTTGTTTCTCCAAGTGAATTTCATCATTATCTTTTCTAGCTATGAAAAATAATCTGATAGTTTTATTGATATAATATGGAATAAGTAAGTTAATTCAGGTAGTATTGTCATTTTTATCATATTGGCTCAGCCTACCTATAAGCAAGTAACATTTTCCAAATAATTGAATTTATCTTTATTTGCGGGAAAATATGTTATAGTTATATTCAGAAAATTCCTGTTTGTCTTGGCAGGTACAATGATTTTATTGTTTTTTATTTTAATTTTTATTATTTAATATATTTAGTTTTCAGCATTGATTTTCACAGGAGTTTGAATTACAAATTTTCTCCCCATTTCTACCCTCTCCCCACTCCAAGATGGCATATTATCTGATTGTCCTGTTCCTCAGTCAGCCCTCCCTTCTGTCACCCCACTCCTCTCCCATCCCTTTTTCCCTTTCTTTCTTGTAGGGCAAGATAAATTTCTAAGCCCCATTGCCTGGCTATCTTACTTTATAGTTGCATGCAAAAACATTTTTGTTTTTGTTTTTGAACATCTGTTTTTAAAACTTTGAGTTCCAAATTCTCTCCCCTCTTCCCTTCCCACCCACCCTCCCTAAGAAGTCAAGCAATTCAACATTGCATATCATTATGTATAACCCTTCCACAACACTCATGTTGTGAAAGACTACCTATATTTTGCTTCTTCCTAACCTATCCCCCTGTATTGAATTTTCTGCCTTGACCCTGTCCCTTTTTGAAAGTGTTTGTTTTTCATTACCTCCACCCCCATCTGCCCTCACTT
>CM053622.1:346982128-347002349 GCA_028646595.1 Phalanger gymnotis | reverse complement strand
AAGAGCAATTTCAAATGTATTTTTATCAGACTCCTTTCAAAATGTGTTATCACAGTGGTCTATGGCCTAGCTATAAGAATAACATTTGAAGTATATTGAAATACCGGTTGCTTCTTGTTGTTTTTCAGTCATGTCCAACTCTTTGTGACCCCATTTGGGGTTTTCTTGGTAAAGGTACTGAAGTAGTTTGCCATTTCCTTCTCCAGCTCATTTTACAGATGCGGAAACTGAGGCAAACAATGTTAAGTGATTTTCCCAGGGTCACACAGCTAGTAAATGTCTGAGGCCAGATTCGAACTCAGGAGGATGAGTCTTCTGGATTTCAGGCCCATCACTATATCTACTGTGCTACCTAACTGGTTTCTGGTCAATTGTAATTAGAAAAATAACAAATAAAATGGCTTTTACTATGTCTCAAAAATGTATAATTAAGTTTTCAACTAATACAATTTGAAAGAAAATTCAGGTAGTAAGACAAAGGTCTGAACAGGCTACATGGAAGCATTCTTATCCTGTGCACTTTCAGTGCCAGATGACTATGGAGCCAGGTAAGTTATGAGGTAAATTCATAGTGGATTGTTTTTCACATCAACTGTTGTTAAGACATCTCCACCGTTCTTTACTTGGATAATTTATTTTTAAACCTAAATACAGGACTTTGCATCTTTGCTTCTATTTCATTGGATTACATTCATCCCATGAATGCCATTTCCTCTCAAGCCAATCACCTCCCTCTCAGTTAAGGTGAGAAATACCATTCCATCAAGGTCCCTCAACCTATCTTCTGACCTGGTGTGTTCCAGTCTGCCTGCCTCCCTAAGAAGGAGTAAAATGCAATTCCATAAATCAAAGATCAGAAAACTGTGGCCCACAGGCAGCTAATTTTTTATGGTCTACAAATTAAGGATGGTCTTTACATTTTTGAATGGTTGGGGGGAAAATTAAAAGAAAAATAATATTTTGTGACACATGGAAATTATGTGAAATTCAAATGTCAATGTCCAGAAATAAAATTCTATGGGAACATTGTCACATTCATTCATTTATGTATAGTCTATGGCTACTTTCACACTACAAAGGCACAATTGAGAAGTTGATATAGAGATCACACGTGGCACTCTCATCACTTCCCACTACTGATTGGCAGACTACAAACCACAGTAAAGAAGTTATACCTTGACAGCATTTCAAGTGCCAAGTGTATCACCCTAGTGGCATTTTATTGTTTTCATTGCCATTGTATGCCCATCATGTCAAAAAAAGAGGAGAGAGAAAAAGTTTTCTTATGATTTTCTGAGTTCAAGGTTAAGATTGAATTTTTTTCCTGAAGTAGAAGAACCTCCATCAACCATTATTACTGAACACTGAATGGCTTTGGAAATTAGCTTTTGTTGCAGACTGGATAACATTTCTTAATGAATTCAACCTAAAATTACAAGGAAAACTGAACATTATATGTAAAGCATACTGAGGAAAAGTCAATTCAATGACAACTAACATTGCTTGAATCACAAATAACGTCAAGCAGTTTTATATATTTCTTGTGCTGTTAAAAGTTAAAACATGAAATGAGATCTCTATTCCCACATAAATTTGCAGCAGATATATCCAAGCTTCAGCTACAATTCCAACATCATTTTTGGACTCTGAAGTGCAAAAGAAATTTCTATATTTTAAAATCCATTTAGCTGAAGTTCTTTGAGGACCTCTCACCTAATCTTCAATTGGAAGTGATCAATCTGCAATGTAATGACATACTAAAAAGCAAATGTCAAGAGAAAAATCTAATAGAATTCTATAAATGCCTTCCAAGTGAAGAATATGCTCTTTTGAATGTCTCGAATGGGTCCCAACTGTGAAAAGGCAATCCTTTTATATCTTCCTGGCTCACTATCTTCCTCACCACAGTGGTTTTACCAAAGCTTTTCATCCGTCCTTCAATTTTCCATAGCTCTCCATTCCTTTGCTCTCTTAGCTGAGAGCCTTGTTTCATATTTCACTGAAATAATTGAGGCCATCTGCCAAGAGTTAACTCTTCTCCCATTCTCCTCATCTCATATCACCCAGATGCCTTCTGTCACTATCTCCTCCCTCACCCCTATCTCAAAGGAAGAGGTGGTGCTTTTCCTTGTCAAGACTAACTCCACTAGGAATTCCACAAGGAGTCTGATTCTAGCCTATCTTCTCAGGAAGATTGCTACCTCTGTCATCCCAATTCTCTTACTTATCTTCAATCTCTTCCTGTCTGTTGGCTGTTCTTCATAGCAGATAATTTGCCTCTCCACTCTGGCTGTCCCTGATGACAGGAATCATCTGCTACCTCATCTCTGTCTCAATCTCCCTGGCTTCCTTCAAATCCCAGCTAAAATCTCACCTTCTACAAGAAGTCTTTCCTGGCTCCCCTTAATGCTAGTGCCTCCTCTCTCTTGCTCTTTCTTGGTTATCTCCAACTTATTATATATATATACATATACATATACATATATACGTATATGTATATATAATATGTGTGTATGTATGTTTATATGTGCATATACACACACACATAGAGATATATGTGTGCATGAATATGTATATATGTATTATGTATATGTGTGTATGTAATTTGGACATAGTTTTTTTCATGTCTCCCCAATTAGACTGTGAGCTCCTTCAGACAAAATGTTGTTTTTGAGGTTTGGAGTATTTTGCCTTTCTTTGTATCCCCAAAACTTATAACAGTATCTGGCACACAGTAAATGCTTAATAAACAATTATTGACTAATTGACTTACTGTTGAGATCCTTTTGGATCATAATTCTGTCATCTTATACACCCATCCCCAGAGACATTATTACCCATTTTGGTGCACAGAGTAAGCAACATGAAATGCACCTTAAGATCAACTTTGAAATTCATAATGTAAGAGTAACACAAGAAATAATTAAGGCAAATTCAGTTATGGGGAAAATATTAGCTACTATTATGACTCATAAATAGATATTATTAATAATGTGTGCCATCTCATAGCTTCCTATTTCAACTAATTATTTTTGCTAACAGGTAGTCAGTTCAACTTTTTTCATGCTTCCTAAGAAGTACATGTAATCATTAGACTCCAGTTATACATGTACTACTGTCAACATGCAAATGTAACATTTTACAAGTGGTGCAATTTTTAAAAAATGAATTATTCAAAAATTTTGTACTCTTTAAATTCCAGTGCCTTAGAGGAAAGCCCCAGGTAGCCTGCCTTACTTCCAACTCTTTCTGCTCTTTTGAGCTTCGGTCATGTGAAAACTTAATGAGGATATCATCTATACCTTCATCCAAATCATCAATTAAGATATTTAATAGAATTCTGCCAAAGACTATGTTCTACAGCACTTTACTAAAGTCATTCCTCCAGTCTTCCATAAACCCATAAATTAACACTCTTGGGATCTTGCTGTTTAATCACTTTGAAATTCAACTAATTGTGCTATCTTCTAGACCCCATTTCTTCATCTTGATCATAAGGAAATTACAAGAAACTTTATCAAGTTCCCTGATGGAATCTGGATATGTATATAATATAGCCCTGATACATTAATCTGTTAACTTTGTCAATAAAAGGAAATGAAATGAAATGCTTAGATCCAGAGGTCTCACTACTAGAGTGAAGAGATCAAAGACAGAAAGAAAGATCCTGTATATGTCAAAATATTCAGATCAGCACCTTTTGGCGATATCAAAAAACCTGGAAATAAAATGGGTACTTATCAACTGAAGAATGGCTTAACATATGAAATTAAATGGGATATTACTATTGCATCATAAGAAATGAAAAAGTATGAGGATTTAGAGAAACATGATAAGACATATGAGTTGCTGCTCAGTGAAATAATAAGAATCAGAAAAACAATATAGACAATGACTATAATAATGTAAATGAAAAGAATACTAAAACTAAATCAAACATTGCATAATTGTAATGACCCATCTTGACCTGGCATAAGAAAAAAATTTTAAATACATCTCCTTTTTTCATTGGAAAAGTGAGAGACACTGAAGAGCGAATGTTGTGTATGCTATCGGAAGCAGTCTTTACATCCGTTGGTTATAAGGGAAGGATATCAAGGTAGGTGTAGGAGTTTTTCGTTCAGAAATGGCTGACACCTTTTTTAAAGCAAAAGTTAGGATTTCTAAATAATTACAGTTTCATTAAAAATAATAGCTGATAGAGATGGAGCAAGGAAAGGAATGATTTTAATTTGCATGACTTTTCCATGATAAACCCATACTGACCTATAGTGAATTTCACTTCTATTTTACACAAACCATCCTTTTAATAATGTGTTCTCTAACTTCAGATTATCAAAGATAACCCTACAGTATGAAAGATTCTTCCCTATTTTGAAAATAGGAAGCGACAAAATTTGCCCTTTTCTGGTCCTGTGGTACTTTTCTCATTCTGCTCAGTTTTTCAGAGATCACTGACAGTGGCTCAAAAGTTCTATCTGCAAGTTCTTTCAGAACCTTGACCCAGGCTTGATAATTTGAACTTGTTGAGGCAATTAAATGCTTTCTTACCGTGGGCTTAATTCTTACTCAACCTGAAAAAGCATTCTCCTTTTCCTTCTAAAATTTCGACTTAAAAGTGGCTTATTAAAATGGCATGTAAAAATATCTTGCACATTGCTATATGATAGTGATTTTAAGTATCTCTGGAGCATATTCATATGACAAATAGCCAAACCATCTAGAGGTTGTTTTTAGTTTAAGATTATAAATTAAGTCAGTGAGAGAGTCCAAAGAAAAGGTGAATTCCTGTTTTTTAGTTTCCAATTTAGCTCATTGGCCCATATGATTTCTTATGAAGTAATCATGTCACAAACATAGAATTTGTTTCTTGAAAATACTTCATAACATGTTACATAATGAGCTATTAAAGACTATAATGTTGCTGTAACTGGTAACCATTTTATAAATATGAATAAAGCATTCTAAGTTGTACATTAATTTCAACATTGCTGATCACACTTTTAAAATGTTCATATATAATATTTATGTACAATTCAGAAACAAGAATTTCATTTAAAATACCAGAAAGTATTAGAAGATGAGACACATTTATATGTTAATAAAAATTGGAGTTCTTACCTAGCAAATATTTTCTGAGTTAAAATTTTTAACAAAGTAATAATGACTTTTAAAAGAATACAACTTTTGCTTTCTGAAATGATGTAATTGCATATTATGTGATACTTGTGTAATAATAACATGTATTTTTATGGCACTTACTGGTTTTCAGAGTTTTAACTCCTATATTATCGTGCATGTTCACAATACACTAAGCAATAAGCAGTACAATTGTTATTTTCCCTATCCTACTGAATGGAAACTGTGACTTAGAAAACTTGCATGACCTTCCCAAAGTCAATAGTTTTTAAGTCAAATAAGTGAGTATTTCTTTTTTTAAAATTAAGATTTTTTTTTATTTTTAGTATGCTGCACTCAGTTCCTCATGATTTTGAGTTCCAGATTTTCTTCCTCTCCCTCCCTTCCTCCCTCCCCCCAAGATGGCATGGAATCCGTTATATTAAGTGAGTATTTCTTAAGCACCTACCATGTACCAGGCACTGTGCTAAGAACTGACATACAAAGAAAGACAAAAGTCATTTTTAACCTTCAAGGAGTTCACAGCCTAATAAAGACAATATGTAAATAACTAGGTACACTATATGTGTATATGCATATATATGTGTGTATGTATACATGTGTGCATTTATAATACATGTATACATACATGTGTGATGTGTATATGTATATAAATATATGCATAGATAGACAAATACATGATAAACTGGAGCTAATCAACAGAGAAAAAGCACTAGCATTAAAGAAGGCTGGCAAATGCTTGTGGCAGAAGACTGAATTTTAATTAAGACTTGAAGGAAGCCAGGAAACAGAGATGAGGAGAGAGAGAGAAAATTTTAGTCATGGGGAGCAAGAAGTGGAAATATGGAGTTGGGAAACAAAGTATCTTGTATGAAAAACAGCATGGAAGCCAAAGTAACTGGATTGTATGGTACGTAGAGGAGAGGAAGATGTATAAAGACTGGAGGGGCAGGAAAGGCCAAGAATCATAAAGCACCTTAAAAGTCAAAAAGATAATTTTGTGTTTAGTTTTGATAGTAATGGGGGACACTGGGAGTCATTCAGTTGGGGAAAGGAGGATGGCATGGTCAGACCTATGCTTTAGGAAGATCACTGGCAGCTGCGTGGAGGGTGAACTGATTTGCATGAGGAACGACTTGTGACAGGGAGACAAACAGTAAGACTGTTGTAATAGTCCAAACATAAGGTGATGAGGACCTGCACCAGAGCAGCGGCAGTGTCAAACAGAAATACTGAAACCAACTGCTAGAGATGGAGCAAAACTTTTACCAAGCACCTTCCTCAGCCATTTCTAGCAACAGCGATTCAATCAGAAGTTTCTCCCCACTCAATGAGGAAAAAGTTTGATAAGTTTTAGACTCCTTGGCTGGGAGTGGGTGGGGGAATGAGAAACAATGAAATGATAAGGAAATGACCAAAGGAAAATTTCTAATGCAATGAAGAATTAATGTCATAAGAGATTCCCAGAGGAAATCTCCGAGATAAAACAATTCTAAATACCACATCCATGAAAATAACAAAAGTAAGAGATTAAGAGGGCAATAAACAACCTAGAATAGGTGATAGAAAACAGTAGTATAGCAGCAGATAGCCTAAAAATAGAAAATCTAGTAATCTAATCTAATCTAGTAATCAAAAATCTAGTAATTAAACTAGAAATATAACAGTTAAGTTTTTTTAAATATTATTAATGTTGCTCTCAGACAAGGCAAGAACAAAAACAGTATTAAATATCTCTGATAAAAGTCTAGCTATTCAAGAGAAATAAGGAAAGAATATAAAAATACAAAACCAAGAGCCATAGATGATAGATAAGAGCAAATAATTATCAGAAGAAATGAAAATTTTTGACAGCCTTTTGTTATGCTCCAAATCACTAGTAGCTCATTCAATAGGCCTTGGAATCCACCATTCTACTGTCATCCTCCCCCAAAGAAGGTACAACCCTCTAAGGTCATGGTCCTGGTTGGGACCTGAGAGGCCATCTAATCTTACTCCCTCACGTTCTGGATAAGCAACTAATATTCAGAGATATTAACTCATTTGCCCAAGGTCTCACAAGTAGTAACTAAGTAGCAGAGCCAGATTTCAAACCCAGGTTCTCTGATACCAAATTCAGGGTTCTTTCCCCTGTAGCTCACCAAACATCAAAGCCTCTCTAAAGAAAACATCCCACATAAGAAAGTCCTCTTTGAGTTCCACTTTAAACTAGCAAATTAATGGATAAATGTTTTAGCATTTAACTGGGGAAGGGGAAAAAACAAGCTATTATTATTATCATTATTTTAAATAGACAAGGTTGATTTTTTCAAATATTAAATTCACCAACATGCTTATGCTATTAAATTCAACTGGCTGCTTTGAAATTTTCTGATTTAAAGGGGATTTAATGAAAAATTCAACTCTTTTTAGCCCATTATTAATTGTCAAGCTGTCAAGGAAGCAGGGGATTTGATTTTAACTTTTCTTAATGAATATACTTAAGATTCCCAAACTACTTGCATGGTTTGCTCCTCCCTGTGGTTAGAGGCCCATAAGTAAATTATACTTCGCATTTCTCTGGAGATTTTCTGGAGTAGGTGGAAAGTTGTATAGCCATCTATACAATGGCAAACAGCCTCAGAGTTTACCCCCATGAGGTATCCTGAGGACCAACTTCAGCCACCAAAGAAAGACAACAAGTTAGCTCCCTTCCTGCAAAAACACTCAGCTCAAAACTTGTTCATTTTGTTAATAGTTGATTTCGAGAGCAGTAATCTATTTTCTTTCAAGACACTTTGATGGACTTTTCTGGGACTACTAATTCCTCTCTTTCTGCAGACTACAATTTACATAAGTTTTTAAGTGAAAGCAGTTTAAGTTTCAAGCACTGCATGTTTACATCGTTTTGACTTTTAGCCATACAAAATTACTGCAAAGTTGGAATCAAGTACTTGATGTGTTGCTGACAAAATTAATACAGTCAGATATTTTTTATTAGTTGTCATTTATTTTTAAAGAGTATTCTCTTTGAATGCTAAATGATTCCACAGGCAGTGAAGAATTCAAGCAGTCATGAAGCATCAGGACCATACTCTGGTTCAGTCAAGCAAATAGTTTCCAAACATCTGATGACTCTTAAACACTATAACTTTCCCTACACACATCTATGAGTGGCCTCAGTCTTTGGCTAATTTATGGAGTGGGTGACATCTGTCTTTAGCAACTTATGACCTCTTTAATCAGGCATTGACTTCCTAAGAGATGATATCTAACACAAATGTCTAGAGTCTTCATAAGATCCTTTGACTGCCCAAACCTCTTCACAGCAATATCCTAGCTAGGTCTTCCCTCCTATTGACAAGATACCATCCCCCAAACTTACCTCTCCAGTCTCCAGGCAGTCACCCCTCTACCAAATTTGCTTTTCTTTGGTACTGCTGTTTCTTACAAGTGGCATTTCCATCTCGATGCCTTTCCACTGATGATCTCCCATTCCTCCTTTCCTCTATCTTAGGAAGTCTTTTACTTCCTTCAAAACTGAGTTTAAACAGTATCTTCAACATATAGATGTATATATAGGCATATACATATATGTATATATATATATATATAAGTATGTATGTATATATAGTAACATTTAAGTATAGATTAGTTTTATCAGGTGGAGTCATGCCCTGTGGGAACAAGTTTAAGATTAGTTGATCAATTATTAAGAACCTACTATATTCCCAAATTACAGTTGGGCACTGAGAATAAAAAGACATAAGTGAAATAATTCCTGCTCTCAAGGAGTTTACCTTCTCCTAAGGGACACAATGGAGGGAAATACATGTGCATATGCTCATATGTATGTGTATGTGCGTATATAGATCTAAATATGCATGTATGCATACGTACATATCGGGAGTACCTCAATATCTATAGTTATATACATATCTATATCTAACTTGATAGATAACCAATAAGCATTTATTAAGTGCCTACTATGTGTAGATATAACAAAAAGCATTAAAAAAACAGCTTTGCTTTTAAGGAGTTCACAATTTAATAAGGTAGACAACATGCAATCAACTATGCACAAACAAGATATAGACAGGATAAATTGGGAATCATCTCAGAGGGAAGATACTAATACTAAAAAGGACCAGGAAAGATTTCTTGCAAAAGGCAGGACTTCAGTTGATACTTAAAGGAAGCCAGGGAAGGTAGAGATAAGGAAGGAGAAAGTTGAAGGAAAGCAAGCAAAAAATGCACAGTGAGGAGATGGAGTGACTTGTAAGAGCAGCAGCAAAAAGGCCAGAATTACTGGATATCAGAGAATGTAGAGAGAAATAAATAAAAGAAGATTGGAAAGGAAGGAAGGGGCCAGGTTGTAGAGGTCTTTAAACACCAAACAGAGGGTTGTATATTTGGTGCTAGAGGTGATAGGGGGTCACTCGAGTTTACTGAACTGGGGGAAGCTGAGTAGAGGAAAGACTGTAGTGAGGAAAGACTTGAGTCAGGGAAACTAACCAGCACACCATTTTAATCACCTAGGCATAAGCAATGAGGGCTTGAACCAGGGTAGAGTCAGTAAAAGAGAGAAAGGGGTATATATGAGAGAACTGATAAAGGTGGAAATGACAGGACTTGACAACTGATTCAAAATAGAGGGAGTGTGAGATGCTGAGGATGACCCCATGTTGTAAGCCTGGGTGACCAAGAAGATGAGGGTAGCCTTAACAGCAATAGAGAAGAACAGTCAGTGAAGTGTTAGAGCCAAGATGATAGAGTAGAAGTAAGCAGTATAGTGAGCTCCACACTAAAATTCCTCCAAAGAGATCTAGAAAATACACCAGACCAAATCTTGATGGGGATATCCAAGGCAAAGTCACTTTGAAAGAAATAGGAATACCATCAGTGTAATCACCCACCTTGATTCCAGAGAACTAATGATGCTACTTACCTCCTGATAGAGAAGTGAAGTACTCAGAGTACAGAATGAGATGGTTTTTGGACATGACCAATGCAGAAATTTGTTTTCCTTAACTTAACTTCACATGTTTGTGACAGAGGTTTTGTTATTCTTGTATTCTCCATTGAGGAAGGGGGGAGAGAGAAATTGATTTTTTACTATTTTTAATTGAATATGATTTTTAAAAACAGTAAAATAGAGAAGTTGGAAAGAAGAAAAGGTTTTAGAGGGGAAGATAATTCAGTTTTGGATATGTTGAGTTTCAGATGTTGGAGATATGAGACTAGAGGTCAGCAGAGAAGTGAGGGCTGTAAACGTAGATTTGAGAATCATGAACATAGAGATAACAATTGAAACCATGGGAGCTAATGAGATCACCAAGTGGAATAATAGAGAGAAGAAAAGAAATCCCAGGACTGAGAACATGGAATATCTAGAGTTAGCAGGCATGAACTAGAAGAGGATTCAGCAAGAAGACTAGGAAAGATCAGTCAGATAGGTAGGAAAACCAAGAGTGAGTAGTATCATAGTCTCAAAAGCTGCAGACAAGTCTAGAAGTTTGAGGTTTAAGAAAAAATCATTTTCCATCATGTCTGACTCTTTCTGACCCTATTTGGGGTTTTCGTTGCAAAGATACTGGAACAGCTTGCCGTTTTCTTCTCCAGCTCATTTTACAGATGAGAAACTGAGGTAGACAGGGTTAAGTGACTTGCTCAGGGTCACACAGCCTGCGGTCAGATTTGAACTCAGGAAGATGAGTCTTCCTAAATCCAGGCCTGGCACTCTAACCACTGTGCCACCCAGCTGCCAGTTGGCAAAATATCCATACTTAATTATTACTCAGTGATAAGCTTAATTATAAATTGGTAACTTAGGAGAGAGAATTTTCAGTTGAATAGAGTGGTCAGGGGCCAGACTGTAGAGAGCTGAGAAAAAAAAAGTAAGGGGAAAAAAAAGTGAAGACCCCTATTGTAGGCAGTCTCCTCTGTGAGTATGGCAACAAAAAGGGGAAAAGATATGTAACAAGGGTTAGTGGTGTTGCATGGCTAAAGTAAGGGGGTTTTTAAGGTTGAAGGAGACATACACTTGTCTTTAGGCATAGGAATGTAGCCAGTAAAGGAGGCGAGACTGAAGATAAGTCAAAGTGGGGATGATAGAGGGGCCAATCTACGGGCAATAATAGGAAGAAATGGGAGCACTTCTAAAGGCTTATCTTGGCAATAAGAAATGACACATCTTCATGTGAGACAGGGGAGAAGTAGGAGATAATGGCAGAAGGCATCTGAGTGATGAGATAGGGAGAAGGAGAGAGAAGGGAGCCCTTGGAGCCTTTTTTCGCACTAAAATATGACACAAGGTTCTTGATTCAGAGGATGGGGGAGGAAAAGCTGTGAAGGTTTCAGGAGGGATGAAAATGTTTGGAAAAACCATTGCCATGAGTAGGATATTAAAGTGGTTATAGAGGCATAAAAGGATTGCCTTGCTTCAGGGAAGGTCCACTTGAAATAACGTAGCATAAATTTGCAGTGAAACCAATCAGCACAGCTTCTTGACTTTTTTCCAGCTTCATTTAGTGGAACAGAGTCAGTTGAATGATCAGGTCAGAAGTCAGACTCAAAGAGTTAAGAAGAGAGAGAGTGGAAAGAAAGTGGAGGCACTAAACATAAATGGCAGTCTCAAAAAGTCCAGTCCACTGAAGGAAGAAGAGATATAAGATGATAGGATAGCTAGCAGGCATGGATGGATCAGGTGATGGTTTTATGAGTATAAAAGAGTCATGGGAATTTTTGTAGGCAGTCAGGAAGCAGCCATAGACAAGGAAAGATAGAAGATTAGTGAGAAAGTAGGGATGACAGAGGAAGCAATCTGCTGCAGAAGATGGGATGGAATGGGATCACTTGTGCATGTTGTGGGATTTGCCTTTTCAAGGAGAAGGGCCACCTCTCCATGTTAAACAAGGGTCAAGGAGGAGATAGTAGTTGAAGACATCTAAGTACATAGAAGACATCTAAGTAATAGGAAGACATTTAAATTATTAATTTGAGATGAGGAGAAGTGGAGAAGAGGGAGCTCTCTGTAAAGTGTTTCAGCGAAATATGAGGCAAGATTCTCAGCTGAGATTTTGGGATGATGGCAAACTATTGGAGGTTTCAGGAGTGATGAGAAGGTTTAGAAAAGCCACTGTGGTGAGTTGGATACTGAATTGATTATAGAGGTGTTAAAGAATTGCCTTGCTGCAGTGAGATTATATAAATTTGTAGTGAACTTAATCTGCATTAATTCATGATTTTTTTCTAGCTTCATTCAGCAGCATGTAAGTAGAAGCAAAAGCAGTGGGTGGTAGGAATAATCAAAGGCTGGGGTTTAGCATGGTAAGATATTCCATATAATAAAGAGGCTAGGGACTACAAAGAAGAGTGTAGATTTGAAGCTGTTCACCTAGAGGTCAAGATGGAGAAGGAAAGAGAGCATAGTCAGTGCAGCGGTGATGATATAAGAAAGAACTTAAGGGTGAAGTGATTGGATGTCACAATGAGGAAGGAAAACAAAGTCTAGAGTTGTGACACAAAGGAACGAGTAAAAGGACAACAGACCATGATCCGATAAAGGAACTTCAGAGTTAATGAATATGAATGTGGAATACTTTAGAGTAATGTCAGAATAAAGGGTATAACCATCTCTCTGTATAAATGTAAAGGAGTGAATAAGTAGGTCATGGGAAATGGTGAGGAATTGGGAGGCTAGCGTGTTTGAGAAAGTATCAATATGTATGTTGAAGTCCCCTAGAATGAAGGCAGAAGTTGGGGAGGAAAGGCTATGAACCAGATTATGAATTTATTGAGGAAAGAAGAATATCCTGCAGGTTGGTAGAAAACAGCCACTGGAATCTTGATTGGGTGATAAATATGGATTGACTGAACCTCAAAGGAAGAGACTACTAAGTGATAGTGGTAGAGGGAAAGCCTCAAAGTGGGGATGAGAAAGAAGTTCCAACTCCCCTATCCTGACCTGTGAGTAAATCTTTGTTTTTGTTTTTGTGTGTCGGTCTGCCTGTCTATATATCTATCCTCCCATCTATTCATATAACCATCTATCTAAAGCAGGCAAACATTCTCAACCTAGGGGCTGTGAACTTGTTCTTTTAAAAATATATTGATAGCTGTATTTCAATATAATTGGATTCCTTTGTAATCTTATGTATTTTATTTCATACGTTTAAAAACATTAGTCTAGGAAGGAAAACATAGAATTCACCAGACTGCCAAAAGGGTCCATGACACAAAAAATGGATAAAAGCCGCTTATTGAAAACAAAAGCTATTATTTATCTGTAAGTACTATAGTGAAGAATAAGGTCCAGATGAAATACAGAGCAAGCAAAAGGTCCACTGATCCATCATTATTCACTGGTAATTTTAGTTGGGGCATTTTAAGAATAAGTAGGAAAGACTGTTATGAGTTTATATATATTTAAATGTGTATATCGCTTCCAGGAATAGAATGGATGCTTCTTGAGGAAAGTAACTTTAGGTTTTTTTTCTTTGTTTCCCCAAGATATAGCAATCTAGTTGGCACATATTAGGCATTTAATAACTATTTGTTCATTGATGAACTGACCAATTGATTAATTACTGGTGCTGGTAGATAATTAGGATAGTCACAACCATGGTGCCTTTAAAGAAATTCCCTTGCTTGTGGAATAAGTCTGTCTCAGATAAAGTCTCCGGGACTTGGGAAGGGTGTGACCCCCTGGTTTGATTCCTGAGTTCTCCTAATGTGGGTGAATGAGCCTCTGCTTGTCTTCCCCAGTGTCATGATGAGAAGAGAAGAGCCTATGTGGAAGAGTGTGTGGTGTATGAGCATCCCTTCCCTGGGTTTTGGCAGCATTGAATAGCATCCTCCAGTGCTAAGGAATCCATTTTCCTCGATTGGCAGAGCAATTTCCAGGTCCAGTAGAGGTTTGTTTCTGATAAGGTGTCTGTTCTAAGACTTAACCCAATACCCTAAGGGCATGTTTGACAGCCTAAAGTAAAACTATAGCTCTAGGGGTGGCATTTTAGATGCCGATGGTATGCTGGTGGGTGAATCATTTGGGTTTAAGAGGGCTTCTTGGTGTCCCACTGCTGTCACTCACAGTCTTGATTGCTCTATTGTTTCCTCATTCCTCTCTTGAGCATTTGCATCCTGAAACCTATCTAGAATGACTCAGAAAATGCATTATTCCACTAGGCTATATCAGCCAGAATCTGTCTTAAAGATTTTCATCACTGCTCTTTTCTTACTGATTTATAACTGTGCATGGGAAGAGATACTTGCACACAGCTTCTCTGGACAAAGCCTGTCTCCCAAAAACAACACATACCTGGAGTTCAAATTCTCCCTTACTCAATCGCTCTTCCCTATACAGTCTCTGAATAATATTCAGCTCTGCCCTTTTTTGGACATAGGGCTACAACCATAACTTTTATATTTCCTCCATTATGTCTCTCATGCTCTTCTCTATATGCACTCCCTTAATCTCAAAATGAACATTCTCTCTAATCCCACTGTTGCTTCTCCATGCCCTATCATTTTGACCACAAACATTACATCGCAGTCCATTGGGAAGCCCAGAAGAAAAAACACGGAACTTGGAGCTAGAGATCCTGAATTCTACCACTTGCTGTTATTATGAGGTAAATATAAAGTTGGTTAACCTCACTGGACCTCAGTTTCCTCACTATAAAATTAAGGGGAATGACCAAAAGAGATTTAGGATCCCTTCTGTGTCTCAATCAATGATGTTACTCACAAGTTGATCCCTAATCTTTCATCAACCAAATATTGGACCTAAGGCTGAGTCTGAATGATCCTTAACAAGTCCATAAAATCAAGAGCACGTCATTCCCTTCTGTTGATTTGGGTCTATAGGGGCTCTTTTTTCAGTCCTGAAACATCTCTGACTCCTGACACTTTGGTGCCTTTTAAATCACACTACTTAGCTCTTATTCCATTTCTCTGTAAAGTCAGCCCTGCATTACTCAGGTCCTAACTCTGTAGAGGAGCCCAAAGTACAAAGAGTGAGTGCCAAAATGTATACCTGAAATTGAATTTGGAAATCTTATTGTGAACTGATTCAACTATACAACATCCTCCCCTCCTGAATCCCTCAGCCTTTTATCATCTTTGAATCAATGGCACCATTCACCACCTTAGCTCCTACACACATGCTGCTGAACAAAGATGGAGAAAATCACACATCTAAGTCCACTACAAATTTATGTTACACAGTCTCTACTAGACCATCACTGTTGCTAGGCAATCCTAATATCCTTATCTTATCAACTCACTATTCTACTCTTCACAAGGGCTTTTCCAAAACCTTTCAATCCTCCTCAAACCTCCAATGGTTCCCCCTCTCCTGCTTCTCTCAACAGAATCTTGTATCATATTTAAAAGGGTGGAAAAATGAGGCCAATCAGCTCTTTTCTCCTCTTCCTCTTCTATCACTCAAATGCCTTCTGCCCCTATCTTCACACTTGTCTTACTCACATGATGAAGTGGCCTTGTTCCTTAGTAAAAAGCTACCCCTCTACTTATTCAAGTTGATCACATTCCACCATATCTCGTCTTATAGATTGCCATCTTTGTCATTCCCTCTTTCAATTACTTTTAAACTCTGCCTATCTACTGGCTTTTTCCCTATTTTCCTTCCACATATGCCCATGTCTCCTCTATTCTGGAAAAAAACCCTTGATCCTTCCATTCCTACTATCATCTTATATCTCTTCTACCCTTTGTAGCTATTCCTCAAAGAGGCAGTCTACAATAGCTGCATCCACTCTCTCACCTCTGACTCTCTTATAATCCTACTTCTGACCTGATCATTCCATTGAAACTGCTCCTTCCAAAGGTACCAATGCTCTCTTAGTTATCAGATACAAAGGCCTTTTCCCAGTCCTCATTCTCCTTGATCTCTCTGTAGTCTTTGACACTGTTAATCTCTCTCTCCTCCTCAATACTCTTTTCTCTCTGTGTTTTCAGGACACCTCTTTCTCCTGGTTCTCTTCCAATCTATCTGATTGGTTTTTTTACAGGATTCTCATCCAGAGTATACTTCCTAATTGTAGGTATCTCTCAAGGTTCAATCCTGAGCCCTCTTCTCTTCTGCTTCTATAGTACTTCACATCGTGATCTCATCAGCTCCCATAGATTTTTATCATCTCTTGCTGATTATTCTCAAATCTGTCTATCCTAATTCAAACTCTCTGTGGCCCTCCAATCTCACATCTCCATCTGTCTTTCAGATATTTAAATATATCCAAAACAAAACTCATTGTCTTTCCCCAAAAATTCCACCACTACTTTCCCTTTTATGATAGAGGGCATCAGTGTACTTCTAGTCCTTCAGAATCATAACCTAGGAGTCATCCTGGACTGTTTACTACCTCTCACCACTGCACCCCCATAAGCAATCTGTAGCCAAGGTCTATTGATTTCATGTTTTGCAATATCTCTCAAGTACTCCCCCTTTTCTTTTCTGACACTGCCACCACTCTGGTATAGGCCCTTATCACCTCATGCCTGGATTTTAAAATCACTGGCTGATGGGTTTGCCTGCCTCAGGTCTTTCTCCACTCTAATCCATCCTCCATTCAGTCTCTAAAGTGCCTTTCCTAAAGTTCAGGTCCAATGACATCACTCCTCCTCAATAAACTCCTTTGACTCCCTGTTACCTCCAGGATCAAATATATAATGCTCAAAGCTCTTCATAACCTAGCCTCTTCCTACCTTCTAGTCTGCTTGTACTTTACTCCCTAACACATACTCTTCAATCCAGTGACACTGGATGTGCCACAAAGAAGACACTTCATCTCTCAACTCCAGGCATTTTCTCTGGCCGCCCCCATACCCGGAATGTTCAGCCTCCTCCACTTCACATACTAACCTCTCTTGCTTCCTTTAAATTCTAACTAAATTTCCATCTTGCACTGAAAGTCTTCCCTAACCTTTCTTAATTCTAATGACTTCCTTTTATTAGCTATCTCCTATTTATCCTGTTAATAGTTTGCTTGGTATATATTTGTTTGCACGTTGTCTGTCCCATTAGCTTGTAAGCTCCTTGAGGACAAGGACTGTCCCTTGACTCTTTCTGTATCCCCAGTGCTTAGCATAATGCCTGGCACAGAGTAGGTACTTAATAAATTTGATTGAATGATTATGAGCCCACAAATACATGGAATCTTGATTTCTTCTCTCTGGAACTCAATGGCATAGAGTGATGGGTCTATCTGCTCCAATCCAGAAGACAGAGCTAACCTGAACCTGTTTACAATCACCCACTCAATATTTCTCATACTGCAGAGGCTGAGCTCCTCCAGGCAATCTCTAAGTCTGAAATATATCAAAATTGAAAGGAAAGTGGGGGGACTAAAATTACTAAAATCAAAGACCGTTAAATGCTTTTGTTATTTTATGACTATTGGTTTCTGGTTCTTTCAGGTGCTAGAGTACATTCAATTTGCAGCTTTGAAAGTAGCCATTCCTTTATTCACTCAGAACAAATGCCAATTTATTCTAGATGAGCAGTAATAAACACTGGTTTCATTTGTTTCAGTACTTGGTACTTCTGCTATGGAAAGACAACTTTGAAATAGAGAGAGAGAGAAAGAGAGAGAGAGACAGAGAGAGACAGAGAGAGACAGAGAGACAGAGACAGGGACAGAGAGACAGACAGAGAGAGAGACAGACAGACAGACAGAGAGACAGAGACAGGGACAGAGAGACAGAGAGAGACAGAGACAGAGAGACAGAGAGAGACAGAGAGAGACAGAGAGAGACAGAGAGAGAGAGAGAGAGAGAGAGAGAGAGAGAGAGAGAGAGAGAGAGAGAACAAACACCAAGGTAAAAGAACAAAGAACGTGGGGCCTGGTGAATCAATGTACTTCTCTATGCTCTTCCAGTTGGACAATGTTTCTCAGCCTGAGAGATTAGGAGCTCCTGGGGAGCCACAGAGGGAAGAAGAAAGTTGGGCATCAGAAACTGTAAGGTCCTGGTACTGGTCAAGTAAATGGGGGATACACCAGCTTTCTCTCCCTTTGAACATATAGCTTTGAGTGATTGCTTTTCCAGAATTTAAGCTCTTCTGTAGAACCCCAAAAAAAGAGTTCCACATAGTTGTCTTATGGTGACCATGCCAGCAAAATGAATACAATTTTCAGTGCCATTGCCTCTAAGACAAAAAAAAATGAAAATCATTGCATTAGAAACTATTAGGTGCTATCATTCAAATCTTTGTAATCCATGGGAATATCACAAAACATGAGAGGCGGTGTGGCATGGTGTGACAAAAAGAGGCAAAAGATTTGGGTTTAAGTCCTGCCTCTAAGGAGAAACTAGGTGATACAACGCATAGAACATCAGGCCTAGAGAGGGGTTCAAATCCAGCCTCAGACACTTACTAGCTTTGTGACCCTGGGCAAGTCATTTAACCTCTGTATGCCTCAGTTTCCTCCTAGTTATTGTAAATATTAAATGAAAGAATATTTATTATGTTCTTAGAACAATGTCTGGTGCTTAATAAAGACTTGTTTTCTTCTTTGCCTCCTGAGCTTGGAGTCGTGGGAATTAAGTTAGAATCCTGGCTTTGCCACTTAATATGACTGTGTGACTGTGGCCATTTAAATTCTGTGGGCATCAATTTCCTTGTCTTTGATATGCAGATATTGAAGCAGAGGATCTCCAAATGAGGATTTTAGGTATATGATTCTTTAAACATACGATCTGTGCAATCAAGAGCAAATCATTTAATTTCTCCTAGGCAACTCTATCACCGTGAGTCAAAGATGAATTGCTAATCTGAATTGATTGTTTCTATTCTTGGAATCCTCAGAACCAGTGAAATTAGTGATTGGATGCCTCTCCCACTAAAAAGCAAAATTCACATGACTGGGGCAAGTATTATGGTTACAGTAGGATTCAGGTTTATCAAACGCTGGACTGGTACTAAACCTAAATTTCTTCAGACATCCTGAGAGCCTTAGAGCCCAAATTAGGGAGTCAAATTCATCTTTTTATGACATACTTCTTAATATCATAAGATATGCCAGTTCCTTCCATCAATGCCCTATATATCCTTGTTTTACAATCAATGATAAAATTGTATTTTGAGTAAAAAGAAAAAATACTTTCCTCACTATTACAGACAGTCCTGACAATGTCACAGCACTATATAAATATGTGGTACTCCCATTTTTATTACCAGGCTTTGAAGAGTACTACCAATTCATCACACAAGGAAAGTTGTCTAATCTCCCAAGCCTTTTGACAATGTCCTAAAAGTTATCTCCCCAACTTGAGATCCTTAATTGAGGAGGATCTAGGAATATGACGGGCAAGTGTCAGATTCAGGAGAGATTTTGACTGTCATTTCAGCTGTCCTCTAAAGTCATAGGATGAGAGATTCTATAATCCGTCATAGATAATATGCTAGGATAACAGGAGGAAGAGACCCCAGAGGTCATTTGTTTGAAGAAACAGAGGCTCAGGAAGTCAGTGACTTGCCAAAGGTAGTAAGAAGTAGAAAGCAGTAAGTGTCAGAGGAGAGATTTGAACTCAGGAACTCTAATTCTACATCTAATGTCCCTTCCATTAATAATTTATCTTTACTTTGGAAGCACATTGCCCATTCTCACAGACACTTCAAAGTGATGAGAAAGGTCCTATATAACACGCCCAAGAACCTAACACTAAATAGGCAGTAAATCAGATTTCCCAGCCTTCCTAGTGGCTCCCAAAGGCAAACTAGGAGCCCCACAGCACCCACCTCTGTGGCTTTCATAGAACTTGAAGAAAGAAAGAAAGAAAGAAAGAAAGAAAGAAAGAAAGAAAGAAAGAAAGAAAGAAAGAAAGAAAGAAAGGAAGGAAGGAAGGAAGGAAGGAAGGAAGGAAGGAAGGAAGGAAGGAAGGAAGACTTGGGATCTCTTCTCCCTCCACAATCACCTCCCAACCACTTCTGTCAAATCTGAATTCAAGATCCCTGGGTATCTCTCTATAAGGTCAAGGGGAATTAAGTTCTATGAATGAAAATATGCTAACGAAGCCCAGACTTTTATCTTAGCCCTTTATCTGTATTTCAAAAGTGCCGGGGGGGGGGGGGGGGGGGGGG
>CM053622.1:346959443-346981628 GCA_028646595.1 Phalanger gymnotis | reverse complement strand
ATTTTACTTACCAAAGTAAACTACCCTGCTCAAAAAGCTAGGGAAGTTGAGCTGACTAATTGATGTTAAGTGGTAATCAATTATCTGGGGGGAAAGCATTCCAACCAATAAATCAATAAGCATTTGTAAGTGCCCACTGTGCTAAATGTTGGGGATACAAAGAAAGGGAAAAGACAGTTCTTGCCTTTGAGTTCACCCTAATGAGAAAACAATATACAAACACTATGCACAAACAAGCTATATACAGGGTAAATTGGAAATAATCAATAGAGAGAAGGCACTAGAATTAAGAGGAATTGGGAAAGACTTCCTGTAGGAGGTGAGATTTTAGCTGGGACTTTGAAGCCAGAAGATGGAGATGAGGAGGGAGATCATTCCAGGCTGGGGGACAGCCAGTGAAAATACCTAGGGCTGAGAGGTGGAGTGTCTTATTCAAGGAACAGTAACGGAGTTTAGTGCCACTACATCAAAGAGTACATGAAGGGTTGGGGTTAGTTACAAGAAAACTGTGAAAGGGGAAAGACTAGAAAGATAGGGAGGAAAGTTACAGTATTAGAAAAAAAATAATACCCAACCTTTTAAGGTCTCTTAGTTTTGCCAGATTGTGGGAACCCAATCTTACAGTGCTAGTAAGAATTTGGATAGTAAGCCCAGAGCTGATGATACATATACGATGCAGTGAACGCATCTGACAATGTATCTACAATTGTCAGCCCTATTAATCCTCTACTTATTTCACCTGCCAGTGTATTTTAACCCCCTACTATACTATATGCTACATGAAGGTAGAGGTCAGGTGTTGTCTAAATTTTCTAACTCCCCAAGTGCTTAGTACTATGCTCTGTGTACCTTTTAATGTATACTTCACTCCATTCCACCCTGCATTTACTGCTCCATTTGATTTCAATGCCACTGAACAAGATGCTTGTCTCAGGGTAAGCTTATCACCTCTGATCTCATCACCACCATGCTAACTCTAGCTTTGACAGGTTTCACCTTTCTCAGTTTTCTCTCCCTTCTGATTGGAGGCATGGAGGAGAGAGTATCAAACTTTTCCCAAGGCCTTCCTTTATAGAGGCAGAAATTAGACTTTTCTGCCCAGGCTACTGTGCATCGGCTGCTCTGCCTGATTTCAACTCCTTGGAGCAAGATAACACTTGGTTCATCACCATCCCCCTGGCACTGCTTTGCTCTCTCCTTTCAAATATTATTTCCTCTACTAGATTCTAAGCTCCTTGAGGGAAGGGACTGACTTTCTTTTTATTAATCATATCCCCAGTATTTAATCACAGTGCCTGGCACTTA
The DNA here is from genome assembly GCA_028646595.1 of Phalanger gymnotis. Classification (NCBI taxonomy): domain Eukaryota; kingdom Metazoa; phylum Chordata; class Mammalia; order Diprotodontia; family Phalangeridae; genus Phalanger; species Phalanger gymnotis. Next base: position 346,980,323 of record CM053622.1, on the reverse strand, counting down.
GTTGGGACTTAATAAATGTTTATAGGATCGAATTTAATACAGAAGTAAATATTTTGGAAGGACTTTATTGTATGAAAACACTATCTTCTCTCACATTAACAATCATTTGAAAATTGGTAGATTTTGCTAATAGTGTGCTGATGTGCTACTTGAAGAGGAAAATAAGTGAAACTACTTTTGTTATTGGTGTTTCATTTACATAAGTAGCATTTGAAAGTAGTGTCTACTTATAATTTCTATGGATAAATGTGCAGAATTAGGATTCTAACATATTGTGGTGTGATGGCAAGCAGCGTATGACTTTTTGCCTTTGTTTTTTCTTTAGGAGTGCTGCTCAGCACTAAAGTAGTCAAGGACCTTTGATGAGTCTTGCCTTTCAAATGTAATGGCAAGCAAAGTGAGACTTTTTGTTGTCTTTTGTTCTGGAATGCTTCTCAGCACTGAGGTAATCAAGTGCCTTTGAGTCTTGCCTTTGTTTCAATCTGAAGTCTTTGATTGAATCAAGAGTCTTTGATGACCTGCTTAAGAAACAAGAAGGTCTCAGATCCCATGCTTCACACCCTTTTGCTAAGTAGGTACTAAGCCCCAGGGCCCTGAGAAGTATATTTATGCTCTGAGGTTGGCCTTTTGTTTTGGGGGCACACTCATTGGAAGAGTATTGGTCATTTGGCCAGAGGAGACTCCGGGTAGCTGTTGGAGCACCCTGGCTTTGCAAAACTCGGATGTTGGTGCTTCTCTCTCTGGTAACTACTTATTGTGATTTGGTCAGACAGACAGAAGCCTATCTGTTGGTTTCTGTTATTCTCTTTGCTTGTAATTCCTGTTGGTAATTTCTGTTTGTATTTTCTCTGGAAGTTTAGGGTGCTGACTTTTCCCCCTGAACTTATATATATATCTGTGTGTGTGTGTGTGTGTTTAATTAAAGTAAGGTTGTTAATCCTTTAAAATTGCTTTCCTTAGAAAAGCAGATCAAAGAACCTGTGCTAGCAACCCTGGTGTGTGCTGGTGCTGTTGGTCTTAGGCCCCCACAGCAACTGCTAGTACCATTGTTGATACATTTGTTAAGCATTTTAAAATGCGTGTCCTATAGTAATTATACTCACAACTTAGGTTTTGTTTTCAGTACTGACTAATAGTGTATGCTGTACAATGTTCACTATTATTAGTATTACAGTGTACCACAAAGATTACAACTGACGATTTGGACCAGTTATAATCAGCTCTTTCCACAAATGGAAAACTAGCTAAAGAAAGATCTGAAAAGCTAAAATTGTGGGGACATAAAGAACTTTATAATTTTTTGAAGCTTTGGTTTTATAGGGTAGAATCATTATGGCTAGCTTAAAATTTCCAAACCTAATTATAGGAAACAAGGTCACCCCAAGAGGCAATTCTATTAGTATATGAAAAATGTAGTTAATCAACCTTTGAACACACAGATGGAATTCACTAATGATAAAGGTCTCCCTCATAGGCAACATGCTGTGGAAATACCTTTGATAGAATGAAGGTAGGTGATTGTTTTTGTTATTCTTGTTTATTTAACGCATGAAAAATGATGATGAAGTATAGGGCATTATATATTTCCAATAGGACTGATAAGCAAAAATGCATATTTAAAAAGCTGGATAAGAATGAAATGGATTGCCTTATATAATAGTGAGTTCACTACCAATAGAAATAATTTAGAAGAATCTGAATAATTTTCAGTTATATTATAGTGAGTAGTGTTCAGGAATTGGGGATTAAATTGGACTAAATTACCTTTTCTTTACTGAAATTTCTAATTGCCCATATAGCACATTAAGGTTCCTCTAATTGATGAAAAAAAACAGCTTGGTATTGAAATGTTTACAGAACTTTTCCCGTTTCCATCTGCTTATTGTTTCCCTTTTAGTCTTTCTGACAAGATTCAAAAGGTGGAAGAAGTTTCAAGAATTCCTACCTAATTATGATCAATAAAGTAGGCCTGGTTACTGAAGTGGAAATGATGAGAATTTTTAAAGTGACTACATCATATTAAATTCCATGGTAAAGAAGGAGGAAAACATTAGTCATAGTCTACCATGCACTCCAGATTTTAAGAGAACAGATTTTGAAAGGAATTTAGGATCTGATGATTTATAAGGAAAATTGGTACAAGATGGGTGGAGTGTTCTTAAGAATGAAAATCTGACTAAAGAACTGCAAATCATTCTGTTAAGGAAGAAAAAATGGAGTTGTCTCAAGAGATTATTTCTAATGCACAAGGAAGTCATTGACCAACTTATATTAAAAGAAAAAAACTCCCAGAGATGAAAGGAAAGGGAAGATAATGGAAGAAGTTACTATAGTACAATGGAAAGAACCTTGGCTCTTGAGGTGGAGGGCCAGTGCTCAAATCCTCCCTAGCTGTTTACCACTAGTATGTCATCAATGCCTCTAGTGCTTTTTCTGTACTTCAAGATCTCCAGAAACTCATCCTACAAGATCACATCAACTCTGAAACTCCTACCTCCTCAGTGCGCACTACCACTGGGGTTCCTCCCTCCAACTGCTTGGAGAGGGAGGAGAGGGGAGTTTGGAGAGCTCTTCCCAGATCCTCTACCATTTAAGAAGGTGACCCAGGGCAGTCACCTTATCATTACCCACCTTGATTTCAGGACTTCCTCATACCCCTATCCTCCCCTCCCTTCTTTTCAGCCTTTCTTATTTGTGGTCTTCTCCCATTAGATTGTGATTTCCTTGAAGTCTTTATATCTTTCTTTGTATCCCTAGTGCTTAGCACACTGCTTGGCACAAAGTAGGCACTTGAATGGCATCAAGGTATTTCAAAGGATAGTGTGCCTGAAATCAGAAAGTTCAAGTCCAGGCTCAGACTAGCTGTGGGCCCTGGGCAAGTCACTTAACCTCAGTTTGCTTCTGTTTACTGAAATGTAAATCAAGAAAATAACAGCACCTATCTCCCAGGGTTGTGGTAAGCTAATTATGAAGCGCTTAGCACAGTGCCTAGCACATAATAAGCACCATATAAATGTTAGCTATTATTATTATTTATTGAGCAAGTCATTTAACTTTCCTGTGCCTCATTTTCCCCACTTGAAAAATGAAGGAGTTAAATCATATAGCCTATGAAGTTCCTTTCAGTAATAGATCTATGAGAATAAACACAAAAAAATGCTATGGTTCTATAAAAATCACGTTAACAATGCTAAATCTGAGAAGGAACTGAAGTTAATGATGAATGCTAGATACAACAGAATTTAGCTTCATTGGCAATATACTTTTAAAAATTTATATTGGAAACCAGAGAAAGATTTGAGATGATGAAGATAGATGGAGAGAAGGCATAACTACTCAACCCTATTTTGTTGCTTTTCTCTACCAGGGAGAATGATTCTCAGACTAATATGTTTATGTAGTGAATATAATCTCTGGGCTGACTCTGCCAATCCAAAATCTACCGGCAGGTTGGTTTGTTCTTTGGGCTATTGTTCCTCTTCAGGGGTACCCCTGAGATACTGTAGTGTTTTTCTATTACTATTAACTTGTGCTGCATTTGTGTGTTCCTCCGTCATCAATCACCGATGCCAAACAGTATCTTCTCAGTCATCAATATCAGTGATTAGCACCAGTTGAAATCTTTTTAATATAATTGATAATTAACATCAAGTATTTTTTTAGAGCAGGAGATGTATTTAAAAGGTATAGCAAGAACCAAAGTACAAAAGCAACCCTCTGAAATAGGGGGATCTCTCAATTCTCCTCTAGTATATGATGGAGAGAGTAGTCTCAAACTTAATGTGGTTGCTATAAAACATGCATCCTACCAAGTTTATTTCAGAATGTAGCATAACTAACAGTGGCACTGTCTTGCTGCCAAATCCATTCACAGATGGCCTGGATTCTTTTTTTTTTAAATTAATTAATTTATTTTTGGTTTTCAGCATTCACTTCCATAAGATTTTGAGTTCCAAATTTTCTCCCTATCTCTCCCCTCCCCTCACCTCAAGATGGCATGTGATTTGATATAGGCTCTACATATTCATTCATATTGAACCTATTTTCACAGTAGTCATGTTGTAGAGAAAAATTAGAAACCATGGGAGAAACCATGAGAAAGAAGAAACAAACAAAAAAAAAAGAAAAAAAAAGAGCAAATAATATGCTTCAATTTGCATTCAGACTCCATAGTTCTTTTTCTGTACGTGGCCAGCATTTTCTATCATGAGTCTTTTGGAATTGTCTTAGATCCTTGCATTGCTAAGAAGAGATGTCTATCAAAGTTAGTCATTGCACAATGTTGCTGTTACTGTGTACAACGTTCTCCTGGTTCTGCTCACTTGACTCTGCATCAGTTCATTCAAATCTTTCTAGGATTTCTGAAGTCTGGGTGGACTGGATTCTTTAAGTTGCTCAGGAGAGGGTTCACTGACGCCTCACCTGATTGAACCGGAGTAGTTATGGCAATCTTTGCCATAGATTCCCATTAATGTTGACTTCTTGTGTCTCCTACTTTCTAAGCTTATTATGCTATTTCATCTCCAATAAACCATCTAAAAACAGGAAAAAATAGACCCAACAGGGATAGAAACGATATAATTGTCATGTGTTACAAGACATATAACAACTAGATCAGAGAGGGATTCCCCTTCAAGATGAGGAGGCTATGACATTTCCTCTTCTTCATTCAAACTTCTGGGGAGTGAAAGGACAATTTGTCCTGTTCATCCCATTTTGTATGTACACCCAGTTCTGCCACAGCAACCAATTAAAAGACTTATCTTTGCCATGTAGTAAGTGGACAGGATGTAGTAACAGAATTCCTGTGCATGTTCTGAACTGGGGACAAGGTCCTTCTGTTACATGTTATTAAAAATTTTTAGAAGCAGGGTCAACAACTTCTCCACATGAGTTGGGAGCAGGCAGAGCTTCTCAGCATGCTTTCTGGATTGAGTCCACTTGGCAATCCCTACCCCATTACATAGAGAACAAAAATGGTTAACTAGAAATTGAAATCCAAAATAAGCAAGTATGTTGCTGCCTTCAAAATAGCAGGATTAAATGAGTTATTCCCCAGAGTCCTGGATACTGAAAAAAAACCTTAAATGTGTGCTTGTTCAGCTGCTGTCAGTGACTTATGAAAAATTATAAAGAATGGCAAAAATTCCACTAGAGAGGAAACCAGGTGCAGTGGCATGAATTCAGAATTTGGATTTGGGGATGGAAGTTTTAATACCCGCTTTGATACCTGTGTGACCTTGGACAAGTCACTGAAGCTTTTGAAGCCCCAGTTTGCTCATCTGTAAAATGAACTAGATGGTTGCTAAGATCCTTTGGAGCTCTAGAGCCTTGATTCTAGAAATAAGACAGGCAAATGTCATTCTCATGCTTAGAGGAGGTGGATTTTTCAAACCATAAGCTGGCAAAGCTTGCCATTGATTCCTGGTTAAGTTCTAGAATGAATTCTTGAAGCAATAGGTTTTTTAGCCTATTATTTTATTGAAAAGGAGTAGGAAAACAGGAAACCACAGCAAAAAAAACCTATTCAGCAAAATAAAAACGGCAACTCTAAAAGAGGGGTTAGACTATATGATCTCTAATATTCCTTCCAGCTCTGTATCTATGATTTAGATCAAATGATCTATGATCCCATGAAAAGATCAAAGCCAGAACACCGAGGTTTAAATACCAGCTCCACCATTCATATTTATGTGATCTCAGCTAAGTATGAGATATCTCTCTGTCTCATTTTCTTAATTTTCATAATCAAGAAGTCAGGCTAAATAATCCTTAGGATCTTCCCCAATTCTAAACTTTAAAATCTTATGAATTGGGAAATGCTTATCCCAGAGAAGAGAAGACTTGGAGATGTCAAGGGGTCATGCTAGCTGCCTTCAAGAATTTGAAGAGTTTCACTTTAGAAGGGGAATTAAGCTTGTTTTGCCTGTCTTCAGAAAATAGAAGTAGGGGCAATGGATGGAAGCTGAAGACTGGCTGATTTTAAGCTTAAGATGAGACAAAGGCTTCCAAAGAACTAGAACTCTTCATAAGTGAGATAGGGTTCCTTAGGAGGCAGACAGTCCTCCATCACAGGAAGGCTTCAAGCAGAGCCTAGGTGCCCACTTGTCAGATTTGCCGTCCAGTAAGAGAGGACCCGATGGCTTCAGGTTTGGGCTCTACCAAGAAGGGTAGATGAATTCTGATGATGCCAGACTACCCTATGGAATGTCCCATGATGAGAGGCCAAGAGGAGAATAAAGTCAATGCAAGTTACTCCAGAAGGGTCTTTACTCATCTGGTTGTTCTCAACACTGGCCAAGAGCCTCACCTCTGCTCTGCCATTAGTCTTATTCTAGAATCATTTTATATTTTAGGAACAGTCTTTAAACTAATGTGTCCAGACACAGAATGTCAATGGCTGAAAATGAATGTATTTTCTTCTCGGAAAACAAAACAAAACAAAATAAAATGTCTATCATGCTGTGAAAAGCCACAGCAGTACTATACTATTATACCACTATTGAATTTTTCACTGATGAAATTAAAAGGTTGCCCTGGGATTAATGAATTACTCAGCTGGTCAAAAATCACCCAGACATTTATGTTGTTACTCTATGATTAACTATTTTTGCCTTTCAATTTTTAAAATCTGGGTCTGTGATTTCATTGGTGTTATGAGTTCTTTTATGAGAAATTTCCTCTACCATCATGACACAGCACTTATTCTATAATTTATGGTCTTAGAAAGTTGCCTAGTGTTGGGGAGATAGACTGAGAGGCTGAGAGATTTTCCCAGGGTCACACAGACAGTGTACGTTAAAGGCAGGACTAGAACCCAGGTCTTTTTGACTCTAAGACTAGCTGTGTGGCCATGATACCGGGCTGTCTTTTCCTGCTTTGTGATTACCTCTGTTGAAATAAGGGAGAGCTATGGAATCCTGGAACCCAGGCATTTGTTCTTCCTCAGCCACTTAAGAAGCCTTTCATAGTTTCCTACCACAGCTTAAGTAATCTTCCTTCAGACTATGTACTTAAAAAAACAACAGCTGATAAGGAGATGACAAGCATTACTTCACTGTCAGGGTTTGATTATTCTTCTAGAAATCAGGAGTTTGCCCAGTGGTCTGTAAAGCAACTTGTACTTCGAGGATTTATGCACATAGACGACTCTTCCTATGAGGATTTATCAAGGCTTCTCTTTGGAGATAGCAGGATCCTGTGGGATTAGAAAGGGCAGAAAGAATGTCACAGACCAGAGCAGGTTCACACTTGGAAATGAAAGTGTTTTCTCTGAGGTCCCTGAGGCAAAAAAGAAGCCAGCAGTAGAAGTCAAAGTGCTGCTGGGGAAAATGGTGGAGAATAAAGCCCATTTGAACGAGACATTTATAAATGAAAAGATCAGAAGAAAGTCAGTTTTATAAGGTTCGACAGACTGTGCCACAGGATCTTAAATGAGATAACTGATCTAATAATAAAAATTGTAAAAACTGTAGGCAGGAAATATGAAAGGAATGGAGGTCAGTAAAGGTAAACTGTGAAGATGGGATTGAGAATCAGCTGAGGGATGTGATAACGCATGGAGTCTGACCTCAGGTAAAATCTGAGCAGTGAATAAGGGTAAAAATCACAGAGTAGTGTTTTTAATTGATTTAAAACCTGGGGATCATAGGTACAAAATTGTTTCTTGTTAATTTCCCTTGACAGACTGAAAGACTTTTCAGTGAAGTAATGGGATAGGCAGCACAATAAGGGGGAAAAAGTTGGTTTGTTTTTCTCTTCTTCTTGTAGAAAGTTGTAATATCCTAAACAGATTATTTCTAAAAATTTTCAGCTTTTGGTAGAGCTAGAACTAGCAAGAATAGTGCCGGGGGCAACTGTTTCCTGGATGAAGGATCACCAACTGTGGGGCAAGGAGCAGGGTATATGTTTTCCAAATCGAATTTATAATTCATAGCCTTCCCAGCCCTTACCAATCCATGGCCATTTCCCATGGTCATCCTCTCATTCCCTTCCCATTGGAATTTGGACTCTGCTCCTGTGATCCTGGGCTTGAATCTTATCTTGAACCAGACCACCTTTGCCATTTCCCAGATGTTTTCACACAATGACGGTGCACACGTATTACAAGTACCCCCTTCCCGCCCCCATTTTCTAGCTCTCTTTTATGTGTTGTCCTCTCTCAGTAAAATATTTTACTTAAGGGCAAGTTGCCTTGTTTCCATTTATATCCTCAATGCTTAGCACAGTATCTAGCACACATTAAGCACTTATTGAATGCTTTTTCATTCATGCGTGCATTCATGGTACAAAAATAATAGAATTAAGACAAATCGAGTGGTGGAGGAGGAAGAATGGCTGAGGCCAAAGAATCTAAGATCAGGAAAGGATTTCAGAGGCCATTTGATGCCATCTGTAGGATTTGGGGTCCCATACTCTTTTTTTCTCTTTAAAAAAAGAAATTTGTGTTGCTCTCTTTTTAAAAATGTTACCCATATTTTTCAATGTATTCCTTTCCCTTTCCTCTCACTGAGAGCCATTCTTCAATAACAGAATTTTTAAGAAGGGAAAAACAGTTCAGTCCAACTAACAAACACATGAAACACATAAAAAAACTATCCAAACTAACAAATATCAAAAAGTTCGACATTCTGCACAGTGCTCCACACCTATTGTCTCCCATTTCTGCAAAGAAGTTGGGGGGGGCGGAGTATCTTCTCTAATCTTTGGGTTAATACTAGTTCATTATAATTTGGCAGCATTCAGCTTTAATTATTTTGGTGTTCTTTCCATTTACATCGTTGAAGTCATTGTGTATATTGCTTTTCTGGTTCTGCCTACTTCATTTTGCATTAGTTCATAGATATCTTCCTATGTATCTCTAAATTCATCATGTTTATCATTTTTTATGGCAAAAATTGCATTTAGGTAGCACAACTTGTTTAGTCATTGGCCAATCAATGGACTTATACTTTGTTCCCAGCTCTTTGTCACCACAAATAAGTGCTGCTATAGATATTTTGGAGCCTTTCTTTTTGTCACTGACCTCTTTGGGGTATACGTCTGGCAGTACTGTGCAAGGCACCCTTCCACTCCTGAAAATGACAAGCTAGCAGGCCAGCGACAAAGTACAAGTAATCCGGTAGCCGCTTAATTAATTAGTTTCATTATGAAGAATAGATTTGCAAATTGGGAATTCTCTTGATCAGAATTACACCTTGCTGAAGTGAAATGAGAGATTACATACATAAATCACAAGTGAGAAGGGAAAGGGTAAGGTGGATTACAAACAATCTTTAGTGTTTTCCTGCAAGAAACCCTCAAATCTCACAACACAATAATTCTGGAGTGAAGTCTTTGGGGGTCGTGACCATCTCCCCTAGGGCACAGAACCAGAGTTCTGTGATGGGAACAGGTTCTACAATCTTTGATTTGCTTCACTTAAGGTGGACAGGCACAAAGATGCCAGAGATTGTGAGCATTGTCAAAGTTTGCATGACAAGCTGCATTGTAAGCTTCTGACTCACAAGCCAAAAGAAGCAATTCTGAAAAATCTAATCTATTAATATATTCATGAACATATTATAAAAATCATAATTCCCTTCACAGATATGACCTAAGTTTTCTTTTATTCACAAGGTCACCCTTCCCTTATTCCTTTTATGTTTCTTTTTACTGATACCACTTTACTTGGGCTTCACTATCCTCCTTATGTCTTAATTCTCATACTATTAACACTATGGTATCTTCCTTCTTCTTCAAAAAAGGTCAATTTCATACCTTAGAGTATGCTAGGTCTGTAGGCTACCTTAGAGGCCATTGAGTTCAATAATCTCATTTTATAGATGAGGACATTTAAGCCCACCTAGAATGCTAAAGTAACTAGCTTAAGGCCTCAAAGGAAGTTAGTGGTGGACTAACAGGACAAAAAGCTGTCTCCAGATTCCAAGTCCAAGTCTGTATTTCCTCTCCTGACTAATTCCCTGTCTATTCCCTATTAGAGATCTCTGACAGTCCGGGTGACACCCCTTGTTTTCTGAGCCACACTAGCAGAGACTGCCTGCTGTAAACTCCCTCACTTATCAAAACCCTATCTTGATCACCTCTCTCCTCCACTCTACCCAGAATCAGTAGCAAGACAGTGATCAACAAAATAAGAGCCAAATGCCTTGATTAGAAGACAAGAACAAAAGAAAACAGAGAACCGTAACTAATATCTTCATTTATCATTGTGTCTCATTATGTAATCTTGTTTTCAAGGGTTCTATTCCTTCCATACTAGAATTCATCCAAGGGAAAGATGGCCAGAATCATCTATATAACTCAAGGAAGTAAAAACTTTAATTTTATTATTTATTTTATTTTTTAAACAATCAGAAGTAACTTATTTTGAGGATCATTTAACATGAAATTATACAAATAAAATTTGTATAAATGCAAATCCACATTTGTCATAACACAGATGGCAAAGGATAAAGCAACAGCAAGAAAACTAATTCAGCCTCTGTATACAATTATGACAGAATCCTAATAAAGCTGCCCCCAGCCCCAATATTCTAATTTCCTTATGGGCCCCACTGAACAGCAGGCATGTCCTGATTTAACCACACAACCAGGCTTTAACCACACCTCAGGCCCCCAGATCCAATATACACACTGCCGCTAGCTAACCATTGCCCTCAGATCCAATTCACATATTTGAACAGGTGTGTTCTTGTACTCAAGCACAATCGCATCATCCATTTAGCTCAAGACAGGACCACAATACCTAACTATTCATCTTGTCCAGACAGGACCACAATAGCTAGCCAAGTGGAGGGCAGCATGACCAAGATGTGTGACCACTGAACCATAGAAGGGACCCTACCCCTATTACCTAATCCCTTGAAAACCCCCTCCTGCCTTTTAATATTCATGATTTCTGTTATGTAATTACATCTTTACACTATAAAAATTCATCATGATTTCTCTGAAGTTGCTGGTTCCTCTTGGAACTTAGCCTGCTTGAGGAGAGGTGGCCTTCTCAATAAATGCCTATACTTGGATTAGAGGTGCTCTGACTCTGAATTCTTTGAGAGGGTTCCACCACAACACATCATGAAAAACCGCAACAGTTTTTGGCGTCTCTGAGTGGGCAGAGTTTAAACCTCAACAATTAGACACAGTTGTGTCATGCACGTTAGAAGTCTTTTGCAAAACAGTCGTCTCAGATCAATAGAAGACCACTCTCCATTTAATGTTGTCATCCAGCAAGATAGGCTGCTGTAGTTATTTGCACCTGTTTTCTCCATGTCCTCCTTTAAAATGACTGGTAATTGTTTTGGTGATTATCACCCCTTCTGGATGCTTTGCCATACGTCCTTTGTTGACCTTGGCAACGACTCCTAGCCCCACCTCGTCCACCAGCTGCCTCTATACCTCTTTGGGCCAGGCAACTTTGATTTCATGCTTCCCAGAACCAATCTGATATCTGTTTTCTAATAATTTCTTTTCTGATTCTTCATCTACGTATATGATAAAACAAAATCTTCTTCTTTCATTTGTTTTTGTGCCCATAGGAAATTCGATATTCTCAATCTCTCCAATCAATCTCTGATTTGTTCTTCAGATGTATCTGGGCCCAATCTGCCAACAAACACTTTAGTTTTTTGGGAAGGGGTCCTTTACCTTTAAAGCCTTATCCCTCTTGAGGTCTATCTACTTCCATGCAGCTTGTGTTCTTTAAGTTCCAAGATCTTGTCCACACTGGCAGCATCTTTGAAAAGCACAAATCCGAATCCCTTCGATCTTCCCCAGAAGGATCTGTCTTAATTGTGCAGTCTACAACCTCTCCAAAACGGGACAGGTATTCAGTGAGATCTTTCTTGCTCGTATCCCAGCTTAGCTCTCCAATAAACATTTTACCATGGTCCTGCTGGTTCTTCGAGTGATTTTGGAGCCCTCGGTGAGCTCCTCCACAGTGCTATTCTGGTTCCTGCCCTTCTTGGCTGCTGGGCGGATAGCCCGGGGCAGGTAGCTTGGAGAGGCAGGGACTGCGGCGGCGGGTGGAACGAAGCCCGATTTAAAACGGCGGTGGAAGAGAAAAAAAACAAAAAACAAAACAAAACTTTGATTTTTAAAATGGAGACAATAGAAACTCTTTATTCAACAAGCATTTATCAAGAATTTATTGCCACGTACTAGGTACTGTGCTAAGTGTAGGGGATACAAGGAAGACAAAAATATGTTCCCTACCCTCAAGGAGTTCTCATTCTGAAAAAAGGAGACAAAGCACAAACAAGTATGTACGTGCGAGATATATTCGGTGTAAAGGGGAAGAAATCTCAAAGGGAAGGCGCTGATTGGGAGGAGAGGAGAGAACTTAATGGAACTTAGTTTTAATGTGCCGCAGTGCCTCTCTTTCCTTGTTTTATAAAATTGGGATACTATTACTTTTCTACTTATGTCCCAATGTAGTTGTGAGAAAAGTACTTTGTATACCTTCAAGCACTATATAAAAGAGAGGTGGTATATTGGATAGAGTGCTACACCTGGAGTCAGGAAGACTTATCTTCCTGAATTCAAATCTGGCTTCAGACACTTACTAGCTGGGTGACCCTAGGCAAGTCATTTATCCTTGTTTGACTCAGTTTCCCCATTTCTAAAATGAGCTGGAGAAGGAAATGGCAAACCACTCTGGTATCTCTGCCAAGAAAACCCCAAAGTGTCACAAAGAGTAGGACATGACTGAACAAGTACTGAACAAAACAACAAAATTAAGATTACTGCTTTTAGCTCAATACTGTTACCGTTATTAGCTCAATCCATACTTGATAAATAAGGTTTGTAATGGTACCTGTTTAAGTATGTTAGGGGAATGTATCCCTACCCCTAAGGTATTAAAACATGGCCCCTGGCTGATGGCAAGAAATAATAAATATCTTCAGAAACAGAGCCATCCCAATGAAGTTGACCTAATAACACCAGCTTTATGTTTGATTAAATGGGCATTAGTCAAAATGAGTAGGGTCAACAAGCATGGACTTGGATCTGGATTAGCCGTGTGACTGTGGATAAGTCACAACCTCTTTGAGGCTCAATTTCTCCATTAGAATCAGTTAGAATGGAATTACTTATGGTAGCTGTGTCAGTTTCCCTCATCTATCAAAAGGAGTTAGACTAGATGATCTCAAAAGTCTTAGATAGTTCTCAATCTATGATGCTAAAATCCTATGTTCATACATATCCTACAGGAACAAAGGGAAAGATTTTTAAATCTTAACACATTATAAAAATAGGAGTTTTTTGATTCATTGTCTAGGTCATTGGACTTGCAGTCAAAAGGACTTTAGTTCAAATCTCGCCTCTGAAACAGACTGGCTGTATGACCATACGCTAGTTTTTTAACCTTTCATTTATTGTTGTTCAGTCATATCCAACTCTTCAAGACCTCATTCGGGGTTTTCTGGGCAAAGATACTAGAATAATCGATTTGCCATGTCCTTCTCCAGCTCATTTTACAGATGAAGAACTGGAGGCAAACAGGGTTAAGTGACTTGCCTAGGAGTCACACAGCTAGTGAGTGTCTGAGGGCAGATTTGAACTCAAAAGGATGAGTCCTCCTGACTTCAGGTGTGGCTCTCTATTCATTGTGACACTTAGCCCCAACTTTCAATACCCCAGTCATATTTAAACTATAAATTACAGATGGGGTATAAATCTGCATCTCTGGAGGGATTTCTGCACCAAGTGTATCTGTATCTATGTCTACGTCTGTAGCTATATCATTTATGTATCTATCTATATTTATTTCTCTACATAGCTAATATTTCTTTATCTGTCAATATATATACCTATGTATGTATGAATGTGTATATATGTGTATTTGTATGTATTTATTCATCCATCCATGTATATGTTAGAATTGATGATGGAGAGTGTAATGGAGAGATGGTCCTGCCTATGATGAATAATGACTGCGATCCTGAGCAAGTCACTTAACTTCTCAATGGTTTAGGACACTCTTTAAGACTAGAAGTTGTAGTAAAACTGCATTGAGGAAGGAGTCATATTGAGAAGGATTTATTAAATACCTACTATGTGCTAGGCACTGTGCTAAATGCTGGGAATGTAAAGAAAGGCAAAAGGCAGCTCATACTCTCAAGGAGCTTGCAGTCTAACAGCGGAGACAATACACAAATTAATACACAGAAGCAAGCCAGAACATTATAAATTGTAGATAATCAACAGAAGAAAGCACTAGCATCAAGGAGGACTGGGAATGGCTTCTTGTAGAAGTTGGACTCTTATATGGGGCAAGAAGGAAGCTAGGAGTTAGGGATGAGGAAGAAGAGAATTCCAGACATGGAAGATAGCCTGGGAAAATGCTTGAAATCAGGCAACAAAGTATCTTGTTCAAGGAAGAGCAAGGAGTCACTGGATCTTAGAGTACATGGAAGAGAGTAAGAAGATGGGAAACAGAGGAAGGGGTCAGGTTGTGAAGGACTTTAAAAGCCAAACAGAGAGTTTTATATTTGATTCTAGAGTTGATGGGGAGCTACTGAAGTTTATTGAGGGAGGGGGGCGCGTTGTGTGACGTGGTCAGACCTATGCTGAGTAGAGGATAGATTGGAGCGAAGAGAGAGTTGAGACAGGATAACAAACCACCAGTCTATTGTAATAGTCTAGTTATAAGGGGATGAGGGCCTCTGCCATGGTGGTGGCAGTGCCAAAGAAGAGAAGGAAGAATACACAAGATATATTATCAAGGTAAAATCAATAGAATTTGGCAACAGATCAGATGTGGCGTATGAGAAAGACAGTGAGGAGTTCAGGATGATACTTAGATTGAGACCCTGAGTGACTGGGAGAAAGATGGTACCCTCAATAGCAGAAGAAAAGTTAGGAAGAGGGGAAAGATAATGAGTTCTGCTTTGAACATGTTGAGTTTAAGATGTCTATGAGATATTCAGTTTTAGAAGTAGAACAGGCAGGTGAAGATGGAATTTTGGAGATCAAGAAAGAAGTTAGAGCTGGACAAATAGATCTGAGAATCATTATCCTAGAGATGTTAATTGAATCCATTATTATAAGTAAAATAGTATAAAGGGAGAAGAGAAGAGCGTCCAGGATAGAACATGAGGGGATACCCAGTGTTAGCAGGTGTGACCTAGATGAAGTCCAGGAAAGGTCCTGAAAATGAGTAGTCAGACTGGTTAAGGGGAGAATCATCATAGATCAGGGACGTGAAAACCTGGTCAGAAGAGAGTGTCAGGGCCTGAAGAGTGGTCAACAAGGATGAAGACTGAGAAAAAACCTCTAAATTTGGCATTGAAGAGATCGTTGGTAACTTTGGAGGGAAGAGTATCAGTTGAATGGGGGAGGTCAGAAGGCAGACTGTAGAAAGTTAAGAAAAGAGAGGAAAGGAAGTATATGCATTAATTATTAGACAACTTTCTGAAGGATTTTAGCCACAACAGGGAGGAGAGATATAGGACAAGAGTTAATGGGTATACATGAGACGGGTAAGATTTTTTAGAGGATAGGAGAGAAGTAGCCAGTAGATAGTCACTATTCCATACTGCCCTAGCACAGTGCCCTTGGTACACATTAGGCATTTAATAAACATGTTTTTTAATAATTGTGTTAAAGAATTATCTTTTCCAGAGATATTTTCATTTTAATAACAACCTTCAAGACACAACATTTTAACCCCAGCAAATAACTCAAACCATAGAATCTCATTTGTTGTAGCAGACTGGAAAGAGGTGTTTTTGAGAGGTGTGGACTATGAGAGAGAATTTTCATATACCACTTAGGTGGATGTCTACCTCATACCTGGAGGGGCCAATTTTTTTATGTACTAGGCTGCTTTACCTGTGGCACTTAATGCTGCCAATTAGCTGTAACTCAGAACACAATCAATTAGCCAGTCAACAAACATTTAATAAATACTCTATCCCAGTATCATGCTGGGTGCTGGGCATCCAAAGACAGAAAAGGAAGTAGCCTCTGCTTTCCAGGAGCATACAGTCTAACCAGGGGAGATAACATGTATACATATTGATACCTACAATCTATACCAAATGAGAGGTGAGGAATCCGTAAAGGTCTCATTTATAAAGTGGAACTTTAGGAGGGGAAGGAGGGAATTCCAGGTATGGAAGATATACTGCCTAGTTTTTTGACTTAAAGAGATTGTTAATGATATGCCCTTCCAGGCTCACAAGATTGAGAACTGTATACATGAGGAGATAGAAGTAGGGGCAAGGCTGTGTTGGCGACAATTAGTTCCACCTCACAAGAGCTGATTGTTAAATTTTTGTCTTGGACATTGGGAAATGTTGCAAAAATATTATTATTATTTTGTTGATTATCTAGACTTAAAGTGATGGAGAAATATTAATAATTTCTATTAAACTTAAAAGTGTGTTATACATACATTTTGTTTTTTTTCCTGGAAAGCTGGTTATTAAACATTTATCAGTATACCACTGCAAGGGTTGGGGGAGAGGATGCATAATGGGATGGGGCAGAAACAAAGTAGAATCCCCTAATGAGACACTCATGCTTTCTCTCCATAAAAGGTGTTGGTGACCATATAGATAACTGTGCATATTCATGCCTAGCCTTGTTTAAGGAGAGTTGCTGAATTCTAGAGAATGAAGACGACCTTCCTTCTTATTAACCACAAAGGCCTGCTTCTCTCTGGGCTTGACCTATGCAATTCACTCTCCATTAGCCATTGGAATTAATGGTGAGGCATAAAATCCAAGTGTAGACTGCTGCTTTCCCTCCAAACTTTTGAGCCCAGTACATAGTTAAAATTTAAAGGGGGCAGAGATTAAGTTTTATTTGTTCACCTTGATCGTGTGCTTGTGAGCACACTAAATAGTCACAGCCCTTCCTCTTCCCTTACTTCCCCACCCCTCAAAAAAGGTCAGTCAAGGCAAGCAGCAGAGGGTAATGAAAAAAAGGAGTTCATGAAGAAACAGGTCAAGCAGCTCAGGAATAAATGAGAGTTGACAGTATTCCTGATACATGAGTTCTTGTTTGGTAAATAGAAGGTGAACAGACCCTGCTTCCTGATAAATATGATTTAGCCCAGCCATTGATTTCCTAATAGGCAATATCACATCCAGCTCATTCATCTGAATCATGATTGTTTCAATAGAAAATTCATGGGCATTTAATACGGAATTTAATATGGGCCAAGGCTTCTGATTGGCCATGTTTCTGCCTTGGTCACCTTGGGGATTTTGCTGCAGGTTTTCCATTATTACTTGTGTAATAGTAATAGTCTGAAATTGTCCTTTCTAATATACAAATAGTTTTGGCCTCCAGTATCAAGAAGATGTCACCTAGCCCATCCCCCACCCCTTGTATTTGTAAGCTTTAGAAAGAGCAGAGGTAGGTTTAAAGATGAGTAAAGGAATGGAAAAGTGGGTGAAAAGGCATATAAGATATGATCATACTTTATACACTGATTGTGCTGTACTGTTTGTAACCATAAAAAGCAGTCCTAAAAATGTTGTGTTTAATGGCGACATTTGCTGAGTACTCTAATTATAAAATTAATTGGGAGAAATCCAATATCTTGAGAACTTTTGAAGTAAAATATTTATAAATTGAAATAAAAATGATTTGGAGATGCTTGATTTTAGATTGTGCATTTATTTGGCCTCTGGGTTCAGTTTGTCTTATTTCATCTGCCTTTAAAAAAATGTGCGCATCTTTAAGAACATAATTATGGTCTTACAGACTCAGAAAACAAGCATTCGTTTATGTAATTTTTATAAGGTTATTGATCTAGATGAGATCCTAATTAGAAACATATTCATAGAAAAGGTAAACATGGTAGGTTCAATTCTTTAGTGATACAGAATGATGGGAAAATGGGAACAAAAACGCTCAGATGTAAGACAAAAATAATGTCCCCCAGATGATAATATGATATTTATTCTTCTGGGCAACTGGGCTATTGTAATAATTATGATAATTAGCACTATATACCACTTTAATGTTTGCAAAATGTTTTACATATATTTCCTTTTTTGATCCTTACCATAGCTTTGTGAGGTAAGAGCTATTATTGTCCATATTTTAAGGATGAAGAAACTAAGACTTACAGATCCCAGGGTCATACAGATAATAAATGTCTATGATAAGATTTGAATCCAGAGTCAATTTTCCCAGGGTCATACAGATAATAAATGCCTATAACAGGATTTGAATCCAGATTCAGTTTTCTACCTATGATGTCTTCATACCTTTTAAAGACCTGAGAGAAAAACAAGAGAGAGAAAAGCTACAAATGCCTCCCTCTTCTTACCTCTTGGCGCCTAAACATAAAGACATTTCCCATGAGGCCAGTTGTCTCAAAATTGGGAGATTATGGCCCAGTGAATAGATTGAAGAGACGGGCTGTCACACATGGATGATAATTTTACCATGTGCATAGTTGAATCACCTTCATGGTCCCTGAAGACTGTGTTCGCTCACCCTTTGAGGAAGGTAGTAGTTTTTAGCCTGGATGAGATTCTGGAAGAATATTCTGTAATTGATGAGATAGGGTGACTTGTTCAATTGACTTTGCAATTAGGCAAATTTTATTTATTGTTGACATTTTGCTTAACTACATTTTTGTACTACTGCACTTGGAAACACATACAGTGCTTCTGGGAAGAGGCAAAGTCTACTTTTCTTCTGAATCAATCCAGGAGTGTTTTCCTGTTATTTTGCTTTTCAGTGAAACATTTTCTGACTGGAAGTGGTACTGGCTCCAAACCATGCCTACCTCACTCTCACCATCATCCCCACCTCATCTCCAAAGGAACCTTGTACCCTGCTCCTGGAACTACCCTGGGCTCCGATATGCAAGCTTTTTTGTACTTAAAAATGTTTATTGAATTAAGCAATTTTAGAGATTAATTTATTCTGTAGCCCAAAGGCCTTCCTTAGTTGAGACTTACAATAAGGCCCCAAGGTTCTAAGTACTTTCTCCAAATCCTTTCTAAAACAAACCTTTCCTACTCCTATAGATGTGTTTTGCTTTTCCCAATTAGACATAGGGCATACTCATGTTTATTACAAAGCCATTAAAAATTTCAATGTAAAAAATAAACCAGAATGCTAACCTCCCAAATCTTAAGCTTATTCTCTCATAAATACATTTACACTTAAGTGGGAATGTTATATCACCACAGGAATTACACAGAAGATATCTGCACATGGGGAAAACATAGTCAAGTAGCTGTGTAAATAGATGTAAGTGTAGTAAACACATATGACTAGGTGATGTGTAAGCTTTTGCCTTGTCTTGCTTCATACCAAGTGTAAGGTCTGGAATTCCCCTGGCTGGGGAACTCTGTACCTCCCCCATAACCATGGGGTGTTCTTTTTATACCAAAGGAAGAGGCCAATAGCTCCATATTGATTATAGGTAGTAGTTTAATTTATCATTATGAATACTGGCAAACAGGGGCAATATTTCATCCAGGATAGCAGCCAGCCAGTTCTGTGGCTCCCTGCTCCAGAACCCCCCAAATCCCCATGGTAATTATAGAAAACAGACAAAGGCAGGAGGAGATAGTGTATCACTACTGATTGGTGAATATTTTTGGTTTTCTGCTTAGTAGTGAGCTTGGGAGTTAAGCCAATGTTATGCCCAAACAGAAGTTTGTGCACTGGTCATATATAGGCCACAATATTCTTATTATGACTTTCTTAGGTCATAGTATCTTAAGTTTTGACTCAACGTCTAAAATATAATTTAAACAGGTTGCCAAGTTCAGGCTTCTGCCTTTCACAGAGTTTAAGTTTTATGGCTTTTCATTTATTATATTTTAGGGCTTTTTCCCAATCTGAACCCAAGCTTCAGTTCTACTATATCCCCTTAAGCAAAGTCACTCTTCTTTTATAGCTTCTCTTTATGTGTTGTTTTTCCCCCATTAGAACATAAGCTCCTTGAGGGCAAGGATTATCCTGCTTCCTTATATTTGTATCCCTACTACTTAGCACTGTCCCTAGAACAAAGAAAGCACTTAATAACTGCTCTTTGTATCAATCTATCTATGAATCTGTGTATGTATTTATATGTATATACAGGTATTTATGTGTCCATGTACATTTTATACATATGGCTGTGTATGGATCTATCCTCTATCTACCCGTATTTGGAGTTAGAGGACTTAGGTTGGAATCTCGGCTTTGTCATTTACTGAATGTGTTATCTTCAAAGTCATTGACGTCTTCAGATCTCTGTTTCATCAACTATAAAGTGAGAGAATTGGACTAGAAGACGTTGAAGAGCCTTTCTAATCCTCATGATCCTATGAGCCTGTGTGTCTATTTATTTTCCTGGATTAGAGGGCCAAGGGAAGAACATAGAGGAGTGTATATCTTGGCTGGATTAGTAGAA
Source organism: Phalanger gymnotis (assembly GCA_028646595.1). NCBI lineage: Eukaryota > Metazoa > Chordata > Mammalia > Diprotodontia > Phalangeridae > Phalanger > Phalanger gymnotis. The sequence continues at coordinate 346,959,946 of CM053622.1, read as the reverse complement.
TGTAAAATCCTTGAAGCTAGTGCCTGTCTTACCATTCAGATCTGTACCTCCACAAAGAGCACACAGCTTGGCACATAGTAGACACTTAATAAGGACTTGCTGATTGATTGATTGAGGGCATGAAGTGTCAGATGGTGTCAAGGGTGGTGACCTGAAACCTCCAACAGTCCACTTCCTGCTAACACGTCTTCTGAACCCAGAAGCCAATGCTTTTGCCCTGTTTGTCTAAAATACTTACTGGCTCCCCTGGGGACCATTGAATTAAGAAAGGGAATAAAATGGATGGGGGTGTTTCCATTTGTTTAAAATGGAATCAAGAAGAAAGCTGTTCCATCAGTTCACTGCCCGTTACAAAGCTGAATGATTTGTGAATCTGTGGTTTTCAGTAATTTGCCAGGCAACTTTGACTTCACTTGGCTCCTTTGTTGCTCTTTATTGTCAACTGGCACGTAGTTGGCTGATTTTAATTTTATGCTTCTGATTGAAATTGCATGGTGGAAATG
>CM053622.1:346932687-346958943 GCA_028646595.1 Phalanger gymnotis | reverse complement strand
GGGGAAGAGGAAAGGGGAGGGAAGTGAAAGGAGGGGGGAGGGGAGGGGAGGGAGGGAAGGGAAGGAAGGGACTGGAGAAAAGAAGGGACAGGACAGAACAGAACAGGAGAAATCTGGACCTCTCCCAACAGCAATTTTGGTACTTGGATTCAGAAATCAATCCCACATCCTCAGAAGAGAAACCGAACTATCCTGAAAGAAAATTTCTCTAATAGATCTTTGCAATACACAGTATGATCCAAAGTGAAGATCCAGATTAGCTGTCTGAACTCATTTCATGCTACAGCAAGTAGGTTCCTTAACTTTTGGGAAAATAAAATCTGACTGATTTCCAGGGACTCATTTCCCAAAAGAAAGTATGAATTTGAGGTCAGTTGGAAATGCTTTGCTTTGAATTAATTGTGTCTTCTGGTTGAGTAAATATATCATTGAAAATTTTAAGTGGGTTCAGACCCACAGAGTATCTTGAACCTCAGATAGCAGACATTGCTTGGGGGTGGAGTGCTGAAAGTTGGAGGATGCCTCTAGGCTCTAGCCTAGATAAATCTGTAATATCTGTCCAGAGTTAGCTACCTCTGTCAGTCAGTATGGGGTAATACAGAAAGCAGTCAAGGTTCCTAAGTTCTAGCACTCACCCTGCCACTATTTTGTTGAGTGACATTAAACAAATAGCTTATTGCCTGTGTTTCTTACTCATCTATAAACAAGGTTATTGTAAGGATCAAATCAGATAGTGATCATCGAGCTTCAGAAATATTTTGAAACCTCATGATACAGATGCAAAATTTTGAGTATTAAAATCACATAGTCATTTTCTTGGCAATATAGTAATGTTTAGTTTCATTACAAACAATGAAGCCTATTGTTGGGATTCATCCTTCATTCTCAAAGAGGACCAATGACATCACTAGGGTGATGTCTTGACTTGTGCATGAACTGAATTTTAGTGAGGCAGAGCTGCATAAAGTCATCAGCCTCACTCTCTCCTCCAGAGTCATTGAAGTCTAATGGCAAAACAAAGGTCAAGGTGACTGGCAATGGTCTTGAATGCAGTGGGTAACCTTGGCCCTTCTAAATTAAGGTCTTTCCCAGGTTTATAATAAAACATATATAAACTTTTTTTAAAATGAGAAGATAATGTTTAATAGGCCAACGTCTGAATTTGTCTAAAGAATCAAAGCAGCATGATTTCCAATGGATTTGAATTCAAAGGGCTTGGGTTCAAGATTTGACTTTGTGACATTGGGCAGGTCACTTAACATCTCTGTGCCATAGTGACCTCACCTATAAAATAAGGAACTTAGACTTGATGCTTTTCCCTTCCAGGTATTGATCTACGATCTTGAGATATCTCTAGTATATTTCCTCCCTGGTTGCCATTTGTTTAGTTTTTGGCACAATGAAGAAATTAGGGAAATTGACTGTCAAATGGAGAATTTTGGTGCCGGCTGCACCTTCCCATTTTCACCCCCACCTTCTTCCTCATGCCTTAACTTTCTATCAAACTCAAGACTCCACAGTGCCCCCTGCTGGTTCCTAGCTTTCATTCTCCTTTATGAACCCAGGTTCCTTTGCTACCAGCTTAGCCTACACAATTCTCCTATTCCTTTTCCATGAAAAAAGCACAGATAGCTGTGAGGTGATTTGAAGGGCTACTATTTTGTGGAGAAGGAAAAGACATTAAAGCAAAAACAAGGGAAAATTACAAAGTTTACTGAAGCCTTGTCCATTCATTGTGATCCTAAGATACAAATTTTCAGGAGAAATGTCTGTTTTAAAACTTTTACTGATTTCTTTTACTTTTATATCACCCACATCTCGCATATCACCCTCTTATAACAAAGAATAATGAGGGGAAATGTTCAGCAAAACTAATTCATCAGCTAAGTCTGACCTTATACAAGGCTTCCCACATTCATAGCTCATTCTCGTCTCTTCAAAATAAAAAGGAGAGGGAGCTGCATTGTCATTCCACTTTTTTGGAGCCAAGTTTGGCCAATTTAATATCACAGTGTCCAGTTTCAAATGTCTTGTGTTATCGTTTTTCTATTTACTTTGTTATAGTCTGTGTATATTTTTAATTCAATTTTATTTTGCATCAGTTCATGTAAGTCTTCTCATGTTTCTCTATATTCTTTTTTTTTTTTTAGTTTACAACATTCAGTTCCACAGGTTTTTGGGTTCCCAAATTTCTCTCCCTCCCCCTCCCCCACAAGACAGCATGTAATCCAATGTAGGTTCTATATTTACCTTCACGTTGAACTTATTTACATAAGAGACCAGTTGTAAAGAAGAATTATAACCAATAGAATGAATCCTGAGAATGGAGAAACGAAATCAAAAAAGAAGGAAAAAAAGAGAGCAAATAGTTTGCCTCCATCTGCATTCAGACTCCATAATCCTTTCTCTGGGTGTGCATAGCTTTTTCCTTCATGAGTCCTCTGGGGCTGTCTTTGAACCTTGCATTGATGAGAGGAGTCAAGTCTATCAAAGTTAGTCCTTACAGATACTGTGTGTCTGTAATTATATATATTGATCTCCTGGTTCTGCGTCCCTCACTCAGCATCAGTTCATATAGGTCATTCCAGGTTGTAATGAAGTCTGTCTGCTCCTCATTTCTTATTGCACAATAGTATTCCATTACATTCATATACCACAATTTGTTTAGCCATTCCCCAATTGATGGGCATCCCCTTGATTTCCAATTCTTTGCTACCACAAAAAGAGCTGCTATAGATTATTTTTGTACATTCAGGTCCCTTTCCCACTTGTCTGATCTCTTTGGGATATAGTCCCAGAAGTGGTATTGCTGGGTCAAATAGTATGCACATTTTTGTAGCCCTTTGGGTGGCATAGTTCCAAATTTCTCTCCAGAATGGCTGGATCAGTTTACAACTCCACCAACAATGTAATGGTGTTCCAATTTTCCCACATCCTCTCCAACATCTATCATTTTCCTGTTTTGTCATGTTAGCCTATCTGACAGGAGAGTTGTGGTACCTAATGATTTACATTTCTCTAATCAATAGTGATTTAGAGCATTTTTTCATATGACTATAGATATCTTTAATTTCTTCCTCTGAAAACTGCCTATTCATATCCTTTGACCATTTCTCAATTGGGGAATGACTTGTATTCCTATAAATTTCACTCATTTCCCTGTATATTTTAGATATGAGGCCTTTATCAGAAACACTACTTGTGAAGATTTTTTCCCTTCTCTCCTAATCTTTGTTGCATTGGCTTTGTTTATACAAAAACTTTTCAATTTAACATGGTCATAATTATCCATTTTGCATTTTGCAATGCTCTCTATCTCTTGTTGGGTCATGAATTCTTCCCTTTCCCATAAATCTGACAGATAAACTATTCCTTGCTCTGCCACATTGCTTATATTATCAGTCTTTATTCCTAAATCATGAACAAATTTTGACTTTATTTTGGTATACGGTATAACTGTTTGCCCAGTTTCTGCCATACTATTTTCCAATTTTCCCAACAGATTTTGTGAAATAGTGAATTCTTAACCCAGAATGTGGATTCTTTGGGTTTATCAAAGAGTAGATTGCTATAGTTGTTGACTATTGTGTCTTGTGTACCTAACCTATTCCACTGATCCACCACTCTGTTTCTTAGCCAATACCAAGCAGTTTTGATGACTGCTGCTTTATAGTACAGTTTAACATCTGGTATGGCTAGACCACCTTCCCTAGCATTTCTTTTCATTAATATCCTAGATATTCTAGACCTCTTGTTCTTCCAGATGAATTTAGTTTTTATTTTATCCAGCTCTGTAAAATGATTTTTGGTAGTTTGATTGGTATGGTATCTGTATATTCTTTATATTCATCATTTCTTATGGTACCATAATATACTATTAAATCTATGTATCATAGTTTATTTAGCCTTCCTCAATCAACAAAAATCTTCTTTATTTCTAGGCCCTTGCTTCTACACCTATGGACCTTTTAGTATATATCAACCTTTTTGGCTTTGGTCCCTCTGAGTTATCCATGTAGTAGTGAGATCTTGGGGTCAAAAAATATGGCTATTTTAGTTACTTTCTTTGCATATTAAAATGTTTTCCAGAATAATTAGAGTACTTCCTAATTCCACCAATCATTTGTCAGTATGGATGTCTCTCTACAACCCTTCTAACATTGACTATTTCCATCTTGTTTTATTTGGTTATATTCTAGGTTTAAGGTGAAACCCTGGAGTTGTTTTGACTTGCATTGCTTGTACTATCAGGAAAATTTTATTTCAATTATAAAACTACAATACAAAAATAAAAAAAAATACAATTACAAAAATACAATTCAAATACAAAAAAAATGCAATTACAAACACACACACACACACACACACACACACTTCTAAAGGAGTTTTTAATTCTCAGAAGGAGGGCCAAAAAAATTCAGAGATTATGTCTCATAATTCCCTAGAATCCTATGTACTCACATGAAAGGGATATCCATTGTCTGCTATTGGAGATATCAGAAAAAAATGTAGGCAAATAGAATAGGTTACTTTGAATCTGGCTTGTAACATTTAAATGAAGTTATTTTCTGTAATACCTCTGAACCATCCTCTTAGAGTTGGTTTGCTGATACAAATTCTTTAGACATTTATAACAGCTAGTCTTTTTACTGGTGAAGTGAGTTTCTCGATTTTATAATCTTAAGCTAGCACCTGGGTTTGTCTCCTCTATAGAGATCTTTATACCAGATAGTATGAGTATTTATGGGCTCCAAAATCCCATGCCACTTTTTTCCTGGGTCCCCTTCTAGGCTGATGCTTTTTAATATTTGAATCCCTTCCCTTTAGAGAGTCAGTTTGCTGACTTTCCACACATTGGCAGAGCTAAAATAATAGGCACACCCTGGTTCCAATAAAGAATGGACATCTTTTTGCAGCTCTTTTGTTTATTTTAGATTATAACCAAGTTAATAATTTATTTTCAGCTTCCTCCAACGTCCCCTGCACTAAACCATCACCACCACCTTGAGGTTTCTAGACCTAAAGTTTCACAGTTCAAATACACACACATACACACACACACACACACACACACACACACACACACACACACACACACACACATCTTAAGCAAACCGTAAATAATATCCAACAATCTCTCAGGCAATTAAAAGCAGGGTACAACATCATAAAGAAAATCAACAATGATTTATCCTATGCTATTTTCGGGTCTTTTCTTGATGAGTTCCAAAGAATATTTTTGACTAAAAGCAACAATCAAGGGATAAGGTCTACTAAAAGTCTAAGCAAATACATACATTGTCCAAATAATAAATTTTATTGAAAGAGACCTTCCTTTAATGACTTTTCTGTTCTAAGAGCTCCACTCACTAGTTGGAACAAGCAACAAAAGGCAACAATTTCAGTGCAGTTTCAAAACTCTCTGAATAGAAATTTAAGAGAAATATTCAGTGAAAGCTGATGGGGCAGGGATTTGGACTAGCATTTCATTCATTGCTACCAATTCATCACTACCGGGTCTTTTTTTTCCCATAGCACTCAATCAAACCAGCCCTGGGAGAGAAACCAGAAAAGTCCACTTACCAATGCAGAAGGTAATTTGATGGCCTGTTGATTTCTCTAACAGCCATTTGCCACCCCACCCACTTTGTGGTGCCTCTTAGGCCTGAGGTATCATTTTGGAAAAAGCTTCATTTTCAAAAACAACTTCAGCTCAAACATTTATTTTTTAAAATCCTTTAAACCAGTCACTGCAAAAGTGGCTGTTGGTCAAAGGATTTTCATATTTAGACTGGGGTAGGGGAAGTATTTTTTGTTCTTTTTTTAAACATAAGTTCTGAAATGGGAATCAAAGACAAAGACAATATTTTGTTATTTGACACGGATTGGAGCATGTAGCTTTGAAGGGCACAGCAAATGGCATTCTCTGTTATTTCTCTGGTTGTTGTTAAGTGTGATATTGCGGGAGTTTTTTCCTCTCCTTTTCAATATCATCAAAGGGTAATTTTCAGTATTTGCTTTCTTAGGGGATCCTAATATGGGGAACATGGACTTGATTGCTTTTGTTTCTAATATTTTGATAATTATATCCTAATATAATTGGTTTCCTATGTAACTCTGTATGTTTTCTTTTATTAATTTTAAAAGTTTTCTGAAAATATGTCCATAGGTTTCATCCAACTGCTCCAGAGGTCCACAACACAAAACAAGTTGAGAACTGCCTCCACGCATACCTAAAGCTTCAAAAGCTAACTCGATTTGAGATTTGATTTCCATTTCTATATTCACCCCATCAATGCCATTCAGGATTTTCTGGCATTCAACTTTGCCTCCTACCAGTCAGAGATCCATAACTTGAAATTGTGGTATATGAATTAAGCTGCGGCTAAGGATAGGGGTGTCACCAAGGATGCAGCTTCTAAGGGGAAAAAAAGCTTGCCCCAGAACACCATAAAATTTCTAGGCTGCTAAAGGATTGCCTGGCGCTGAAGAGACAGGAACAGGAAAACGAGATTATAGCCAGGGCAATGGTTATAAATTAGATTGTGAGTTGCTTGAGGACAGGGTCTATCTTTTACCTTTCTTTACATCCCCAGCACTGAGAACAGTGTATGGCACACATTAGATGCTTATTAGATGCTCCTCCACTGAATGAATGAGTGATTATAGGAAGAAAATACATCAGGAGAAAATATTGTCTAAAATTTGCTCCCAGGGTAAAACCTCAGTCATGCAGTTGTGGATATGGCTCTATTTTAAGACTTTGCCTCTCCAGACTGAAAATCCCCAATCTTTGCAGTCTGTTCTTCTAAGAAAGACCATGTTCCCATCTCTCCATTCATGTTTGTTTTGGAACTTCTATACTTTCATGACATAATTCCTGAGGCTCAGTGACCAGAATTATGCATGTATTCCTTGGATAGATGAACCAAAACTTTATTTATGTAAGGAGATGTTGCTGAGTTATTTGTAGTACTTTCCACAATCATTTCACGCTCTTTGGTCTTTTTAAACTGCATCTGTTCCAAGGCTGTATTCCAATACCTTATCATTGCATGGAGACATCCCTCAAAGGTAAAACCAGCAGTGTAAAGCTCAGGGAGATCTTACTAAGCTGTTAGGGCTTCAAGGATGTACCTGATGATGGACCATGTGCCACTATATTAGAAAAAGCACAGTAGAAAGAACAGTGGCTCTAAAGTCAAAGAACTTGGGTTCAAATCCTGTCTCTGATGTTTATTACCTATATGACTCTGGGCAAAACATTTTGCCTCAATGACCCTCAGTTTTCTCATCACAAATGGACTGGGCTAGCTGCTCTCACCCTGCTGCATCCAATATTCCTCTATTCGTTGTCTTCCCCCATTTGAAAATAAACTCCTAGAGGGCAGAGACTGAACTGACCTAATTACTTGTATTTGGATCCTCAGAGCTTAGGACAGTGCCTAGAACATAGGAAGCACTTAATAAATCATATGAATCTCCTTCTACATTTAGAGTTATAATTATCCTACTATGACAAGTTGAAAAGAGTCCATCATCAATGGTTCGATGATTAATTTTCTCTGCCTAAGGTGTAGAGAAGTTTGAACCTGCATGGACAATTAAAATCCCATGTCTTTGATTTATTCACTTTACCTGCAGCAGCACAATGTCCCTAGAGGAAAATCAGCAGGGCCTCCTGCGGAATCTCTCATGTCAAAGTCATAGGATTTAAGAAATTAGACAATTAGACAATTAGAAATTAGACAATCTAGACCAATCCCTTCATATTACATGTGATGAAGCTGAAGCCTAGAGAGGAGAAATGACTTGCCCTGGGTCACACAGATGTCCTTCTGGCAGAGTCAGAATTTGAACTCAAGACTGGTGGCTCCAGTTTTAACAGTTCAATGAATCACACTGTCTTGCTTTAGTCTGTAGTTTCCACTACAATTTTGGTCTCCCAGAGTGAAGAGGTCATATCAGGGAGTACACTGGGATGGGCCTGGGTGTGTAAGAGCCAGTTCACTTCACTTCACTTTAACATTATATAATATATAATATAGAGAACATATAATATATAATAATTTATATACATACATAAACACTACAATTATATATATATATATATGTATAGTTAACATTAAAACGAGCAAAATAGCAGAAAAAGATATCCTAGTAAAGAGTCAAAACACATTGCTGCCTTGATTTTCCAGCGTTTCTAATTTGGCATTTTGAGAATCAGCTTAATTTGCCTACAAAAGCAGAAGCATAATACCAAGTAAATGGGCAAAAAAGAAATGTCATTTGTTGAATTGCAAAATCTAGGGCTGCTCTCAGCAGCCTTGCAGGATACACAGCAAAGGCACTGCAGAGAGCAGTGCTCTTGACAGCTGATTGTATGAAGAATGAAGAGCTTCTTTTATGTTTTTTGACATCACGTTATGAAAAAAAAAATCTCATTGCTTTCTCTGGAATAATTTCAGTTCCAATGCTATTTGCCATTGTTATGGCAGACTTGGCAGGATTCCAAGCTCAGGTCAAATGTCCTAACTCCCAGATCATTCCTCATCAATCCTTTTCATTACACAGACCAAAAGTTTTCCTGAGAGTTTCTGGGCAACTGCAGTTTAAGATACCTGCTTAATCTTTTTGAAAAGGGCTGTGTCATCACTCTATTACCATTTAGGAATCTTGGAGTGATGGAAATAGCTCTAGATGGGGAGTTTAGAGCTTCATTTCAATATGACAAGCATTCATTAAGTGCCTACTACATGCCAGCCATTGCGCTGCTCTCACACTTACTTCTTAAGTGACCTTGGGCAAGTCTTTTAAACTTCCCTGGACTTGGGATAAAAAGTCAAAAATAAAAAGTCCCTGACATCAAGGAGCTTACATAATACTGGGTGGGGGGAATGGGGATAAATACAAAATATATAAAAAGTAATTTCAAGGAGTCTTAGCAACTGAAGAGATCAGGAAAGACTTCACATGGAAGTGAGCACTTGAGTTGAGCCTTAAAAGGATCTAGGGAATCAAAGAGAAGAGAGAGAGCATCCATGCATTAGAATTTTTGCAAAATCATAGAGGTGAGAAATGAAATGTTGCATAGAGAGGACAGGAAGAAGAGTATTTTGACTAAAATACAGATTATGTGACAGGGAGCAAAGGGAAAATAGTTTGGAATGTTAAATAGGATCCAGATTATGAAGGTTTAAAAGCAAACTGAAGAGTTTGTATTTTACCCCAGTTATCATAGGAAGCCATTGAATATCTTTGAACAATGGAGAGGGAGGGAAGAATGATATGGTAAGACTAGTTCTTTGGGAATATAAATTAGAAGCTCTATGGAAGATGAATTAGAGTAGAAAGACTGGAAATTCTCTAAGATGCTATTGTTATAGTCCAGGCAAGAGGTGATAGGGACAATTAGGTGGTGGCCATGAGACTGGAGAGACTGGAATGGATTCTAGAAATTGTGTTGTTAAGGTAAGAATCTATAATATTTGGAAGTTGGTTAGATATGAGGCATGGGGGATGAGAAAGAACAAAGTGTTGAGGATTATTGTAATTGTGAACCTGGATGACTAAAAGGATAGCGGTAACCTTGACAGAAATAGGTAAGCTTGAAGAAGGAATAGATTTCATGGGGAAATAATGAGTTCCATTTAAATATGCTGAATTTGAGAGATCTACAGAATATCCATCTGGTGATTGTTCACATAGGAATTGGGCTCAAAAGATTAAAAAAAGGAGTGGATATTTATGTATATAGGGAATGCCACTGCATAAGTATGATAATTGAATCCTTGGATGAAGACAGAAAATAGCTAGCAATGTAGAAAGAAAAAAAATCAAGCTGGGAGGGGAAGACCCTCAGGATTGCTGTTCCAAAGAGAAACAGTTACCATTGACATTCACTCTAAACCAGGAGGGCCCAAAATACAGCTATTAAGTGGAGTGAAGCTCATAGATATGAATGATAATCAAGTAAAGAAAATTAAAAAGGGATGTTAGACAGCCTGGAAGAGAGCTGGGAGGTACACGAGGATACAGTGTTATAAAAACCCACAGAGGAAAGAATATCTAGGAGGAAGGGTTGGCCAACAACTTCAAATGCTGCAGAGACACCAGGCAGGATGTAGAAAATGCCATTGGACTTAGCAGTTAAGAGTTTGTTGAAAACCTTGAAGAAATGCTTTCAGTCAAGTGATGGTTTAGAAACCAGATTGAAATGAACTGAGAAGTAAGCAGTAGGTGAAGAAGTGGAGGCAATGAATGTAGACTTTTTTTTCTAGGAGCTTGGCAGTGAAAGGGAGAACAGATACATAATGATATCTTGAGAAGATAGCAGAATCAAGTAAAGTTTGTTGCTGTTGTTGTTTTAAAGATGGGAGAAATCTGGGCATATGTGTAAAGAGCAGAGAAAGAGCCAATGAAAAAAAAAGAGAGAGATCTCAGTTCTAGCCCTGCTAATGACTAACTATGTGACCTTAGGCAATTCTCTTAACTCTTTTTGGCCTCAGTTTTCCATCTGTAAAACAATAATACTTGTCCCACTCACCTCACAGGGTTGTCGTGGAGATCAAACAGGAAAAGTATAGAATAATTCTTTGACACACATAAGGTACTATATAGCTACAGAAGGGATCACAATTTTTAAGCCTACTTCTGAAAAAATGTTGCAGTCTCTGAAAAGTTTTTGAAAGAAAAAAAATGTATAATGAAAGATTAATGGGCAAACCTATGAAAGACTCCTTGTTTTCATTGCTGGTCATTTTCATTGCTTCTAAGCCTTAGGAATCTCCTCTCAGGACCTCAGGACCTCGGCCTTTCCCCCATCACTTTAATGCCTACCGTGAGTCTCAAGCAGCATCTTTAAAATTCACCAACTACATTATTGAACTGTCATATGGTGGTTCTTGGTGTCCAAATCATATACAACCAGGCAATTAGATGAACACATTGTAGTTACAGCCTTGGTTGAATCTAAATCTAGGACATGCTCTCAGATATAGATTTCTATGCCCAGTCCAGTTCACTACATCCAACCTGTTTTTCTTTGGTATCTCCCTCCATGTGAATCCTTCAGAATCCTGTTTTCTTACCACTCTTACAGCTTATCAGTCAGCACCATGGCCAGCACTATCAAAGCCTGAAAGTAACTGGCAGCTCATCACAGAAGCAAAAGGAGGCAATGATAATTACTTCAGAATACCGAAGGAAGAAAGAAAAAAGGACTGGGGGCAGGGGACGGGGGAATGAAGAGGATGAATAACTAAACTGACAGATTATTGTTCTTTCGGGAGATCTGGATTGTTAGCAAAGTAAGAATAAGACCCATATCAGCACCTGGGGATTGAGAAGGACGCTGGGATCTTAGACCTAAAGCTGGAAGGCTTCAGAGACTGTCTAATGCAATCCCTTCATTTTCCAGGTGACATATTTGAGGCAATACAGGTATGAAGTATCAAAAAAGATTTGAACAGTTCCCCTGACCCCAAAGTTAATGCTTATACTAGTATAAAACAGTGGAGAACCTTTTCTGACATAGGAATTTTTTTTCCTCTAGTGTACTAATCACCAGAGAGACAGTTGGGTTAAAAAGTATAGCTTGACATCATCCCTCTCCTGGGATTACGGAATATCAGAATTAGAGTATCTCTGTGACGAGCCGTACCTGACAAGAATCTCTTCTACAAATCTCCTTTTGAGTGATGAGAGAATGACTACTTCCTACAGCGATCTATCCCAATTTTGGATAGTGTCACTTGTTGGGAAGGTTTTTTCATCTATCAAGCCAAATACGCTCCGAAACCTTCACCCACTGACCCTAGTTCTGTCCTCTGGGGCTAGGCACAATAAGCCTAATCCCTCTCTTTGACATGACAGCCTTTAAGTATTTGAAAACAACTACCATGCTCTCCCATAGAAATTCTTTCCTTTAGACTAAACATCTTCAGTTCCTTCAACTAATCCACATGTAATATTGTCACAAGTCATTTCAAACCCCTGTTCGGTTTCCTCTGGACAAATTCCAACTCATCCCTCAGATGCTTGGTTTTTTATAGCACCACTCAGTATGATTCCCATATGCTAAAGAGTAAGTCTGTGATAAGAAGGCCTTTTGAAAAGAGTTTTGAGTAGATTTCTAACAGAGCTCCCTAAGAGGAAGGATTATTCCATTTTTGCCTTGGCAGCTAAGTAGAGCAAAAGATAGAATGCTGGGTCTAGAGTCTGGAGGATCTGAGTTCAAATCCAGCCTCATACATTTCCTGACTACATGACTCAGGGAAAATCACTTCACTTCTTTCTGCCTCTGATTCTCATCCATAAAATGGTCACAATAATAACCCATACCTTTCAAGGCTGTTGTGAAGATAAAATGAAATAATATTTTTAAAGCCCTTTCTAAACCTTAAGGTACATTAAATCTTAGTTGTTATCATTGTTATTTATTGTTACTGTTATCACCACCACCACCACCACCACCACCTAACACAATACCTGGAACATAGTAAGCTGTTAATAAATGCTTGTTGATTGATGGCTATTAACTATGTGTGGTAATGATACACTTGCATAGAGGAAAGGGAAAGCCCTACAATTTGGAGCCAATGTGTCATCTCCTCTTAACCCTCACAATAACTAGGGGGTAAGTAAGACAGGTATTGTCATCTCGATTTTACATAAGAGGAAACTAAAGCACAGAAAGATTGATTCAATTGCCCAAGGTCACATAGCAAGTCAATAGTAAAGCCAGGGATAGAGCACAATTCTTCTAACTTGCAGTTCCACTTCTTTTCTATTTGGGAAGTTGTTGCATAGTACTATAACAAAGTAATATATCCCATTTTTTTAGAAGTCTAGGCACTGCTAATGTGTTTGTTTCCTTGCTTTGCTTTCCTAAACGTGAGGCCTCTATTGAAGCATTAAAACATGGCCATCAATCATACATCAAAACACATCGATATGATAATACTGAAGAAAAGTCCAGCTGAGAAATCTGCTTCCTGTTAGTCAGTCTCCTGACCTGGACAAATTATCTTTTATCCATGCCTTCGTTTACATGGAGCTCCAATCTGCGGCAGCAGCATAAGGTTAGTCAAATACAAATGGGCTGGGGGAGGGCTTATTCATCTTGAGCAATTTTGCATTTTTCCTGCTTGGTAAAGCCTGAGTGAAGCTCATGAATAAGGGCTATCCATATGCTAATTTTGATCCTGCCTCTAGTTCTGGAGAAAGAAAATGTTTGCTGCCTTTTGAAATGCCTAGAGAGAGGGAATGAATACACCCCAAAGACAGCTGCTTGACCTAGATGTATCAGTACCCCTCAGTCAAATTCATCTTGGTGCATATGTCATCTATCATCTTGTCTGGAAGATGTGTTGCTTAAAGGAAAAAAGCAAACACTTGCAATTTTTTGTTGATCAATTTCTCCTTCCATGAAGAGAGAAAATTCTCCATTGGATTTGTTATTTGGTGATGTTTGAAAACAGCTAAGGAAGGTTGTTAAAAATACAATCCACAGGACCCTTTCCTGTGTAGTTGGTAAGGTTGACAATGTTCTAAGTTCTAATGCTTTGGCATAAGTGTGATAATTAGGTATCTGTTTATCTTTGTGGTGATAAGGTACAGACTGGACCGATGATTTCAGAGTAGATTCCCAGATGAAGAAACTAGCTCTACCAATGCAAGTGAACACCTCAAGTGCAATTTGTAGCCTTAAAGAGTTGTCTGGTTACTGAATGATTAAGTGGTTTGCCCAAGATGATGCAGCCTGTATGTTTCCATAGCAGACCTCGTGCCCAATTCTTCTTGGCTCAGAGGTCATCTCTCTTTCAACTATCTCTTTTATTTGTAGAGATGCATGGCTCATATTCACTGCTGGTCTTGGCTTAAGACAAGAATCACTCCCTTTTCCCCTTGTGTGAGGTGAGATCACCCACCAGCAATTAATTAAAAAAAGTCAGAGGTCTCTCAAATTTAGAAACAGAAAAACTTCTTTATTACGATCCCGCAGGAAAGGGCGGTCTCTGAACCGATAGACAATCAGTAAGGAGAGGCAGGGGTACAGGAAGTGAAGTGTAACTATATACCTTAGTGGTTCCATGCTTCTCCCACCACTGACTTTCACCCTCATTGGTGGAGTTCAGGCTCGCAATCTCGCAAGAAATCTAACCCAGGAACAAGGAAGCGAAAACATCTTTTCCTTTATTTGGCAAGGCTCGTGCTGAGGTGGTAGTGGGGAGTAAGTGGGTCCAGCTACTCTAAGTTCCAGATTCCTAAGGGTCAGGTGATTCAAAACTTAGGCCTAGTTGACAATCAGAAGCCCTGAGCCACACTGAAAAATCCCCACCCCCACTCATCCCACTCAACTCACAGAAAGGCTGAGATCCAGTTCCATGAGAGGGCTTCACCATCCCACTCACCCTCAGTCTCATCCATCTTGAATCCATTCAGAGGAATGAAGATTGAGTTGGAGAAGCTATGTAGACAAAAGAAGCCTAGCCAATTACTAGAGAGACTAAATAGGGTGCTGATTGACTCTCAACCCTGATTCTGGAATCCAACATCACAGTATCAAATAATGCTTACTAAGAAGTTTGAGGAGACAATACTCTTTGAGATCAGGTTCAGCAGGCAATTCTTGGTCATAGAAATCCTAAAATGTTGAGGTAAAAGGGGAGAATAAACACTAAGTAGTTAGCAATAAGCAACTTCAACTAACCCATTTTATAGATGAGAAAAATTAAGGCTGAAGAGGAGGAACAGCTACAGAGAGTAAATGAATATACCCCAAAGAGAGCTGTAAAGAGAGCTACTCACTACAGTACAGTAGAGGAAGGATTAACACTCAGGACTGAATTTTTTCCACTAAGCCATTATACCTTCTAATGACTGTAAATCTCAATATGTACACATTTGCAACTCCTTTTATTTTTCCCAATTTTTTCTTTTTTTATAAATCGTTATTTAAGTCTAAATAGAATCTGTATCAGGAAAAACTGCTAAAATTTCCCCTATGACTCTTAGAGATATAGGAACTAGTTTGACAAACCTCTAATTAAAAAAAAAAAAAGAAGATAAGATGTTCAATGTTAATACCACTTTAATCAAAATTAAAAGAATTAATGGTTCTGGAGTCAGAGGACCTGGTCTTATATCTTACCTTTGAAGCTTATTACCTGTGTGACTTTGAATAAATAACTTTCTGAGCTTCAATTTCCTTATTTGCAAAATGAGGGGATTGGACCGTATGACTTCTGTGGTCACTTCTGGCTCTGGATCTACAATTTTATGATTTTTTTATGTTTAATTAATCAATGAAAAATCATTTAATAAGAGTATTATATATAGGCCCTGGAAATGCAAAAACAAAAATGAAACAGTTCCTATCCTCAAGGAGCTCACATTCTATTAGAAGGAAAGCAATAAGCCTTTATTAACCTACTATGTGTCCAGCATGGCACTAAGCACTCTGAAATATTATCTCACTTGATCCTTACAATAACCCAAGGAAGTGGGTACTATAATTATACACATTTTACAGTTCAGGAAACTGAGTTAGGTTAAATTAAGTGTCACATAGCTAGTAAGTATCTAAGATTGGATTTGAACTCAAGTCTTTCTGATTCTAGGCCCATCACTCAATCTGCTGTGCCACTGAGCTAGAGTAAATAACATGTACATAAATCAGCATATATTCAATTTGTACCAAATATACTTAAGGCTCCATGTTACATGTTGTAGTAGATACAATGATAAATTAGATGCCCAAAGAATTTACAGCTTGGAAAGAGAAGCAATGCGTGATTACAGATAACAAGAAACTATGACAATATGTGATAGCTACTACCAAGTAGAGAAGTAGTATGAAGTAGGAAAAGAAATAGCCTAGGAGTCATGAAGACATGGGTTCAAGCCTGACCCATTGGCAGTGTGACCCTGGGCAGATCACTTAACTTCTCATATCTCTTCTTCCCCCCAGGCAACAGAAGTTGTAGAAGTTGTCAATCTGCAATTGGTAAGTGGAGTATACTCACCAAGACATCCCGACATCGTAAAGTCACAGGTAAGATTTAAAAAAAGACAAAACAGGCAAGCTGCACTCAGGCCTGGAATCAGTTACCGGGATGTTGATAAAGTACTGGTCAATGGGGGAGGAAGGTGACTGTATCTTCTGATAGAGGGAAAATACTCCTGTACCTTCAGGATCACCGGAAGAGAAAGAGCTAATACTATTTGGGGAGATTATGATGGTTAGTGTGGATTTTATTGGAACACTTGATACTAAAGCTTTTCCCTATGCAGTGCAAGGATCTGTTTTCTCTGGTATTTCCAGATCTCTCAGGGAAAAAAAAATGAAAAGCAGGAGGAAAAAGCTCAGGATTATAATATAGGGCTCGCAGTGTAGTTGGTAAGCAGAAAAATTTCTGGCTCTGAAGGCAGAGGATCTTATCCCACCTCTGATATTTATTTACTCCCTCTGTAACCTTAGGCAATCACTCAACCTTTCTGGACCTCATTTTCCTGATCTGTTAAATAACAGGGTTAGCCTAGATGATTTCTGAAGTCTCGTTCAAGTTCAGATCTGTGATCACACGATCCTGTGAGAAAAGTGGGCTGAAACGTCGAGCTGCTGATGTTTTGACACTGCGGGTTTTCTCAGAAGGATGAGGCAATGATTTGTGGCTGTCTCTGTGGGGAATTTCTCGCTCTTCTAGAAATCAAATTTATAGCAGGTACTCTCCCAGCTGGGAATACATAGCTATGGAGGAAAGATGAGAAAGTACCGGAGCAGCCCAGGAAGAAACAGAATGTCAGCTTTAAGTAGTAGGTGACTAGTCCTAACAATGGGGGCAGTGGGTCAAAGCATAACATCAGTTTTGTGCTCTTGCCTCATACAAGGCATAGGATTTCAACTTGCCTAAGTAGCCATTCACCCCTATTCACTAGCAAGTGTTTTCCTAACACCACACCGATACAATCACTCTGGTGGCACTTGTATGGGAGCTTTCAGGGGTGGAGGGAGTCTTAGGTAGAGAGCACTTTCTCTTTCTCTCCTGCTGTGACTTTGATATCAGCAGACCCTTGAAAGCATTCTTCTACCCAAGGGTCTGGGTGCTACAGCAGCTTCTATGAGAGCAATGATATGGTTTGCCAAAGAAGATCAGAGAAGTACATTTGGAACTATTCCACACTTCAGAGGTTTAAAAAATGTACTCTTTTACTCTCAATTTCACTTTAGTAAATGTACTTTAAATGCCAGCTGAGTAAAATTATTTTCAAGGTCATACTAAGGAGAGGGATAAGGTCAAATATCTGAACAGAATGGAGGCAAAAGGCCAAACAAGTTATGAGAATATCCTTACCTGTACCAGAGATTATTAATCTTTCTTGTATCATAGAACCACTTTGCATTCTGGTGAAATCTAGGGACCTCTTTGCAGAATAAAGTTTTTGATCAAATGAAATAATACATAGGAAACCAATTAAGCTAAGAAAAACAGCTATCAAAATACATACTTTTTAAAAAGTTCACAGATGCCAGGTTAAGAACCCTCAGTCTAGACTTTAAATTTAACCCTGGATTGGAGGCAGTAAGGGAAATGCAGAAGCCAAGGATATTTACATGTGCTGACCTAGTGACTCCAGCCTGACAATTGGGAAGTCCTGTTTGACATGCACACTTGAAGGAGCTTGAAGCTCAAACAACAGTGCCATGTGGTGGCTCACCCAGACATATCTTGTTGTCAGTCAATCAGCAAGTGTTTATTTTGCACACATTACATGCCAAGCACTATATTAAATGCTGAATATAGAAAGAAAGGCCTCCAAAAAAGTCCCTGCTCTCAAAGATCCCACATTGTCTAATGCATAAGTGGTTGAAAATGAACATTTGGAACAGTTTAACAATGTCCTTATCACTGGCTTCACCACTTATTTTCAATTTACTGTACTTTGGATGATGCCAAAAAATAGCAATACTATGTCTGTCCGAAGTGGGAAAAGCCAGAATAAAGATGATCCAGGACCTCAAGCTTAGGTAGACCCACCAAGACAGAATGATTGACAGAGGATGTTTTGAGCAGCAGGCATTCCAAAAGGAAGACATTCCAAAAGGAAGGCATTCAGGAAGACCTAGCAAGAGGTCAGCAATAAACAGTCAGATGCATAGACAAGCCATTGGGTATGGTCTTGCTGCAGTTTGACAAGAAGGCAATACCTGTAGGTTCAAATCGGTATGTGTTTGGGTCAGATAGGTTCAACAGTGGACACAGGTAGGTGTCCTAGTAGAGCAGAATATCAGAAGAATCTAGGGGCATGCAAATGTCAAAGGTCTAGGCAGGGAGGTGCAGCAATGGGCAGAAGTCAACATCCCAACAAGTGTATGTCTCCTGGTGTTAGTAGGATTTGGTGCCAGCCGGTTAAGTGACAATCTAGCAAGTAGGACTGGCAGATCCAGCAGAAGGCAGTAGGGAACCAAGTACAGGGCTTAAGATTCATGGGCATAGTAGGGTTCTAGTACAAGAGGAAGTAGCGTGCCAGATAACCAAGGCAAAGATACAAGTCATGAGGACACAACAGAGGCCTAGTTATTGGAACTAGGGCATGCAGCTAGAATGCAGGACGAGCTGAGGCTTAGGTGAAATGCCAAGGATGTTGTTGTTGTTATTGAGACACATCCATTCTGTGGAAGGGATGGTGGAAAGTTAACAGAAGGACAATAAAATAACGAAACTGCTCAGCTCCTGTTATGCTTCCATTTTTTCTAAGGAGAATGGTTTTCCCACTGGAAATAGGAGAGCAAATTTGGGAGGGAAGAAATTGAAGCCTAAGATATTGGAGGGCATAGAAAGGCAGTACTTCCCTGTTTTAAATAAGTTCACACTCTTCACCCAGAGAGACATATGCAGGGTACTGAAAGAAGTCATAAATGAAATTGCTGAACCACTGTCAGCAGCCTTTGAAGAACTGCAGAGAATGAGAAAGGTGTGAGAAAAGTAGAGATAGGCTGGTACTATCACAGTTTTCAAAAAGAGAAAAGGATGGATTCAACAAATTATAAAACTTTGAATTTGAAATCTATCCTCAGCAAAATTCTACAGCCTATTAGTTTCTGAATACTTAGCTAGGAAACAGCTATCACAAGGAACCGGCTTAATTACCACTAAGAATGACTCCTGCCAAAATGCCTCATCTCCTTTTTTTGATGGTCTCTGGACAAGTTGATAGCTTTTAAGAATGCTGTGAACATAGGGGCTCTGGATTTCAGCAAGGCATTTCAATGCCATCTCTTTGGGGCATCAAAATAGAGACATGGGTTAGGTGACCTCTGAGGTTCCTCTCCATAATTAAAATAACTGACATTAACAGAGTACTCTAAGGTTTGCCAAATGCTTTCTCTATATTATTTGATTTGAACTTCCATAACAGCCCTGTTAAATAGGTATACTGTTAATGTATTTTTGCTTTATTTGAAGATCTTCCCATCCATTAGTGGGCCTATGTGACCTGCTTAAGTCACATAGAAGCCCAAGTTATATGAAGCCTGTGGTAGGAGGAGCTTGCTGAATGGGTGGAACAGGAAGGGTGGAGCAGGAAAGGTGGAGCAGAAGTTGGTCAGAGCAGTTAGAGCAGAGGGAGAGAGAGGAAGCAGCTAGCTATGATTTTTTGTTTGTGGGAAGGCCCGAGCAGAGGGAAGGCTTTGGGATAGTGGTACCCTCTGCATTGTTATTGTGTATGGATTTCTTTGTTGCTGTGATGGATTTGGCTTTCTGGTCTTGGGATTTGGCTTTCTAGTGTTTAAATAAATGTTTTGGCTCTGTCTTCCATTACAGAGAGTCTGTTATATTTTACAATTCAGAACTATTCCCAGAGAGGTTATGTTAATTGCCCAGGGTCACGCAGCTACTAAGTATCTGTTGACCACAGAGGGTCTAAGTTTAGGGAACATGAGAAACACCGTGGCAATAAAGTGCTACAAGGTAGTTGCAAAAAGAAACTTATGAAAGTGATGGAAAAGTTAAGGGATGGGAAGTACATTCTTCTAACATCAGAGGAAGGACCCTGATCACAACTCTGCAGAATAGTCAGTTATAGGCAAAGTTCCCCTCATCACACTTTTGATATAGATAATAGCCTCACTAAGCTAGACCACAGCAGCCCTCTTTATATGGAGTTGAGTCTCTTGACTGGGAACCAGTTGGCAATTCCATCTTACACAGTCTTACTAACCAATGGTTCACATTGACATATGAGGGCAAATAAGGAAATTCCAGTGTCTGGGCTCAGAGAGAGGTCATATATGTCTGAAACCAAGAAAGCACCTCTCGTTCAACCTGCCTTTATTTAAATAAACTCATCAGCAAAATTCCCTGTCTGCTGCAGTGTCAGAAGTAGAATTCAATCCCAGGTCCTCCTGACTCTAAAGTCACCACTCTATCGGCCTTACCATGGGGCCTTTCAACTCTAAGATTCCATAAACGTAAAATGAAGTTTTCTTGCCCTTTTCTAATTCTCAGCAATTTTTTAAAGACCACTGACAGTGATTTAGAAATTTCACCAGAAATTTCTCTGATAGTACAGTTAGGTGGATCTAAAATGATTTGAACAACAGGAAATCAAAAAGTACTGAGGAAAAGCACTGTCGACCTAAAAGGGGGTGTGGGGAAAGCTTTCCAGTGGTGAGCCAGAGGGCTGTCTTATGTTTAACATTTTTATCAATTATTAAAATGCTTATCACAGTTTTAGCTGACACAAAACTGGGAAACAACTAACACTATACATTAGTTGCCAGAATCAGGACCTAAAATGAAACCTAGCAGAAAACACAGAAGCAGTTTATTGGCTAGGACATGAATTTGGCTTACCATCCAGATCTCTTTGCTGCTGGAGCCCCATGGCTATTGTTTAGACATCTGAGCCAGAGTTCCTGACCCAAAGTTACCCAGATTGTTTACAGAGATGCTGGCCTCACTGGCTTGCTCTACTCTTCTTGGTTCCTGATTGTCAGCCTAGCCAGTGTGGTCCTTACTGAGCCTTAGCCTCCAATCCAATCTAATTAACATTTATTAAGTGCCTAGTATTTTACAGGCACTGTGCTAAGTGCCCTGGACACAGTTAATAAAAAGAAAGACAGTCCCTGCCCTCAAGAAGTTTGCCATTTAAATAGGGGAAACAATATAAAAAGGAGGCAAGAAAAGGTGTGACAGGAGGCAGTATACGATACCAGGGGTTATGCATCATGGGGGCATCTTGTCCTATGGAACTGAAACCAGGCAGGGCAACAAAGATAAAATGGAGTGAGCTGAGAGTCTGGTTTCTGCCCTTTATAAAAGAAGGCATTAGGAGGAGTTTGGTACTCCACCCTACTGCCGTCCAATCAGAGGCCAGAGGAAGCTGAGGGATGTGATGTCAGCCAAAGCTTGAGTTAACAGCTTGGCAATGAGATTAGAAGTGATGAACTTATCCTGGAGGTGGAATCTTGTTCTAGGGAGTGAACCTAGGCAGGGCAACAGATGCAAAGTGGAGCCTCTGACTCCAGGATGCCCCCTGACTCCTAACGATCTAGTGGATTTTGATTCCCCCATCAGACTCTGATGTCTAGTGTTTGTATGTAAGGCAGACTTTTGTGTTCCTCGGGACCTATCGATCACCCAGAAAAAATTTTAATCACTTACTATGAGCCCGGCATTATGTTAGGCTCTAAGGAAACAGAGATAAAAATGAAACAGCTCTGCCCTCAGGGAGCTTATATTCTATCAAGGACACAACATGTACACATATAAGTAAATACAAAATAAAAACAAAGTGGTTTGGGGACAAGCTGCTTGGCCTCCCTCATACCCATTTCTTCATCTATAAAACAAAGGGATTGAACTAGGCAGTCTCTCAGATCTCTCCCAATTCTAAATTTAACAACCTGATGCAGATAAGTGACTTAGCTCTAAGCCTCTCAACTATACTTTAGCCTCTGGATTTGTGGCAGATGTTCAGTCAGCCCATCCGTCTCCCAGGGCCCAAATAAGTCACACACACACACACACGCCCCATCACCATCATCATCACCATCACCATCACCGCCACCACTCCTTCCCTTCACAACTGAGTTTTTAGTGAAACTGTTAACCTAAATACTATACATATATTAACAACACTACTACAATCTGACTTCTACTTCAAAATTTAAATGTGTCTGAATAGATCAGGAGAGTATCATCAAATCTTGGAAAAACCATAGCAGATAATGTGTAATTCTTTCCATTTTCAAACCAACTGGTTAGAAGAAGAAAATAAGTGATAAAGGAAATTACAGTGGCTAGAAGGGGTATCCACCAGCCCTGAGCTATACTGGAGTGGATAGACTTAAGTTTTTTCTTAAAGCAGATAGAGCAAATTCCTCTCTCCCAGGCTAGAAGGCTATTCTCCTCAGACTTATGTCTGACCAAAGAAGAGATTAAGGAGAAGAGCACAGGAGTCCAAGTGGAAAGTAGAGAAGAAAGGAGAATTGCCGAGAGAGAATTGATCAAGTGAATGCAATTGCTAAATCCTTATCAACCTCATCCATACCACTGCACTATCTGCATAGAACACTCCTAAAAATCAATTCCTAAATTCCTGGATAAACCCAATAACAGCTGTTGATTTGGGGGTGGGGGGGTAGTTCTTCATCACTGCCAATCAACCTTTCCAAATGTTAGAATAGAAATGTGTCACAAATTATACTTTTAACACATTTCCTAAATGGCATATTAACAAGGCCCTTCTGGGATCACTTCTGGTTTATGTTTGAAGAGTATTGAAAAGTATCTGATAGTTATCTCACCAAAGCCATTTGAAAACTAGAGCTGTATGCATCCTGCCTGCAAATTCCAATTGTACTTTTTCCCTTTAGCATTACTCTATAATTCTTTTTTCTTTCCAAAAAACAATTTTCCTTCCTTAGAGTCTGAGCATTTCGTGTTGTTTGAAGAGATTGTTGTTTCTCTCTTTGGAAAAGAACACAAATCTCAGTTGTGATTTCGTTTCATGACTTCCTTCAAAATGACTGGAAAAGATTTCCTTTTTTCTTTCTAGAGCAAACTAAATAAACTAGGTTAACCCTCTGCAGAGCCAGGACACTCAAGTTGCTCAGATGCCTGAAGCATTTTCATTTGAAAATTATATAAGCAGCCAATGACAACAGTCTCAATTATCACATAAAATTAAAATGTGCTTTCAATTTTAACATATACCTGTTCAATGCAAGGACCTAAAACTTTTCCAAAGGACTCTTGATGGAAAATGCTATCCACATCCAGAGAAAGAACTATGGATGCTGAATGTAGAGTAAAGCAGACTCTTCTCTTTTGTTTTGTTTTGTTTTCTTTCTCATGGTTTCTCCCATTCATTATAATTCTTCTATGCAACATGACTAATGTGAAAATGTGTTTAATAGGAATGTGTGTGTAGAGCCCATGTTGCGTCGCATGCCATTTTTGGAGGGGGAGGGTGGAGGGAGGAGGAGAAAATTTAAAACTTATGTAAATGAATGTTAAAAACTGAAAATAAATAAAGTAAATAATTAAAAATAAATAAAATGACTATAAGCAATTTTTTAAATGTATCTGTTCACTTCTCCATCTTCTATTCAAGCCTGTGCTGCCCATCCCTCTCTACTGGGGTCTAATGTGAAGCTTTTCTCTAACATCCAAGTCTGAAAGCTCTGCATGAGAAGTGCTGGTTTTCAGTGGACCCTTTCTAGCATAAACAAAACTTTTTATTTCTCGAAAGAAAATACATAAAAGCTAAAGGAAAACGAGCCAAGGATCACCTTCTCACAATGACTGAAGCGTACAGGGAAAAGGAATAAGGAAAAAGA
Source organism: Phalanger gymnotis (assembly GCA_028646595.1). Lineage (NCBI taxonomy): Eukaryota > Metazoa > Chordata > Mammalia > Diprotodontia > Phalangeridae > Phalanger > Phalanger gymnotis. The sequence goes on along the minus strand of CM053622.1, from coordinate 346,935,095 downwards.
GAAGCAAACATCCAAATGAATATACATGGATCAAGCAAGACTTCTGAGGGAGGGAAAGGCGAAATAGCTCCTTAGGGGACACTGACAAGGGAGCAAATGAGCAGAAAGTAGATGCTGATGACTGAGCTCAGCTGTGTTTGTGGCACAGCATTTTCTTGCCACTCTCTTTGGGTTGTCACAGAAAGCACTTATTGGGCTCATTTACTAGGACTCATCTCTTCTCAAAGGTCCACTTGGGCAAAGGAAGGTAGGATCATAAATTTAGAGCAAGAAGGGGCCTTAGAAATCAAGTCCAACCCCGCATTTTACAGATGAGGCACAGAGAAGTTAATAAGTGATGATCCTAGAATCATGTAGCTTGTAAGTTTCTGAAGCATGATTCAAACACAAGACTTCCTGACTCCAAGTCTAATGCTATATCCATTATTAATAATTAAAACACGGTGAGGGTGTAGCTTATCTTGACACAGAGTTAGGAGGTAATATAGCCTAGTGGGATGTGTCCTGAATCCAAAGAAATATAAATTCTCTTTCTGATTCTGGTGCTACTCTAACCAGTCTGGGAGTTGAGGTGACTTGCGTCAAATCTCCCTCCTCCCACATACTATCAATGTAATTATGAGCAAAGCATTTAAGCTCTCAGAATCCCTCAAGGCCTATAAATTGGAGATGGTATTGATCTGCATTGGGAAACTTCCTTTATTGGGAGTTCTCTTCATCAATGACATCATCAATGAAACCAGGCTTGGTTTTCTACCCTCCCCCAAAAATGAAAATAATAATATGCAATTCTTTTACCTTCCAGGGTTATTTTAAGAACCTGATGGCATCAGCTCCAAAACACACTCCACAACAAACTCAAGGAAATTGCTGATGACTATAAGAAGCAAATGCATTATAAAGGGGCTTTAGAAAGAGCTGGAAGGAAAACAAAGAAGACTGAGTTCAATTTCTGGTGGAGGGAAAGGAAGGATCCAAAACAACTTGAAGTGATGAAGTGCAGTGAAAAAAACAGGAGAAGGGAGAGATGGGTATAAAGTAGAATGGTTTCAGAGCTCACTGTCTTTATGTTTTAACTCAATGGTAAGCTTCAAATCCCAGCTGCTTGTCTTGAAAGACTGTGGGGAAAGGATTGTTCTCCTGGAAACAAAATATTTTTAAAAGCAGAAACCAGCATTCTTTCAAAGGATGTGCTAAACAAGATGGCAGAATAGGGAATAAAGGCCTAGGATCACAAAAGGAAAAATTAGGCTCCTTAAAAAGCATCAAAGGAGCTCTGTACTTATGAAATAGAAATTGATGGATTTGGGAGCATTAAAAGGACCATTAAGAGACTGCAGGAAATGGAGCTAGGACAAAGCAGAGATTTTGTGTGGAGTGAGTCAACCTCTATGCTACAGTTAAAGTCCAAGATCAAGTTCTGGCGCAAAAGACAAATGTACCTTCTCAAGATCAAGGTATAGAAGAGGAGGCCACACAGCATTTCTCAGTTTCTGAGCACACAACAGAGGATACATAAAGACAGTCTTGATTTCTGGCAATTCAAACTGAGCAACCTCCATTTACAAATGAAAAGTCTGTAGGAAAGACCAGGTCTCGCAAATGGAACCTTCAATCAAATTTTTTAAAGAAATCCATTTGGGGGGGGTGGGGTTTGAGCCAAGATGGTGGCTGGAAAGCAGGGACTTTCCTAGGGCTCTCTCCCAGGACCCTCCAAACACCAATAAAAAATGCTCTGAACAAATTCTAGAACTGCAGAACCCACAGAATAGCAGAGGGACGCAGGGCTCCAACATAGGACAGCCTGGGTGGTCACTGGGTAGGGTCTATCGCATGGAGCTGAGAGCAGAGGGGAGCAGAGCCCAGTATGGGCTGCGCCTGGACCAACCAGACCAGGAGCTGGAGAGAGAGAGAGAGAGAGAGAGAGAGAGAGACAGAGAGAGAGAGGGCACAGGGTGAGTTGACTATGAAGGGATGATATATAAAAAATTAAATTAAATTAAGGGATGAGAGAGGAATATATTGAGAAAGGGAGAGATAGAATGGGATAAATTATCTCACATAAAAGTGGCAAGAAAAAGCAGTTCATCAGAAGGGAAGAGGGGGCAGGTGAGGGGGAATGAGTGAATCTTGCTCTCATTGGATTTGACCTGAGGAGGGAATAACATACACACTCAATTGGGTATCTTACCCCACAGGAAAGAAGGAGGAAGGAGACAAAAAAGAGGGGATGATAGAAGGGAGGGCAGATAGGGGGAGGAGGTAATCAAAAGCAAACACTTTTGAAAAGGGACAGGGTCAAGGGAGAAATTTGAATAAAGGGGAATAGGATAGGAAGGAGCAAAATATAGTTAGTCTTTCACAACATGAGTATTGTGGAAGGGTTTTACATAATTATACATATATGG
>CM053622.1:346906467-346926390 GCA_028646595.1 Phalanger gymnotis | reverse complement strand
TCTCTCATCTGTCTGCCTATGGAAAATATATAACTGGGGGAAATACATTAGTCATTTTTTAAAAATTTTCCAGTGACTTACCTTTGTTCCCTTCTGGAGCATCATGTAGATTAATCCATGTGAAAATACTTCTGTATTTATTTATTCAATCACTAATATTGGTTAAGTACCTTATGCTATCAGGAACTATGCTTAATGCTGTGGTGTGATGCAAACAAGACAAAGATGCTCCCCCAAAGTCCTCCTCTGATGCCTTGTTATCATGACCTTGGGTTCTTAAAGGATATAGTAACCCAGCATAATTGCTGGCACATGCTACTCAGCTAGGAAAGCATTGATTGCAGGACCAGCATTGGACTTTCCTTCATTCCAGTTCCATGCTAAGCCCTTAAAGCCCTGACACAAACAAATAATCCAATTCATGCCTCAATTACCCAAACACAACATACACATTAAATCTGTGCATATTCAGAGAGTGCCTATTCAACCTTGAATGTGGTCCTGGATATTTTACTGCACAAAACATCAAGGAGACACTATAATAATTTATACCAGAGAGCACACTCTCTATTTGCAAGCCATATTTTCAATGTGTCGTGACTAAGAGGTTTAAAAGCTGTCTTATTCGTGCGAAAATATAGACAATAAAAAAGACCTTTATTTCCTCGAAAAGGTTCGCTGCTCTCGGGAGTCTTTTGTGAATAATACAGGTCCAGCCACAGCTTTTCTACAAAGGAATGGGTGACACTGCCATACTCTTAAATGCTATTCAGTTGAAAGTGAAGCCCCGGGTCCACACTTGCCAACTGATGCTGCCTTGCCAATTCTAAATGACCACGTTTAGATTAATTGACAAGAAACAATAGGTGATAAAGTGGCTATTTTGGTCCTGCTGCTCCCCAGTGCCCAAGTGCCAATGATATGCTCATAGAATGCAGACACGGGTTTGGTTTTTCACCAAAGGAAAACAGTATGCAGCACAGAAAGGAACCTGCATTTAATCTTGGATTGGGCCAGTGGCTTGGCCTAAATATTTGGTGCTTATTTACTCTTAAAGCTGAAGAACATCGTCATTATCTCTAGCATTTATAAAGTTCTGTGAAGTTAGCAATGCATTTTACAAATGTCTCATTCAGTCCTCACAACAACCATTAGAGTTAGGTGCTTTTAGTACTTTCTTTTTACAGATGAGGAAACTGAGGCTGAGAGACCTTAGATTACTTTCCATGGTTATATAACTAGTAAGTGTCTGAGGCAGGATTCCAACTTGGGTAGGTCTTCCTGACTCCAAGGCCAGCATTTTATCCACTGTGCCACCTAGTTGCCTAGAGAGGATATAAAATTGCAATTAAATCAAGCTGTAATGTGTACAAACATCCTTTCGCCCAAGATCCATCCCCACCAAAATATCCTTTATTCAAAAACCTCTTTATCATACTATCTTTTTGTATTGCCCAATTGTCTCTTATTTTTCATTGGCCTAGGCTCCTTTCCCTGACCACAAATCCCAACTCCCTCATACCTGTACATGTCAGCCCCATCCTTCCTTTTCCCCATTGTTCCCTAACCTTCCATTTGGCCTCTGGAACCTCTGTTCCGTTTTTAACAAACTGTCCTTCATATTAAGCCTATGTCCTTCCCCCAGAAATTACCTGATACAGATTTTGCATTTACTTATACAGGTATCAGAGCAAGTAGGTGGCACAGTACATAGAGTACCAGGCCTGAAGTCAGGCAGACTCAACTTCCTAAGATCAAATCTGGCCTCAGACACTTACTAGCTATGTGACCTTGGGCAAGTCACTTAACCCTATTTGCCTCATTTCCTTACCTATAAAATGAGCTGGAGAAGGAAATCGCAAACCACTCCAGGATCTTTGCCAAGAAAACCTCAAATAGGGTCACAAAGAGTCAGAAACAACTGAAATGACTGAACGACATCAACAACATACGTTATCAGTTGTTTCCCTCATGGGGACAATGTCTCTTTTTTGTATTTACATTATCAACTCCTTGTACAGTGCTCAAAATATAGTAGGGACTTAACAAATGTTCATTGAAATAGACTATTATAGTTTGGGATGAAGCCTGTGTTGTCGTCAGGGTGTTTTTTTTCCTCTTTTCCTGGCATAGTCTTTGTCTAAAAGACTAATGGTCTCTCTAGCCATGCCCACTCCTCCTACTTACCATCCTGTTCTTTCATCTCTGCCCCTTCTCTGAAATACTCTTCTTCCTACCCCCCAACTCTGAATTCATCCTTTCCAAGCTGGAAATCCACAGTTTGCAGCTGGCCAATCCCTGCCAAGATATTACCCCACCCACCCATCCTCAATGATAGCAGGGGTGGGAAACCAATTAGACCCACTAGGACTGAACTCCATCCCTCCCTCTAAAGTACCACTGAATTGGTATGATTCCAGTTCCCGCTCTGCCTTGAAGCATGGTCATGACAATTTCATAACCTGTATCTCTGCACTGGTTGTCTGGAATGCTTTGCTTCCTCACCTCCTCCTCTCACTTTCCAAGGTTTCCTTCAAGACTCAGATCATTTTCCATTTTCTGTAGAAGGTTTTCCTTGCCTTCCCTAGCTGCTAATGCCTTCCTCTTTTGTATGATGTTCTATTTACACTGTATATGTCTTGCATGTACCTAAGTATTTACATGTTATTTCCACCATTAAAATATAAACTCCTTCAGAACAGAGATTATTTTTGCTTTCCTTTGCATCCCCAGCCTATAGCATGGTGGCTGGAACATAATAAGCACTTAATAAATGCTTTTTGACTGAATATCACTTCTTCTTTGAACTTAAAAAATGAAATACTTGTTCTCACTAGACATTTCAACTAAATGTACCTTAAGCAGTTAAAAAAGTGGCACATGTCACACTTCAGGAAAAGATCTCAGATTAATTATTCTTTTAGCTTTTCCAGATGAATCCATTTCATATTAATTGGTCACATTAGTCCCTCCAAAATCATTTTACTGGAACTTTTACAACTCACTCAGAGAGCTCAGTGAGGATCTCATCTGACAAGGTGATTTTCATATTTCATGCAGAAACCAATAACCAATTCGATGCACCATTGGCCTCTGACAATAATAATTAAAAATTATCTTCCTCAAAGGCCAGGTCTTACCTTGGAAAATAAAGTTATTGTTAACCTTAAAACTATCCTGACACATCCATCTTACAAATGTCAACATTATGGGACCCATCTGACACATTTCCTTCCAAAATGAATCACAATGAGACAAAAGCTCTAAAGTAAAGACTCAGCATTTGAGATGTCAGTTTTGCTTCCTTAGCTACACACTGAAAGAGAGACATGGGAAATTACAAGAGCCCAGTGGAGAGCCATGGTTATAATTAAGTGGTTAGATGAAGAAGAGAACAGGGATGATTTAGCCTTTAATTTAGAAGGAAGAGAAACTGGAGGACAGGGGCGGGGGAAAGACTTCACAGGCTTCAGGAAAACGAGGGGTTGTTCCACAGAGAACATGGTCAGTAACCTGTTCTGTATCTTCAGGGATGTGCATTCCATTAGCCAGAATTCACATTAAAGAAACTCCTAAGCAGCATTCATTCTAGCACAGCAATATATGCCACCAATGAATTAAATTTTTATTAAGCACCTACTATGTACAAGTCACTAACTGTGTGCAAAACACACCACCACGTGCCCAAAAGCTGGACACGTTCCATCTGCTTATGATGTAGTCCTGGAGTCCGAGAACATGAGTTAGGATCCTGCCATTTCTTATGTCAATTAACTGTGCCATTTTTCAAGCCAGTCAATCAATCAAAAAGCATTTGTTAAATGCCTACTGTGTGCTAGGGACTCTGCTAGGCCAAACTACATGACCTCTTTGGGCTCAGTTTACTCATCTGTACAATTAAAGGCTTGGATTAGATGATGTTTATGGATCCTTCTAGTTCTTAATCCTAATCCTTTATATTCTCTGACTTGACTTGTCCTCCTTGTTTTCTCACTTGTCACTTAACTTCTTTCATCTTCCTTATATTTTGCACACCTGGTTTAACTCACTCCCATTTATAAAATATTGCATAGATAGCTGGTGGAGATTGAGTGGAATTGTCATTAAAACCAAAGAGTTTCAAGGTCTGACTTTAAAATTTAGAGCATACATAAGAACCAGTGAATATGAGGAATTCTGAGAAATACGAACTGATGTGAAGTGAAGAAAGCAGAATCAAAAGAACATATAGTAAAGGATAAAACTAAAAAAGCAGTTAAATGCCCATGAATTGTAATGAGGAGTCTCAGTCCTAGAGAAGTTCCTGCTGTCAGTAAAGAGGTGAGAGCCTGTAATGGCTAGCAAAGTGGGACTTTTTGCTGTTTTTTCTTTTGGAGTGTTTCTCAGCACAAAGGAAATCAAATGTCTTTGATTGAGTCTTGCCTTTGTTTGAATCAAGAGACTTTGATTGAATCAAGAGTCCTTGACTGAAACAGTATATATACTCTGAGTTTAGCATTTTGCTTTGGGGGCTCACTCACTGAAAGAGTGTTCGCACGATTTGGCCAGACGAGACTCTAGGTAACCATTAAGGAGCCCCCTGGCTTTGAAAACCCAGATGTTGGTGCATCTCTCTCTGGTAACTATGTATGTATTACTATGGTAAGACAGTTAGAAGCCTGTCTGTTGATTTGTGTTATTTTCTGCATTTGTAATTTCTGTTTGTATTTGCTCTGAAGTTCAGGATGGTGACTTTTTCCCCTGAACCAAGTGAATGATATATGTATGTTTAATTAAAATAAGATTGTTAACCCCTTAAAGTTGCTTTCCTTTAGAAAAGCAGATCAAAGAACCTGTGCTAGCAGCACTCCCGTGTGCTGGTGTTATTGGCCTTACACTTCCACAGTAGCTGCAAGTAACATTGTTGTTACAGGATTATGGATAAGGAGTTAAATGCCCATGTGTTGTAATGAGCAGTCTCAGTCCTGGAGAACTTCCTGCTGTCAGTAAAGATGTAAGGGCTATGGATAAGGAGTGTGGTATATACATTGTTATGTACACATTGTTCTGTGATTTCAGTCATATCTGGTTCTTTGTAACTCCATTTGGGGTTTTCTTAACAAATATACTGGAGTGGTTTGCCACTTTCTTCTCCAGCTCATTTTATAGATGAGGAAACTGAGGCAAATAGGGTTAGGTGACTTGCCCAGAGTCACACAGTTAGTAAGTGTCTGAGACCAGATTTGAACTCATGAAGATGAATCTTCCTGATTCCAAGCCTAGTGATCTATCCACTGTACCACCTAGTTTCCCCACCATATCAGTTGTATCACTTAAATGTTTGAAAAGAAATGACTGTCATAAATGTTTGAAGGCAATCATAAAGCTTTTATAATACTAAGTTTAAGAAATATTGAGCATGTAATAGAAGATTGATTTGAATTTAAAATAATTTAGAGTTGCTTATGTGCTATTATGAAACTGACAAGAGGCAATAGTGAATACAGTAACAGACACTGTTCTTTGGGCTTTGTAAGCACTTGAATGTTGAAATGAATTGCCATTTAAAAAAAAAAATCAGATAATGAAGAAACCAGAGGAATTTGTAGAGTCACTTGAAGAGAATAGTTGTGAAAGAAGTGGATTTGTTAATGTACAAATGCAGAAATTAGCCCACTTACAAAATGGCAGATGAGAATGATCAAGTAACAAGAAGTATCTAATTAGAAGTTCTAACAGCAATGAAGTTGATAATTTAAGAAATAATTTCAGGAGTCAAAAAAGTTAATTAAATACACACATGCACTCATGCCTTGGGGTTCAGTCATTGACAATGAAGTCCTTTTTGTATGAATTATAAAAAAAATCAATTATGAATTCAAAAGTCCACCAGACATTCTAGAAAAGGGGAAGGGGAAGAGAATAAACATTTACATAGTTCCTACTATGTGCCAGGCCCTGTGCTGAGTGCTTTACAAATATTATCTCATTTGATCTTCACATCAGCCCTGAGGAGTAGGTGTTGTTATTATCTCCATTTTACAGATAAGAAAACTGAGACAAACAGAGGTTAACTAACTTGCCCAAGGTCATACAGTTCTGGTCACACAAGTCACACAATAAATGTCTGAGCTTGGATCTGAGCTCAGGTCTTCCTGACTCCAAGCCCAGTGTTGCCTTTAGAGAGGTTTTCTAAGACAGTACACTCCATGAAGAAAAAAAAAAGAGTCCACATTTTATATTTTGAAGAAAGGCCTGGACCATCCATCCTTCAGTTTAGGGATTTCGCCTCCACGGCCCTATACAGGTACATCTCTGCTTTTGCTCCCTTCCTCCCCCCAGCTTATCAGCTTCCTTTTTGGTGTTATCTGCTTCTGTTAGAATGAAAGCTCCTTGAAGGTGGAGACTGGCTTTCTTTTTCCTTGCCTTTGTAGCTTCAGAACTTAGCACAGCTTCTGGCCCACAGGAAGTACTTCATAAATGCATTTTGAATTGACAGTACTTTCTACTTAAAGAGCAAAACAAAGTTACATGGACAATACAGATCTAATGGGAAGGAGTTCAATGCTGGAACCCCACAGGATGCTGGGAGGAGAAGGTGCTTACTAGAATGACAAAGAATTCAACGGGTTCCCTCGAAAGCAACCCTAAAAATTCAGTACTAACACATATGCATTATGTATTTAAATATGCACGGAGAGAGTTCTCAAGTTTTTTGTTCATGCCATTCCCTTTGCTAGGGATGTCCCCTACAATGCAGGCTGGAATTTGTAGCTCCCTGTCACTTCCACTTTCAAACATTAAATCACCTGTTTGATTTTTAAAGCCCGTCATAACCTGGCCTTGCCTCCTTTCCTGTTTTCTTACCTCTTATTCTCCTCAATGTGCTTTGCAATCCAATAACCTTGCTGTTCCTCCCACACAATACTTCATTTCCCAACTCTGGGCATTTCACTGGCTGATCTCCCATGCATGGAACTAGCTCCCACCTTATCTCTACCTCCTGGCTTTCCTTCAGATATCAGCTGAAATTCCACCTTCTGCAAGAAGCCTAACCCAGTTCTTCTTAATCTTAATACTTTCCTTCTCAGACTAGCCTCAATTTATGTTGTCCATATATTTTTTGTACATAGTGGTTTCCAGGTTGTCTCCTCATTAGATAAGCTCCTTGAGAACAGATACTTTTTGCCTTTCTTTGCATCCCCAGTACTTAGCGCAGTGTCTGACACATCCTTAATATATCTCAGAGAAGTAGGGGAGGAAAAATACAAACACAGACTTCTTATAATAGTCAATATTAGATGACGAATGCCTTCAAGTTGCTGGAGCAAAGCACCCCATGAGGAGTAGGGGCAGCATTATTACTGACCAACACCTCAGTATCAGTGTGGCATTCTAAGGTATCAGGCAAGACTTCCTGGAAGTCATTTGGGTAAGCAGGTAGGCAATAAACATTTCTTGAGTGCTTAATATGTTCTAAATTCTGTACTATACTAGAGAGAAAAGCAGACAGTCTGGAACTGAGACCTGGGATAAACATGTATTGGAGATGAAACTTCAAAGTTTTCAATGGCATTTGCATTAAAAATGAATTTGTTTGAGTCAGACTTTAAAAGATGGCTAGGAATACAGCAGACAAATGGAGGATATAAGGCCATTTCCATCAAAGGGAGCAGCATGAACTTAAGACATGGGAGCAGCCAAGTATAGCACATGTGTAGAAGACAGAATCCAGTTTGGAGCAGAGAGTACATGGGTGGGGGTGACATGATATTAGGCTGAAAAGATGACATTGAATGCCAGGAAAAGGAACTTGGCATTTCCTCGGGAGACATTAAGAAGCTGCCAAAGATTTTTGAGCAAAGTGGAATGATTAAATGAATGAGGCAGAAGAATAAGTCAGGCAGCGATTTAAAAACTGTAACAGCTTCCTAAAAGGGTTTTTTGCCTTAACCTTTCCCCCTGAATTGGAGGAGGGTGAGGGTAAAGGTGGGAAAAGCTGTTAGGAAGCTATTAAAACTTTTAAATTGAAAATAAGAATAGTATTCAACAAATACATCAAATACACATATATGTATATGTGTGTATGTATGTGTATGTATGTACAGTATGTGTGGACATATTATCATACATAATATCCATATTATGTATTTATTTCTATAACTATCACCATGTCTTCAGTGTATCTCTATTTGCACATAAATATCTAAATGGAACAACGGACAGAGAACCTGACCTGGAATCAGGAAGACCTGAGTTAAAATCCTGCCTCAGACATTTACTAACTTTGTGACCTCAGACAAATATTTTCACTCTCTTGGGCTTCAATTTGTTCATCTGGAAAATAGGCAAGATAATAATAGCATCTGCCTCATTGGGTTGTTGTAGAATCCAATGAGATAACATATAAAGTGCTTTGCAAACCTTAAAGTGCCATGTAAATTCTCACCATCCTTATTTAAGGTTGACCAATCAAGGGATATGGAACCAGTAAGGGAAAGAAAAAGGGAAAAATGAAGGGAGGCAGAGGATTATATTTCATAAAGAGTAATGGGAAAAGAGATTCATTGTAGGTAAATTCATTGTAGGTAAATATAGAGGGATACATATGAAAGAGAAACAGAAAACAAACAAAAAAGAGAATACTAACAGAAACAGACATATCTGGAGGAAAAAACACAGACACAGAGAGAGAGGCAGAGAGGGAGAGAGGGAGAGGGAGAGAGAGAAAGAGAGAGAAAGAGAGAGAGAGAGAGAGAGAGAGAGAGAGAGAGAGAGAGAGAGAGAATATGGTAAGAGTGACATTTAAAGCCATGTTACATTTTTTTTCCATCCAAAAGGAGATGCTTCTTTCACCTTGGTTTGAGGACCGGATGAAATCAAACTTAGAATTAAAATTCATCTCCAGGTACAGTCAGGAAGTTTCCCATCCCTGGTTAAGATGATATAGAACATTTAAAATTCAACAAGAGGTTGAATCCAAGATTGAACAAGAGAAAATTGAAGTAATTACAACAAAAAGAAGTTCTAATAAAGAAAAATGGGAATGACCAGAAGGGGAAGTGGATAGAAGAAAAGAGAAGAAAAAAGAGAAAAAAAACCAGGCAGACAGAGACAAAGAAACCTAAAGAAAGAGTGAATAAACAAAGCAGTATCCATACTTCTGTGGTTCTTTGGTCATTTTTAGTCATGTCTGATTCTTTGTGACTTCATTTGTGGTTTTTTAGCAAAAATACTGGAGTGATTTTCCATTTCTTTCTCCAGTTCATTTTACAGATGAGGAAACTGAGGCAAACAGGGTTAAGTGACTTGCCCAAAATCACATAGCTAGGAAGTGTCTGAGGCCATATTTGAACTCAGATCCTCTGACTCCAGGCCCAGCACTCTATCCACTGCACCACCTATCTGCCCTAGTACCTATACAGGAACCAGTTAAGAAAAAAAAATCCAAAATTTTAAATTGTATCAGAAAATTACATCTAGAGCTGTGAATAATATAGTTATGATGAAATATATAAAACTAGAATGGAGGCAATGGAGATTTAAAAAGTAAAAGTAATAGAATGATAAATTCTGGATTTCTTTTCTAAAACTATATTTTACATCTTTATATTAGATAATCCAAATCTATGCAGGACCTCATTAGTGAACCGCTTTAAATGAAATTATTCTGGCTTGCCCCACTTGGTGCACTGATCATTTCTTCAAAGACCACTGTGGAAGTATGATATGCAGAAAAACTCCTGGGGGTGACTTCCCAAGTCATTGAAGAGCTGAGGGGGAGAACCCTCACACTGAAACCAATCTAGTCTTTTGAAACATCTGGAGAACAGAAAGTAGTTGAATGTTTTAGAATGTGGAGGGAAAGGGAATCCTTTTTTATTTCATCTTGGACTTCTGAACTCTGAAGAATTCTCTGGTTGCCTCTGAACTTCTATAGCAGTGAACAGAACAGCATCAAACCAAGATTTTTGGTGGTGGGTTTGTTGTTGGATTTTTTCTGATACATCATTTATAACCTTCTACCAAGCAATTCCACAAAGTCAGTACAGGCCCCTTACAAGAACCAAAAGAGAATGTTTTTGTTCATGCTACTAGGCTGGGATGCTATCCAGGCATACAGGAATACTACCTTCTATTTTTTAGCACTTGAAAGTTTTCAAATTCCTTTCAACATGCATTATTTCATCTTGATCTTCATAAAAGTCCTATGAAATAGCAGACATTTAAAGAATACTTTCAGGTTTACAAAGCACTTGGCATCACTCCCAGTATTATTATCCCCATCTCACAGCTAAGAAAACTGAGACTCAGAGAGTTTTGCCAATGATCACCCAAATGAGAAGTGATAGAGTCAAGATTCAAACCATATCACTCCTAATTCCCACATTACAAATTAGGAAAGTAACTCAACTGCTAAGTAACAGAAACAAGATTTGAACCCAGATCTCCTGCGACTTCCATTTTACAGGTGAGGAAACTAAAGTTCCAACAACTTAAATGACTTTACTAATGAGAAAACTGAGACCCAGAGAATAATGACTTACTCAATGTCAAAGAGCAAATTAGTGGTGAACAGGGCTGGATTTGGAAGCTATACTACCTAGTACCCTTTCCGACATATTTTCTGATGCCTCATTAATCTGGGGTACAACAGGATATTTGGTTTTTTAAAAATCCAGCAGTTTTTTCCAAGAAAACCTCTTTCACTCCTGGTAACCATTCAACATCTACTGTGATGTTCACCTCCACCAACCCTGTGACGAAGTCTCAGCCTTTAAAAAAAAAAACCTGACCATTTGAAAACCATTGCCAAGAGCCAACAATATTTTTGTCAAGACTACATTTCTCTAGGTTCAGCAATCCAAGGCACTTCCTTCGTATAAGCTAAAAATTTTCCCAGAGAGGATCACGGGAGGTAAAGTAGATAATCTTAATTATATTAAATTTTAAAAGGTTTTGCATAAACAAAAACAATGCAGCCAGAATTCAAAGAAAGCAGAAAAGTGAGGAACAGGGGAAATTTTATAGCAAGTTTCTCTGACAAAAGTCACAATTCCCAAATATATTGGGAAATGAGCCAAATTTAGCATAATAAGAACCACTCCCCAAATGATAAATGGTCATGGGATATGAATAGGCAGTTTTCAGAAGTCAAAGCTATCAATAGGTATACAAAAATGCTCTAAAGCACCAATAATTAGAGAAATGTAAATTAAATTTACACTTTATGCAACTAAATTTACAAATCTGAGTTGCCCTCCCACCTACCAAATTGGGTAACGTGTCAGAAAAAGAAAATGACAAATGCTAAAGAGGATGTGGAAAAATAGATCCACTAATGCACTGTTGGTAGAGTTGTGAACTAGTCCAAATGTTCTTGGACAACTACAGCCAAAGGGAATATGCCCAAAGGATTACAAAGCTGTGCATACCCTTTGACCGAGTAATATTGTTAGTAGGTTTGTATCTCAATGAAATCAAAGAAAAATGAAAAGGACCTATACATACAAAAATGCTTATAGCAGCCCTTTTTGTGGTGGCAAAAAATTGGACATTGAGATGGATGCTTATCAATTGCAGAATGACTGAACAAGTTGTGTTATGTGATTATGATGGAATACTATTGTGCCATAAGAAATGTCAAAGGTAGTGGTTTCATAAAAAACCTGGGAAGACTTGTATGAGCTAGTGCAAAGTGAAGTGAGCAGAACAAGAAGAACATTATACACAGCAACAGCAGTATTGTAAAATTATCAACTGTAACAGACTTACCTTCTCTGATCAATACAATGATCAAAGGACTCAAAATGAAAATGCTATCCATCTCCAGAGAGACAACTGATGAACTCTGAGTATAGATTGAAGCATATTTTTTCACCTTATTTTTATTGATTTTTTGCAACATAGCTAATGTGAAAATAATGTTTTGCATAACTTCACATGTATGATGGATATTGTATTTCTTGCCTTCCCAGTGAGTGCGGAAGTGATGGAAAGAAGGAGAAAATTTAGAACTAAAATTAACAATCAAAAAAACTTAAAACAAAAAGCACTCAGAGGCTTTGTTGACCTGGGCCAGCTGAGACTGCAAAAAGACTGACATTTTTTTGTGATTTTCTTGACTTCTTAGGCTCAGGTTATTCCTCAAGTAACTATTGCCAAATAAAAGCTTTCAAAAGGAGAAAATGCTTCAGGAGGAGGTAGTTTTTAGATAGTTAGAATGTATATCTCTTCATTTTGTTTGGGTTTTAAAATATATCTTTTTGGGACAAGGTAACTAGACTGGTAGATTAAGGAATGCCCCAGTCACATTCTGCCTGGGTTTCTGTAAGGGAGATTTTATTGTTGTTGTACAGTCATGTACAACTCTTTGTGACCTATTTGGGTTTTTCTTGGCAAAGATATTAGAGTGGTTTGCCATTTCCTTCTCCAGTTCATTTTACAAATGAGGAACTGAGGCAAGCAGGATTAAGTGACTTGCCCAGAGTCAAACAGCTAGTGAGAGTCTACAGCCAGATTTGAACTCAGGAACATGAGACTTCTTGACTTCAGGCCTGGCACTCTACCCGCTACACCACCTAGCTATCTATCAGCAACAACAAGAAACTGGATATCTCTCATCACATTTTTGAGGACAAGATAGAGAGATAAAGGCTGACTGATAGGGCTGTGAGAGGAATTTACAGCAGGTTGGAGATGCAGAGAGTGTATAAAACTGACCAGATACAAAAAGTGTTGAGTAATAACTCAGTGTCAGCCAGTGAAACAGTCTCTAGTGAAATTTCACATGGCTCTATCTTTGATCCTACTTCTATTCTACCTGTTTATAAATGTCTTAGATGAGGAAGTAGATTACAATTTTGTTTGTCAAATTTGATCACTTTTTGTTGTGGTAAAGAAAAAGAAACAAAATGGTTGTTCCCCAATAGCTAAACAAATCATTTATCTAATGTAATAGAACATTACTACTGCAAGACAAAATGATGGATTCAGAGAAACCTGGGAGGATATGCATTAATTGATTCAGAATGAACGAAGTAGAAGCAGAACAATTCATGCATTTATTCAATAACCAAAACATTGTATAGGATAACATTTGTGAAAGACTTAATAACTATGACAAATGCAATGACCAAACATGATTCCAGAAAAGTAATAATGAAATATGCCTCTTCCCTCTTGATGGAAAAGTGATGGATGAGAAGTATAGAATGAAGCATACATTCTCAGATGCATCTAATGTGTAGATTATTTTTTGTGTGGCTACACTTGTCAGAAAGATGGGTTTTAGAGTGGGGAAAAGATGCATAGGGAAGAATTAGGAAGTAGTTATAATGATACCAAAAAAAATTTAAGGAAAAACCATCAATTAAATGTTTTTAAAATATGTGGAAGAGAGAGCAGAATGAAAATCAAAAGGGAACACAAACAAGGTAGGTAGTGTTGGAACTGCCATGTTAAATTATATATGTGTGTGTGTGTGTGTATCCATAATTTTTAAATGAGATGAACTTTGCAGAATTTCATGGTATCATATATAATCGATCCTCTTTTTCTGTTCTTGCCATAAGCAAAAGTTCATGATTGTGTTTATCAAATTTATAGTAACAAGGACAATTCTCATGCAAAAATAATTTACATATGATGGTAAGTTGAGGGAAACCTAACAAATTAGATGATAGAATCAAGATATAAAAGCTTTCAACAAACCTGAATGACAGACTCATTCTAATATAATAAAATATAATAAATTCAAACCTAAGTCTCACACTTAGGTTTAAAAAAAAAACAACTGTTCAAGTTGGTTGTTCATCCCTTGTTCTCAAAGAGAACCAATGACATCACCAGGTGATGTCTTAACTCTCACCTGAACTAGATTTAAGTGAGGCAGCCTCAATCTCTCCTCCAGAGTCACAGAAGTCCAGTGGCAAAAGTCAAGATGACTGGTGATGACCTGCAGTGCCTAAGTGACCTTGACATTTCTCATAAGATAAAGGAAGCATGAGTAAAAAAAACAATTCATGTTTTAAAAAAGACCTGAAGTTATAATGGACTTCAAACTCAACATAGACCAACACTATGGTATAGCACCCAAAAAAGCTAATATGATTTTCCACTGCCTTAATAGAAGCATAATGTCTAGTTCAAGGTAGGTTATGGTTGCATTGTTCTTTTCACATCTTTAACATTATGTTCAGTTCTAGGTGCCATGTTTTAGGACAGATATTGGCAAGTTGGTATACATCTAGTAAAGAGTACTAAGACAGTGAGGGGACTGAAGCTGTGTTAAAGGAGAATCAGCTGAAGAAACTGGAGATATTTTGCCTGAAAGAAAAAAGTAACTGGGTGGATGGGATAGTGGTATGGATAGGATAGCAGACTTCAAGTACTTTAATGAGCCAGCATAAGGAGACACTAGAGTTGTTCTGCATAATCCCAGATGGTAGAATGAGGAACACTTGGTAAACCTTGCAAAAAGATGGTTTTAAGGGGAATGATTTGATGCAGCACAGTGCAGTAAATAAGACCACCGTAAAGGTAGGAAGACCTGGGTCCAAAGCATGTCTCTCACACATACCAGCAATCTAACTATAGGCAAGTCACTTAAACTCTTAGCACCCTAGATAGCTCTCTAAGACCACAAGTTGCAACAGCTGTCATCACTGGACAGAGCTTCAACATCCATCATTTCCCTACTCTAATAAAATCACAGTATATAGACCAAGACCTGAACACAAGGAAAAACTTCCTAATTATTGCTCTTCAACATGGCATGAGCTGTCTCAGAAGGTTCCCTGTCGCTGGAATCTTCAAGCTGATGCTAGATGGCTACTTAGAGGTTTTGTAAAGGAGAATTTCTACTGCGGGAGTCAGATTGGATGACCTCTGTGGTCTTTCACAATACTGAGATTCAATTACTTTATAATTCACATGTAAAGTTCTCATAGGGAAAAAGCCATTGCGATGTAATCATTCACAATCTCCACTATTGAATTTACCTCTAGGATTTTTTCATGGGAAGCAGAGAATCTACTAGTACCCTCATTTCATTGATGAACCAGGAGGAAAACTGCCAAGCTACTGGCATATAAGAGTTTATTATTAGAAATCACCAATTCAGGACCTGTATATTCAAAAATATTTATAGCAGCTCTTTTTGTGGTGGCAAAGAATTGGAAGTCAAGAGGATGCTCATCCATTGGGGAGTGGCTAAACGAGTTGTGGTGTATGAATTTAATGGAATACTATTGTGCTATAAGAAATGAGGAGCAAATGGACTTCATCATAACCTGGAAAGACTTATGTGATCTGATGCTGACTAAGGGGAGCAGAACCAGGAGAACATTATACACAAATTACAGACACACGGTAACTCTGAGGGCTAACTTTGATACACTTGACTCTTCTCAGCAATGCAAGGCTGTAAGACAACTCCAAAAGACTCTTGATGGAAAAAGTAATTCACATCCAGAGAAAGAATTACAGAGTCTGAATGCAGATCGAGGCAAACTATTTGCTCTCTTTTTTTGTTTTTGTTTTTGTTTCTGTTTTGTTTCTTCTTTCTTGTGGTTCATTCCATTGCTTATAGTTCTTCTTTACCACTTGACTATTGTGAAAATACGTTTAGTGTGAAGGTATATGCAGAATCAGTATGGGACTGCATGCAGTCTTGGGTGGGGAGGGAGGAGGAGTGGGAGAAGGGGAAATTTGAAACTCAGAAACTTGAGGAACTGAATGTTGTAAAATATAACTAAAAATTAATTAATAAAAAAGAAGTAAAACAATAAAATAAACAAATGACCAATTCAAGGTCAAAGCTTAGAAGTTTTCCAGGCTTTTTACTGCTCTCAGGGTGAAGAGGCCTCTGCCAGTTATCTATCTAGTGCTTAAAGAGACAGAAGATTTTATTTAGTGTATCCACCAAAAATGTTCCCACTGAGAAGTGACAGGGGCTGTCACTTTTCAAGCCTGCTTGATACCCAGCCCCAGAGTAACAGTTGCAAAGGAGAGATTAATCCAAGTAGAATGAAAAGATCAAACAGTTAATTAAAACTCATTTTCTAAAATGACACCTTTCACAGGCACGAAGTTAATTTCTGAGTCATTTAATGTGCTATTGAGATCACAGTTGTATCCTTCACATACACACAAAGAGAAAGTGAAAAACCAGATCATTTTAAATCAAGAGGCATCTCTAAATTATCCCAGCTTTCAAGATTTGAAATGTAATTTATTTCTCCATATCTGATAAATGAGCTTATTTGATCCATTGAGATTGCGTATAATTAAATCTCTTAGTTCAGGTATCATCTTTTTACACTTGGTTTATCCTCTATAAGATTACACAAAGCAACCACCCAATAACTTTGGATAGGTGGAATAAAGGTATTTTTACCTTTTATTTTTAACAAAAGTGTCTTAGAATGCCTTGTGCAGCACAAATCCTTCCCCTTGCTGCACTGGAGGCCGAAATATTGGATTATTGAATTGTGAATAGAACTGGCCACAACATAACAAATATACTGTTCTTGTTTGAGATAAGAAGGGATTTTTACAAATGCAGAGTTCCTTGGGGAGCATTTAGCTTATGCTCTGTTGAAACATAGAAAGAGGAAATCATTTTCCTTTTAGAGTAATGAAATTTTCATTACATTGGTTTTATACAGAGCCACATTCTTGAAGAGCCCTGTCACTAATTAAGAAAATTAACTGGCTTTATCAAGTTATGGACTAAGATAATGAACCTCTGGAAGCAAAGAAACCATACTTGTTTTAAAGATATGTACTTTTGGGGAATCAGAAAAAGAGGGAGGGGGAATCAATTTTCTTTCCTTTTTGTTTTCACTTCAGTGAATATTTAATACCTACTATATGCAAAACACGATGTCAGATGCAAAAAATACAAATATGGAAAAAATTCTCCTGGAGGAACAGGAGCACAGCATGCTCACAGATCAAGAAAGATTAAGTAATAGCAAAGTAATTTCGAGTTGGAGAGAATCATAATAACTGAGGGGGTGGCATGTAGGTTAAAGAAAAGCCTTATATAGGAAGTGGACCCTTAACTATACTTTAAAGGAAGTGAGAGCTTATAAGAAGTGAGGTGAGGAGGGAGCACAGGGAATCAATTTTCAAAGAAATAGCAGCTGACAAAACTTTGAGTCATCTCAATCCTTATTTTCTATGACCTCTTTGCAGCTTTTTGACAATGTTGGCCACTCTCTTTTTAAAACTCTTCTTTCTAAGTTTTTAGGATACTATTTTCTCCCAGTTTTCCTCCTACCAGTCTGACTGCTCTTTCTCTGACTCCTTTGCTGGATTCTTCTTTAGAGCATGCTCCCTAGCCATAGATGCCGCTCAGGGTTCTAGCATGGGCCTTCTTCTCTTCTCCCTTTATACTACTTTGCTTGGGTATTTCACTACCTTCCTTGGATTTAATTACCATCTCTAGGCAAATGATTCTCAAATCTACTTTTCCAGCTCCAGTCTCTCTACTGACTTCCAATCTTACATCTCCAACAGCCTTTCATAAATCTTGAACTGGGTATCCAGTAGACGTCTTAAACTCAATAGGTCTAAAACAAAACTCATTATCTTTCCCCCAAACTCTCTCCCTCCTTTCTCTAATTCTATAGAGAGCAACATCATCTTCCCAGTCACTCAGGCTTGCAATCTAGGACTCATCCTGTGTTCTTCACTATTTCTCAGCCCCTTATCCAAGTTATTTCCAGGGTCTGCTGAGTTCGTCTTTGTAACACTCTCAAATACTCTCCTCTGATTCAACCACCACTCTAGTGCAGTCCCTCTTCACCTCCTTGCCTTGATTATTGCAGTAGCCTGACACAAGTCTCTCCCTACTCTAATCCATTCTCCATTCAGCCACTAAAGTGATTTTCCTAAACTGTAGGTCCAAACATGTTACCCTCTACTCAATAAACTCCACTGGCTTTCTATTGCCTCCAGGAGCACATAGAAAATCTTTTATTTGGTGCTGAAAGCCCTTCATAACCTAACCCTCTTCCACCTTCCTAGTCTTCTTAGACCTTACCGCCCAGCATAAGTATCCTTCAATCTAGTGACACTGGCTTCCTAGCTATTCCACGAATAAGATACTCCATCTTCCTCTTAGATCTGGGCATTTTCTCTGGGCATCCCCCATGCCTGGACCATTCTCACTCCTCCACTCTACTGACCTTTCTGGCTTCCTTTAAGTCCCAACTAAAATCCCACTTTCTACAAGAAGCCTTCCATAATCCTTCTTAATACTGGCTTTTTAAAAAATTTTAATTACTGGCTTTTCTTAAGCACTGGCTTTTCCTCTTTTAATTATTTACTATTTATCCTGTACATAGCTTGATTTTATATATTTGCTAACATGTTGTCTCTCCAATTAGATTGTAAGCTCCTCAAGGGCAGGAACTGACTTTTGCTTCTTTTTGTATCCCTAGTGCTTAGCACAGTGATTGGCACATTGTAGGTACTTGATAAATGTTTATGGATTCGTTGTTTGGCTGGGCCCCAAGGTGCTACATTCTAAGAAGCTACCTGACCAGAGAGCATGCCACTGCATTTCAAGTACAAAGGCTTAAAAACAAAAGTGCCTTCACTGGGAGAGAGGCAGGGAATAAACAGCTTTATTTTTCTTTTTTTTAAATATTTTTGACATTTTTTTTGACCCACCTTCATCTTCAAATATATCATTCTCCTTCTAATACTCTGTCAGCTATCCCTTGTAATGAAAACTAAGAAAGAGGTGGGGGGAGTGGGAAAGAAAGATGCAGATTAACAAAAATACCGAGTACATGGAAGGAATCATAATACATACATACATACATACATATATATATATACATATATATATGCTCCACACCCATAATCCCCAGTTTTTGCCAAGAAGAAAGAGGTGAAGCTTCTTTTCTTGGGGTTCGGCTTGACCATTATGATCACACAGCATTGAGTTTTGTGTTGTGTTGTTGTTCTTTGTTGTTGTTCTTTCCATTCACATTGTTGTAGGAATTGTATGCATGGCTTTCCTGGTTCTGCTTACTCCTCTTTTCACCAGTTCACATAAATCTCTGCATGCTTCTTTGAATTCTTCATATTCATAGCTTCTTATGGTGCAGCAATTTTCCCTTATACTCACACACCACAATTTGTTTCACCATTCCCCAGTTGATGGATATCTAATTTGTTTCTACCTCTTTACTACTACAAAAAGTACTTCTAGGAATATTTTGGTGTGCATTGGACCTTTCATTCTGTATTTTACCTCTTTGGTATATATGCCTAGCCTTGGAATTTCTGAGCATAATTCCAAATTGCTTTCCAGAATGGTTGAACCAATTCACAACTCTGTGAACAAGTTATTGGCACTCTGCCTTTTATCTTTATAAAAAAATTTAATACTAAAATCAATCCTGGAATATTAAATGCATGAGCCTAATATAAAGAACTATTGTCGTGCTTTTTTAAAAAAGATAAGAAGGATAAAAGTGAGGGTAAAAATGAATATATTTGAAGGAAGTCCATTTAAGTAAACACTTGCTTAATATTGTTAGTATTTAAGACAGACAACCTGAGACTTAAACTGCAAATACATCACTTACTGTAATTAGTACCAGCTTTTTAGTCATATTTAATTTAGCACATATTGGCTTCAAAACTCTAGACAAAAAAAAAAATTCCTCGATGCTCTTTGAGCTCTACACTCCCATTCTTTGAAATGTCTCTCCATTGCTGCTCTTCACCATAGGGCCCACTTTAAAAACCTTGTCCCACCGGGGGGCGGAGCCAAGATGGCGGCTGGGAAGTAGTGACTGGCTTGAGCTCCCCACCAAGTTCCTCCAAAAACCTATAAAACAATGGCTCTGAACCAATTCTAGAGCTGCAGAACCCACAAAGTGGCAGAGGGAAGCAGGGCCCCAACCCAGGACAGCCTGG
>CM053622.1:346862109-346905967 GCA_028646595.1 Phalanger gymnotis | reverse complement strand
GAAGAGGGGAGAGAGGAAGGGAAAGGGGGATGGGAGGGGAATGGGGCGACGGAGGGGAGGGCAGACTGGGGAACAGGGCAACCAGAATGTACGCCATCTTGGAGTGGGGGGGGCAGGAAATGGGGAGAAAATTTGTAATTCAAACGCCTGTGAAAATCAATGCTGAAAACCAAACATGTCAAAAATAAATTAAAAAAAAAACCTTGTCCCACCCAAATAATTTCTTTTAGTAGACTGCTTTCCTTGCTCCTAGATTGTCCTTTCTCTTATGCATTTCTTCTCAGAATCATAAGTTACTCTGTCTCTCCTAGCAGCGATACTTGAGGAAAGCTACCAAACTCACCTGTCCAATCATATGAAAAACTCTGAGTCAAGTTCACCTGTGATATATAAAAACCCTTTCCCTCAAGTAAACCCCAGTTCTTATTTGGTAAAGTATAATATGAAAAGTTTTCTTCTTTTTATAAATTGAGAAGCTGTTGGGAATACAAATTGCTTGCTTCCTCCCTCACTCCTATTTTTCTTTTCCTCATTCCTTTATCTCTCTTCTTTCTTTCCTTTCTCACTTCTTTCCTCCCCTCCTTCTTTTCTTCCTTTATCCCTTCATCCACCTCCAATATTTATCATTTGCTTATATCTGTCTGTATTATGGGAGAAGAGAGAAGATAAATAATAAATCACCCATTGTTCTTCATGAGTTTACCAGAGGAAGAAGGATGGAAACAATTGCATAGATAAGTATAATACAAATTAGAATACATTAATTTCAAAGAATAGTAAATATATATGTGTGTGTGTGTGTGTGTGTGTGTGTGTGTGTGTATAAAGATCATATGAAAGAGAAAACAATGAGGAGGTACCAGGGAAGGCTTGATGGAAAAGGAAACATCTGACATAGATTATAAGGGCCTTTCCAAAACTAATGTTTTATGGGTCTAAGAAGTAAGACCTTCAGTGATTCACTTTACCTCTTTAGTAGTCCTCAGTATCAGAGGTGGAAACAAGATGGTGGGATAAAGGCAGGGACTTGCCTGAGCTCTCCCCCAAATCCCTCCAAATATCTTTTTAAAATGACTCTAGAGTAGACAAATTCTAGAGCAGCAGAACCTACAGGCAGAGTGAAACAAATTTCCAGGCCAGGACAACTTGGAAAGTCAGTGGGAAGTGCCTGTTACACCAGGGTGAACATGGAGCAAAGTCCAGCACAGGCTGTGCCAGCGCAGCCCTATTCCCAGCAAACTAGGAGCAGGCCTTTAAAGCGACTGAATCAGCAGCAGCAGCAGCTGCTTCTGGAGCTCTCAGCCCACAGATGGTAAAGGAGTCAAACAACTAGGCAGAAGGAGATTATGGGGTCTTTTTACCAGCACTGAGTCAGGACTCTGTTGTTTTGCCCACACTCAGATCTAGGTCACATTCTTTGGTGTCAGTCCCAGGAAGAGGAGGAGTATTAGCACACCTGAGCTTGTGGCCACAGCAGAGCAGGGACCCTCCTCACAGTTCCAGGGCAGAACAGAGTGCTTGTGGCTGCTTACAGACTGGAACACAGGACAGTATAGTAAACACCTCTCCTTAGATCATACCCCCTTGGAAGAACTGAAAACTTACAGATCCCTAAAAGTATTTCTGAAAACAGCTATACAAAATCCCTGAAACTTGGGACAGTGCTCCTTCTACCCTGGAAGCAGAGTCCTACTTTAACAAAGAGTTAAAAGTCACCTAATAGGCTGGGAAAATCAGGAAACAATGGAAAAAACGCTGAGTACAGCAGTCTTCAGTATCCTCACCGGTAAAATGAGAGGACTGGCCTTACAGACCTCTGGGGCTACTTCTAACTCCAACATTCTATTTTACTAGATTAATTTTGACATAATTATTCTGTAGTGATTATTCAGCACAGTACCCTGGTTAACTGAAATCTGTGGAGAGAGGATAGGCATCTTTCTCTGGCATGGTAACATTTATTTCACATCTTTGTGATAGGAACTTTCTCCTTCAGTCTTGGGCAGGTGGCAGAGTGGATAGAGCATTAGGCCTGGAGTCGGGAAGATCTGAGTTCAAATTTGGACTCAGGCACTTGATAGCTTTGTGTCACTGGGTAAGTCACTTAGTCTTCTCATCTGTAAAATGGGCTAGAGAAGGAAATGGAAAACCACTCTAGCATCTTTGCCAAGAAAAGCCCAAATAGAGTCATGAAGAATCAGACATTACTGAACAACAACACTTCGATCCTGGGGAGGATAGCAGGGATGTTCTGTGGATTTCTTTTCTTTTGAAGGAAGTTTGCAGAGGAGCTATTGATGTGTAGAGGGGAGATCTACTATAGGAAGATATTCTTTATTTTCTTTATTTATTTATTTTTTACTTCTTTTCAGAAGAATAGGAAACTCAGTTGGACATACATAACAAAGATTTATGGTCTCTCCTTCCATAATTTACTGCATTCCAAGCTCACTAATTTATCTTCAATATTTGCATCCATATCTAGAAAGAGGAATTTTATGGATAAAATTACGAGGACCATTAGACCCCATTTGTAATTAGACAAAGCAGGTAAAAATGTCAATCCCTTCATATATTAATGCATTTTTATTGACAGAGATTCATTCAATTAACCAATCAAGGAATAGCTAGTGAGAAGCTACTATATTCAAGGGATAGTACCAGGATCTGTGAACCATATTAGACACACTCAAGCATAAATTCAAAAAAGCATATAGTTTAATTGAGAGATCCCTTCCTGAACACTTCTCTCTCCAGAGATGGGTAGAAAGATTTTTTAAAAAATTAACAAATCATTGTCAGCACTCAGTCAAATTATATTAATTTATTAATAATATAGCAATTTTAATAATACACAATGGGGTAATAATAGCCAGTATATATAGTGGTCTAAAATTTGCAAAGCACTTTACAAATATTATCTCATCTTATCCCCACATCTTCTCTGGGAAGTAGGCATCATTGGTCTCATTCTACAGATGAGGAAACATAGGTAGATAGAGGTTGAGTGACTTGGCCAAGGTCACACTGCTAGTGAGTCTCTGAAGCAGGATTTGACCTCAGGGTTTCCTGAGTGCAGGGCCAGCACTCCACTGTGAAGAAACTTGAACTTCTGAAAATAAATTGAATTCAGCTACCAATTATTATGTAAGAAGAAATATAACAACATTTGACTAAATATCAAATAAGTAATAGGAATAAAATATTCTCCAGAACTTCAGAAGTGAGGCAGGTAATTAGGAAGCTTTTCACAGAGGAGATAATCTCAATCAATCATTATATATTAAGCATCTACCAAGTGCTAATTATTAGACTACATGCCAGGAATATAAAAACAAAAAGGAAGCAATCCTTGCCCTCAAGAAGCTTACAATTTAACAGGAGAGACAACGTACACCATATGAACATATAATAATGATTGCTAGCACTTAAATGGTGTTTTAAGGCATGCAAAGCACTTTACATGTTATAACATTTGATCCTTATAATCACCCTTGATGTGAGTCCTATTATTACCCTCATTTAACAGATGATGATAGAGAAGTTAAGTTACTTGCCACAGTCATCATATAAGAGGTGAGACTAAAGCCATTTTGTCATTAACTCATTTAAAGTCATTTTGACTCTGAGTCTCATCCAGTATGCCACATTGCCTCTCATATAATTTTACTTTTGTTGCTGGAAGCTTTGGGTCCTTAGAGGCCATCTGGCCCAGCCTCCAGCCTCCCATTTTATAGATGAGATAGTCTCAAAATTGTGACTCAGCAAAGGTCACTCTGCCAGTAAGTGGCAGACCCAGGTTTGGAAAGCCAGTTCTCCCAAATCTTATTCCCTTCCCGTTACATCAAGCTGGTGGAAACAGCATTTTAGGGCAATGGATGTTGCAGATATTTGCAGGATGGATTGGAGAAGAGATTGAGGGCAGGAATATCATTTAGAAAATTAACACAATGCTCCAATCTTCAAGTGTTAAGTGGGCCGTGGCTTCCAGTCAAATTAAAAAAAAAAACCAGATTTGAGAGACTGCGCATGAGGGCTTCCTCAAGAAGATAGTTAATGTATAGTTTTGCAGGTAATCACTGGAGTTAATTTACATCTCCCTTTTGTGATACTAAATGCCCTCTTAAGACAGTTTTTGGAAATACTTTCCATGATATGGTAATGAATGGGCTAATACATAAAAATATTCACCTATATAATCATAGAAGAGCAGAATCACAGAGGTAGAACTAATATTAAAGGGCAGCTAGGTGGCGCAGTGAATAGAGCACTGGCCCTGGAGTCAGGAGGACCTGAGTTGAAATCCAGCCTCAGACACTTGACACGTACTAGCCATGTGACCTTGGGCAAGTCACTTAATGCCAATTGTCCCACAAAAAAAAAAAAAAGTCATCCAATTCAAACTGTTCCTGAGCAAGAATTTCTATGACATCCCCAACAAATGGACATCCTTCCCTCTACTTGACGATGTCCAGCAAGGAGAATCCATTACCTCCAGAGGCAGCCCATGCACTTTAAAAAAATCATTTTTAATTTATGAGATAACACAAGCATTTCTATAACATAGTAGAATTTTTAAAAACATAATTGTGCATGAAATTATAAATCTATTATGTACAACTTGCTATTCTTTTTACCTACATGATAGTTATGTAACTTTTTTCTTTCTTTTTTTTTCTTTTCTCTTCTCTTCCCACCCTAGAGATGGCTACCATTAAGTACAAATATGTATACGCATACATGTTTGTGTGTACATATATATGTGTAAAAATCATTCTATACATACTTCTATTTATCAGTTCTTTCTCTGACACCTCTAATTGTTAGGAAGTATTTCCTTATATCAAGTCTAACACTATTTCTCGGACGCTTTCACCCATTATTCCCATTTCTTCCCTCTCTTCTCCATTAGTCCTTCAAATACTTGAGGAAATCTATTATGTCTCCACACACCCACGTCTAAGTCTTATCCTCTCCAGATCAAATATCTCCAGTTACTAGTCATATAGGGTGTTTCGACTATTCACACAGGGTATTTCTTCAGGTCCTTCACCATACAAGGACCTTTCACCATTTAAATATTTATTGCACTTTTACTGGACCTCATCATCCAAGTTTCAGATGCCGAATTCAAATTCTCATTCCTTTTCTGCCTATCTTCTTAGACAGAGGTGGGCTCTATTACTTCTCCCCTCATTCCCAGAGTATCTATTTTTTTGAGTTTCAATTAAAGGGACCATCCCTTGATTAACTTCTTACAGAGGCCTATTCACTAAATGGGCATTACCTCACTCAAAGTGAGAACCTGAAAAGACTTTGGCCTGAAAGGGCCAGGGTCTCCCATTGCACCCTGGGCCATCTCTAGTCATCCTGGTGAATATCAGACCTATTTGGCTCTGGAGGAGAACATGAGGCTGGCGACCTTGCACAGCCCTCCCTCACACAAATCAAAGCCAACTGCTAGTCATGTCTTCATTTCCCTGATGTCACGGCCCTCTTCAAGAACAAACGCCATACTAGTCACCCACCTCTGGATATTCTCCAGTTTGTCAACGTCTTTACTAAAACACAGCAAACAGAAGTGAACATAACTGGGACCAGAGTACAGTGCCACCATGACACTCAGCCATAATTCTGGACACTATGCTTCTATTTAAATAAATATTTAAATAAATTCACATCAGGTTTTTGGTTAACAGGTCACACTGACAAGTCATAAAGGATTATGATGCACAAAATCCCCTATTCTTTTATACATGAATTTTTGTCTACTTTTACTCCATCCTGTACTTGTTTAGTTGATTTTTCAAAATCAAATACAGAACTTTTTTTTCTTATTTCATTTCCTAGGGATTGACTGATTCTTCTAGCTAAGCAAGACATTTTTGAATCCTTGCTTTGTCATCAAATACATTAATTAACCATCCAAGATTTGAGAATACAACTAATTTTCAAGCATGTAATCTTTGCTTTTATCTATGTCATTGATAAAAAAATATCGAGAAGAAAAGAACCAAGAACAAATGCCTGTGGTTCTCTTTGGGTCTAAGCATTCAACTAGATCTATTCTACTTGACCATATTCTCACCAATCCAAGTCTTTCCCTCTAGTCAACAAAGATTACATTAGAAACTTTGTTAAATGTTATGTTCAAATCCAGGTATACTATACCTATGGTATTTTCTTCCAACCTACCAGACTAGCAACATGAGGGGTGTCAGAAATAATTGTCTTACCAAGAACTCCAGTGAATTCAGGGAAAAAAAGATTTTTATTTTACATTGTTTCAGACAGGTCACCTGGCTGACACTCCCTTGTGGTAAAGGGTATCCTAAGGAGGCATGGGCACACATTTTGAGACAATTACAAAGCCTTTTATTTCTATCCTAATTTGCATTTTCTTCCCTTGTACCCATTGGATGGGCATTTCAGGGTCTACAGCCTATCCAAAAACACCCAAACCCCACCTCCACGTAAGTCTACACCCTTGCTTACATTTCCCATTTTCACATTTCAGTTCCCTCCCCCTTTTCATCCTCATTCTCTTAATACTTTATTTAGTAAAGGAATGACAAGCCATAAATACTTTTAATCTCATCCCCAGATGTCTGCATCACTCAGATTTTATGATTTCCATAACATGAGAAAGGAATTTTCTCAACTGATGAGAACTGACAAAAGTGTGAGTTGAAGATTCAACCCAGGACATCCATAAGAAAGACAGGTTCTGAGTTAATGGGTCTCATCCACGGGTTCTCCTTGTTTGAGAAAATAAAAGTGATGTGTGCTATTATTACCATCCTATCTAGACTAAACAGCAATTCTATCTCTTCTTTGGCCTGCCGATTGGCCCCATCATAACTTAAAAAAAAAACAGTTGTTTTTTGTCTTTAGCATTCATTGCCATTGGGAGGAAGAGAAGGAGCAGGAAGGAGAGGTTCAGACTTGATGTCAGGAAGACCTGAGTACAAATCTTGCCTCAGTCATTTAATTGTGTGACCCTACATAAGTCGTTTACTCTCGAAGTTGCTGCTTCTTCATCCATAAAATATGTGTGTGTGTGTGTGTGTGTGTGTGCGTGTGTGTACATACATAGAGCATAATATGCCATGAGGATTTAATGAGGTTTTATACACACACATACACAAAGTTTTCTATTCATATATGTATGTATACACACACATATAAAACTTTTCAATCTTTAAGCCTTTATATAAAGGTTGGCCATCATCATCATTATTGCATTTGAAGCTCCTGGCAATCCAGTTCAAAAGAATTCCAAAGCTAATAGTGTTTTGCTGAAATTTCATGTTTTGTTTAAAATCATCCTGTGAAGTAATTCCAGGTAATTTCAGATTAATCTGATCCTGCTGCTAATTATTGTTATCAGGGAAAGTGGTAAATTAAAAAGTATGATTATCTCAATGCTACAGTGCTCCTGAAAAACAAATGGGTATGGGGTGGGGGGGGGGTTGGGGTTAGGGTTTAGTGGGGTGGGGCTGGGGGCCTGGCTGAAAGTGATTTGTTTCAGAAGTAGCTAAAAAAGCAGAATCAAAAGAAACTCAAAGAGATTTAAGCAAGTAGAAGTTCAAGAGTATATCACCCTTATCAGAGGAAAAGCAGCTTCTTTAATACAGACAACAAAAAGTGCTTATCAGTATGTTACGTCCATTAGGTAACACTGAAAAGGAAACTGAGAGGATTCCGTTCATGTTTATTCATTAAAGAATGTGCTCCTAAGACTGGCACCATTAGAATGCATATCAGATATGATTATTGTGGGTTTTTTTCACAATATACCATTATTTGATTTTCAACAAAATGCTCCTACAACTTCTCCTGGGACAACTTGAAACTTGTTGTTAGATGTTTTCAATTCTTTTTATTACTTTCCTTCTCAAAATAAGCTTTCATTTGTACCCAATCTGAAATTTATGAAAATATTTTCTTAAAGTCCTAATCTCTGCTTCACACTGAGGCTCCCAGGCAAGTTGGGTGGCGCGCTAGGCAATTTACATCATGATGCACTGGGTGCTGGGATTAGGGATCAAGGAGAGAGGTGACCCTTCACCATCAAGCTCCCTGCCTTCCAGATTCCTTTCAAAGATTTTGGGGAACTCCCTTGTAGCCATGGTCTTAAGAGCATCACCTTTCTTTCCTCTACCCTTCTTTATCATCTCTGTCATGACACCAATGAACTCTGAGGCCAGGCTCTTTGAATGTAAGCACTGGGATAGATGAGGATATAAACTCCATATAGTAGGCAAACATCAATGCAAAAGGGAAAAGTTGAGTTTAGGTAACAATGATAAACAACAAAATGTTTTAAGTAGCCATGGTTTGCAGGAAATCAATGCTAGGTACTGGGAGAGATACTGAATTTGGATAAAAAATAACCTCTGCCCTCAGTAGAGAGATGTGACACAAACCTAGATAATTTTAACAGACTTGGTGACTGGCACTGGCATGCTCTTCCCCTCCACCCACTACACCTCCCAGAAGGCTACTGGGGCTATTGAGGCAGGTCTTAGTAGGTCTGAAAATTTCCCCAGGGGCCTGAATACAATATTCTTTTCTGGTAGTGTGATTCCCCAGGTGAAGGAAAAGGAAGGACAACTCTGATTTCTCTGTGCTTTGGCCTGTCTGCATACCTGGCAAAACAAAACAAAACAAAAAATTCAAACCTAGAAACTACAGATTCTATGAGCAGAGAAGACAGCAGTTAGAAGCTGTTGAAGGTCTTTAGACTAATCCAAGACTGAACTTCCGAGACAGGGTTGTTGAGGGGGGATACCCCTCAAGGACCAGAGTACTGGAGAGGGTTGAGGCTGTCTGGAATGAAGTCATGGACTCAAACATTCTTTAAATCAAGGTGGCAAAGATTTTTTATTACACTTTTCAGTGGGCAAGAGTTCTTAGGGAACCTGCAGCCTTACAGGGATTCAGGTAAAGTTTATATAGGTTAAAATTTTGTAATACATGTGCCAAATATGTTAATTAGGTGATTTGGGGTGGGATGAGGGAGTGCTTAAGGAGTGGTCAGTTCTTAAAGGAAGATGCACTTTTTGTATCTACTGCACAAGTA
Organism: Phalanger gymnotis; assembly: GCA_028646595.1. Taxonomy (NCBI): domain Eukaryota; kingdom Metazoa; phylum Chordata; class Mammalia; order Diprotodontia; family Phalangeridae; genus Phalanger; species Phalanger gymnotis. Next base: position 346,896,882 of record CM053622.1, on the reverse strand, counting down.
TCTTACCCAGAGTTCACTGGGAGATAGCTCAACATGGAGTTGTGGTTTTAGGCCTTGGAGTCACTAAATCAACTGACGGTCAGGGCTGAGAGGGAAATACCCAGGCTGCTCCCATCAATGTCTTGTTAGACAAGATAAAGGTAAGGGACCTAGACCTATGTCTAGGTCTAGCATGTCAATGAGTACTAAATATCTCTATGATCTAGTACACAGCCAGTTCAGCCAGTACACAGCTGGTTCAAACTAATAAATTCTATAGATAAAGCTGACCACTGTATCAGGAAGAGAGATAAACATTTTTCTAGGGCATGCTGTCCTGCTTTGCTAAAGAGAACCTCCTAGGGACAGTGTTTTGAGGCTAGGGAGAGATGTGATCTTGGAACTGGATGTGGTTTTAGAACTGGGGTCCAAGCACAGGCACCCAAGCACCCCATCAGAGCCAGAGAGTGAATGAGGGCCAAGATGAGGAAAGTCAAATTGAGAAAACAGGGTACAATCCAAGTGCATGTTGTCATTAGACAAGTGGGAATGTTGGCACTTAGAGGTATGGACTGCAAGTGACTCAAGGTTTATACCCAGAATGGGGAAGGAGGTTTGTTTAAGCACCAAAACTTTGTGTTTATTTCCCTGTGAGCAAAGGGAGCTATTGACAGTGAAATTGCACCTCCTGAAAAAGACTGGGGAAAAGATGTTTACTATTTCTAATAGACACATTTATGCTTCCTTTTCACTGCTTCATCTAATCTGATTAAACTGTTTTCTAAGAAAATGATGTTTTGCACAGACGCTCATTTTTGACAGCTTAAAGAGAAAGAAGGGCTTCCTAGTGAATGAAGCCGTAAGCCAAATGATTTAATTAGTGAACACACAAATATTTCTAGACCTTGACCAGAACCTCAGTTAGATGAATGAAAGGGGAAGAGCCAGTGGCTGACTACCAGCTGCGCTAAGGATTCTGATTAAGAGGAAGAGGCAACTTGACTGCTACATTAAAGTTTGTGTGGAGCAGTAGTTAGAAAAGAAGTAAGACCTGATTTCAGGTATTATCATTAAGGCTTACTGGTTTCATGAACCTGGGAAAGTCCCTTTACTCTCAGTGTTCCAAGCAACTCTAAGACTGAGTTGAAGAGTAAGTGCCAATCTGCATTTGCAATCTTCACTGGGAATTCCCAATTACAATAAAATAGCAAATCTATTTCCCCTTTCTATCTTTCATCTCCCACAAAAGTGATAAATCTCTAAAATTACAAAATATAGTCATAGGTAAACTGGGAAAAGGAAAGGGCAGAGCCAAGATGGCAACCAGAAAACATGGACTCACTTAATCTCTCCCCCAAATCCCTCCAAACACCTGTAAAAAACGACTCTAAATAAGTTCTGGAGCTACAAAACCCACAAAATAACAGAGGAAAACAAGTCTTCAGCCCAAGACGACCTGGATGGTTGCTGGGAAGGGTCTATCACACTGTACTGGAAACAGAGCACAGCCCAGCATGAAATACACAAGGACAGACCAGGCATGGAGGAGATCTGGTGGAGGAGATCAGGCAGAGTAGGCCTCGGGGCCACAAATCACTGAGCTGTAGCAGTTACCAGACTTCTCAACTGACAAACACCAAAGAAAACTGGGCAGGTCAGTGGGAAAACTGCTGGATACAGGTGAGAGAAGCGTGCAATCCAGCCTCAGCCCCAGAGGCAGCAGAGGTGGCTGCAGCGGCAGCAGCAGGAAGCTCTGGCGGCTACTTCCAGAGCTCCAGAGCAGCTGTTTCTGGCCCCAGGCCCACATGGTGAGAGGAATCAAGTGGCAGATCAGAGCAGGAGTGCAGGGAGTGCTTTGCTGGTCCAGAGGCAAGGTTCTCTTGCTTTGCCTTGCTTGGATCTGGGTCGCAGTCTTGGTTGGTGGTCCTTGGAGGAGGAGGAGTGCTGGTGTGGCAAAGCTTGTGGTGATTGTGGAGTAGAAATAGCTCTGAAAACAGCAGTGCAAGGCCCCTGAAGCTTGGGACAAAGCACTCATACTCTAACAAAAAGCTCAAGGGTCAAATAGTTGGCTGGGAACATGAGCAGGCAGTGTAAAAGGACTCAGATTCAGACTACAGAATCTTTGGTGACAAAGAAGATCAAAACATACAGCCAGAAAAGTCAACAAAGTCAAAGAGCCTACATCAAAAGCCTCCAAGAAAAATATGAATTGGTCTCAGGCCATGGAAGAGCTCCAAAAGGATTTGGAAAAGCAAGTTAGAGAAGTAGAGGAAAATTTGGGAAGAGAAATGAGAGTGATGAAGGAAAATCATGAAAAACAAGTCAATAGCTTACCAAAAGAGACCCAAAAAATACTGAAGAAAATAATACCTTAAAAAATAGACTTACTCAAATGGCAAAAGAGTTCCAAAAAGCCAATGAGGAAAAGAATGCCTTGAAAGGCAGAATTAGTCAAATAGAAAAGGAGGCCCAAAAGACCACTGAAGAAAATACTACCTTAAAAATTAGATTGGAGCAAGTAGAAGCTAGTGACTTGTTGAGAAATCAAGAAATTATAAAACAGAACCAAAAGAATGAAAAAATGGAAGACAATGTGAAATATCTTATTGGAAAAACCACTAACCTGGAGAATAGATCCAGGAGAGAGAATTTTAAAATTATTGGACTACCTGAAAGCCATGATCAAAAAAAGAACCTAGATGGACTTTCAAGGTTTCTCAATGAAAAGACCACAGCTGAATAGCAAATTTGACTTTCAAATACAAGAATCAAGAGAAGCATGAAAAGGTAAACAGGAAAGAGAAATCATAAGGGACTTACTAAAGTTGAACCATTTTGTTTACATTCTTATGTGGAAAGATGATATTTGTAACTCATGAGACCTTTCTCAGTATTAGAGTACTTGAAGGGAATATGCATATATATATAGAGTAGGGAAGCTGTAGGAGTTGGTGATCCCACTATCAGCAAACTCCCTTTGAGCAGACTAGACCAAGATGAAGTAAGCTTATTTAACCCCTTATTATGACTCCATTCCTGTCTTCCTGTCTGTCTGGATCAAGAGCGAACCTGTGCTAGAACACCTGCTAGCAGCCCTCTCATATCTCCACCTGTGAAATACAATGCAAAAAAACAAGAAGAAGGAACTGGAAATAATAGGAGTAAAGTCTTAGCCTTAATAATAATCATGACCTTTCCATGAGGCAATAAAATGAATAACTAGTCTGTCTTGAAGTGAAGGAAGGGTTGAGATGGGAGAATGAGAAGATAAGGTTTAACAGGGAGTTCAGGAGAAAATCCTAACACTTTCAATGCCTGGGTAAGAAATTTGGATTTCATCCTATAGGCAATAGAGAACTACTGGAATTTTTTGGTCTGTTTTTATTAAGGGGAAAATGTTGCAACATGGCATGATGCAATCAATGATGACAGGAAATTCATATGTAAATGTCCAACAAACCAGGGTCCAGGCTGAGTTTCCTCAACTACCTATGATGTAACTATTTTTACACTGGGAAAGTGAAATGTGTGCCTAGAAAACTCTTTTGTGGCTTTTAGAATCAGTGAGGACAAATGGAGAATTGGGAAAACTTCTCCTTCAGTCTCCATGATTAGAGAACACCGTGCTTTATTAAAGCTTGAATACAAAAATCGTAGAAAATGCCTTTAACTTATTTCATGTCTCTTTACACAGCCATAGTCTCCAGAAGACAGACCAAAACCTATCACTCTTTTTTTTTCATTGCTATTACCATATCTACTGTTGAAGGCACCAAACAGTACTTAATGGCCATCCCTGTTGTCATGATTCATGAGGTATTAAGTTAAATCATATTCTTTCCAAGGGCAAAGTTCATGTCCCTTTTTTCTTTTAGATTCTCCCCAACTGTGCCTAGGATGGCATTCAGGAAACATAGATGACAATAACATTATCCGGTGAAGAGACAATATTGTGGGGGGTAAGGATGAATGTTGGGCTCAGAATTCTGAGCCCTAGGTTTGCCTCCTACCTTTGACACTGGCTATGGTGTGGCCGAGTCATTGTGAACAGTAGATGTGCTGAATTCAGAGTAACAGGACCTCAGCTGCAATCCAAGCTGTGAAATTGACTTCAATAAGTCACTTAACATCCCTGAAATTCAATTTGTCTGTAAAATGAGGAGTTTAGACTAGATGGTGTCTAAGGTTCTCTTTTAGCTCTAAATATGTAATCCTATGGCATCATGATTTAGGATCTGCATGATCCTCTCTGGGTTTCAGATTCCTCATCCATAAAATGAATCATTTGGACTTTCACAGAGGTTTCAAACTCAAATAGGAACAGATCCCTAGAAGCAGCCTATTAACTTAGAAACCCACAAATTAACATTATTTATGCAGTATTGTATTTTATTTTGTTAAAATTTCTTAATTACATTTTAATCTAGTTGGGCAGCTCTAAGAGAGTTTCACTAGAGAAGTCAGTCTGAACTAGATAACCTCCAGTGACCCTTGCCATTCTAACTCCAGTCTCCTCTGATCTCCCTTGCCTCTCTATTCCTGTTTCTTTATTTGAAAAATGGAGGTAATAATACTTGCATCACCTATCTGGCAGAATTAGTATGAGAAAAACACTTTGTAAACCCTCCAGTGCCATGGGAAGGTGAATTATCACTATTAACAGCTAATGAGCTTACTAATCTATGACACTGGCTTGTCAAAACTTGTGCTCAAAGTACGCTAACTTTGTTCTCCCTTAGGCCTTGATCTAACAACACAAATATAGCTCTATATCTACTCATTCAATCTTCACAACCCTATTATCCCTACTTTATAGATCAGGAAATAGAAAGACAAAGAGATTAAGTGACTTGCCCAGGGTCACACAACTAGTGTCTGAAGCAGAATTTGAACTCAGGTCTTCTTGATCCCAAATGCAGGGCTTTATCCACTGTGCCACCTGGCCACTTATTTGCATTGTTCCTGTGTCTAAAGTTTCATTCAAATGCACAAACATTGCCAAAAGTTTTGCCAAGATGTACTTTTCTGCAACCCTCATCTGATATATTTATTCTACAAAGCAACTCTGCTGAGATCTTGTCTTCCCCCAGCTGCACAGTTTGTTTTGGGGAGCACTGTCCTTATTAGAATGTAGAGCCCTATACCCATTCCTTTTATCCTTTCTAAATACCCATCAGATGTGTTAACATAACATGGGTATTCATGGAGAGCTACAGAAAAGTTGGTGCTTGAATGCTTCCGCTGGTGTCTTTAAAGAACTTTTTCATCAATAGAAAAAATGTGTTAGATTGCATGACTAGGACTGCTTTACCTTTAACTGAACCCTCAGTGAGCAGCAGGGAGCTAGGTGGCACAGTAGATAGAGCCCTAGCCCTGGAGTCAAGAGGACCTGAGTTCAGATATTGTCGACCTGAAAATTTGGTTTAAAAAGGCAAACATGTGAGGTGGCATATAAATTCATATTATTTATTCCCTTAAAGCTAGCCAAAGCTAGTGAACATGTACATATATGGAGCCAGAACTTAAATTCTGACTGACTGAAAAAAGAATGACCAGCCTTAAATATGTTTTAGAACAATCCAAATCTCAGGATCTCTATGTCACTCAAATTTACGGTCTCCATATATGTTTAACCATAGTATGAGAAAGGAATTTTCTTAATTGAATAGGTGGTAAATGCAATAAGATAACCAAGTTGACAAAGTGTCAATTGAAACTATGACCCAGGATATCTAAGTTTTCTTTACTATTAACATGACATAACATAGTATATGTCCATAAAATATTAAAATAAGAAAAGTCCCACTATACAAGATAGTGTCTCTGGTTACAGAGCCTTGTCCTTGGTAGTCATTAACAGAAGAATGCTCTGGTCAGCTTCATCTGGCCTTCTTGACACAGGAATAGGCATTCTCTGAGTTTACTAGGAGAGCAAAGAACGGATTTTTATTAGACCGAGGTGCTTCTTCTGGTTGATTAGTTCAGGCTCTGGCCCTTATAGAGGTTCAAATGATATTAACTGATTATCAATATTTACTAGCTGTTTGACCCTGGAGAAGTCACTTAACCCTGTTTGCCTCAGTTTCCTTATCTGTAAAGTGAAATGGAGAAGGAAATGGCAAATCACTCCAGTATCTTTAACAAGAAAACCCCAAATAGGGTGGCAAAGAGTCAGACACAACTGAAACAAACGAACAATAACAAACTCTCAGCAGCAGCACTTGTCAAGAAGGAAGGTCCATGAGATAAGTCCTAAGAATACAAACTAGGACATACACTTACAAGTGAGTCACAGTTATGTTTGATCAACCTTAGATCTTCATTCCTTCATGTTTTAATATAGTGACAATAATAAGAATAAGATTAAGTCATACGATATTGCATGATAGTGTAGTATTACTTTTATATAAATATGAATTATTAATATGCTGTTATGATTACATTGATGCTGAAGTTTGATACAGTAATAATAGCATTAAACATATGATTATTGATTGTTATTAATATATCTCACATTTCCACCATACTCAAAGATTTGTAAAGTGCTTTGTACACATGTGTTCTTCACAACAACCCTTTGAGGTAGGTATTATCTCCTCCATTTTTTAGGCTGAGGCTCAGAGAGGTCATGTGAGTTTCCCAGGGTCATCCAGTAATACAGTAATATTCAAATCCTGATTTCTCTTGATTCCAGGTCCAACATTATTTGACAATATGGGCTCATAAATAAATCAGTGACCAATTGCTAACATCTAAAGCTAGAAGAAACTTAAGAAATAATCTAGTTCAACCTCTAATTTTATAAATAACAAAATTGAGGCCCCTTTGCTCTTCTTTGCACTTAACACTCCATCTCCTAACTCCAAGCATTTCTTCTGGCTGTCTCTCATGCCTGGAATGCTCTCCCTCCTCATCTCCATCTCTTGGCTTCTCTGGCTTCCTTCAAGTCTCAGCTAAAATCTTACCATTTACAGGAAGCTTTTTTGGACCCCACTGAATTCTTGTTCCTTCCCTCTGTTCATTCCTTCCCTCTGATTATTTCCTATTTATCCTGTAAATATCTTATTCATACATACATTATTGCATGTTATCTCCCCCATTAGACTGTGAACTCCTTGAGAGCAGGGACTTGTCTTTTGCCTCCCTTTGTATTCCCAGCACTTAGCACAGTACCTGGCACAGAATAAATGCTTGTGGATTTGTTGCCTAAAAAAGCAGAATAGCTTGCCCAAGGTCAAGAAGGAAAAGGGGCAGTGCAACTTAGTGGAAAGAGCAATGAAATGGGAGTCAGAAGACTCAGATTAGAATCCTGACTCTTCCATTCTATAACTGCATTAGGTGAACCATTTGATGCTGGCTTGAACTTCCTCATCTGCAAAGAAAGGGCGTTAAATGAAATCAGATTTCTAACATCCCTTCCAGCTCTGGCCTTCTCTGAGTTTGTAGTAAGTAGCAGAGCTGAATGACTTCTCTCCCCTTTGAGAGTTCCTCAAGGACAGAATTTTTGCTTTTTCTTTATATCTTCAGGGCTTTGTAAGCATTTACTAAATGTTTTTGAATGTTTTATTTACTGATTTGAATGCTTGTTTTCAAATGTCAAAACCAGCTCTTCGATCTTGCAAAAAATTTCTCAGGGAGGATGAGGCAATGAGGACAGGAGGGGGTAAATTCTAAACCTTTAGTTTTCCCAAGAAAAACACTTTAGAATACAGGAGTCAGAAAGTATAACACAGCCTTGCAGTGCTAAAACCATCCTAAACAATGTGCATTTTGAATGTAAATTTGTAGAGCTGTTCCTCTTAAGAGACCAAGGCATTTTACTAGCTTGAAATAATGTGTGCTTTGAGTTCCTCAGAGAGAATACAACATATAACCAAAGAATTGTTATTATTTTCATTATTATTAGTGTGGCAGCACCATCTGTGCCCACAAAGGAAGATTTCCATACTGTTATTATACACATGGCTCTTTGGTAAAGTAACTTTAAGGCAAGTATTTTGAAAAAAAAAGTTTCATTTTGAAGCAATAATATAACTTCTGGAACAGCATGTGAAATCCCCTTGCATAAAGCTGGGAACAAAACAAAAACAGAAAACAAAAGGATTGCAGTAAGAGAGGATTAATAATAGAGGAGTTGTAGACAGACAAGCAGTAGGCAAAGGAAGGAAGAAGAAAAGAAACGAGTTCATATACATGACCCCCAGAAAGAGAAAACAGCCTCTATTTCGCTTTTAAAGCCTTTCATAAAAGGGTTTCTCCCCTCTACATAATCTATGGATACTGGCCTCTTTGCTGTTCCACGAACTTGACATATTCTCTGGCTGTGCTTCTTGCCTGGAACTCTCAGCATCCTGGCTTCCCTGCCTTTCTTCAGCTCTCAGCTAAAATCCTGCTCTCTGCACTGGAAGGCAGAATGGATTATATCCAACAGCTCTTTCTCCCATTACCCAGTTCCAGGTCATATTTCTAGGATGGAGAGAAGCAGTCACAATCACAAAGGAGCAGGACTCCTACCTGTGTAAAGAGCAAGGAACAAGTCCCAGAAATATAGCTGTGGGGATTTGAGTCCAGGAGCAGAGGTGGGGGACTCAGTTCTATCTTTTAGTCTTGCACATAAGCCTGCAGGGGAATAAACCAGGGCAGGAGACTAAAACCAAGGGGAAAACCAGCAGTACACTCATTCTGAACCTACAGAACCTTCCAGTGGGCTGTAACTGAGCCCAGTAGGCATCCATGGAAAGTCAGTCAAATACAAGTCAATAGAACCAAACCAGTTCAGGAATTTGTAAAGTGCAGACCAGAGGGGCAGCGAACAGGCCTTTCCTTGGATCATACCACATTGGAAGCACCAAAAATGTACAAGCCCCAGACTGAGGTACGAAAGCAGCAAGACATAAAAGACAGATGCACAGGCCAGGCAACTCTCGAACCCCCTCAGAAGTGAGTAAAGTCTGACACTAACATAAAGCCAAAAGTCAAGAAGTAGGCTGGAAAAAGTGAGCAAACAAAAAACCTTACCACACTTAGTGACAGGGAAGCTCAAGACACAAACAAAAGAAGATAATGACTTGAAAACATCTACCAGCAAAGCTTTAAAGAAAAAAAATGCAGATTAGACAAAAGCCAATGAGAATTCTGAGATTAGTTAAAAAATGAAATTTTTAAAAGCAAAAATCATTATTTTTTTAAATCAAATAAGAATAGTAAAGGAAAATTGGGAAAAGAAATGAGAGAAATGCAAGAAAATCACCAAAAATCTTCTTATTAAAAGCTTAGTAAAGGGGGCAAACAAAAAATACTGAAGAAAATAAATCAGAAAGTTATAAAGTATGTAAAGAAAATTATAAATCATAATTGGCCAAGTACTAAGAGAGATACAAAACCTCAGTGAAGAAATAACTTTTTAAAAAACTAGAATTTTCTAGGTGGAAGCTAACAAATTCATGAGACATCAACAAATAACAAAATATATTCAAAATACCCAAAAAATAGAATAAATGTAAAATATTTCATAAGAAAGACAATTGACATGGAAAATAGATCAAATAGAGATAATTTAAAAATCAATGGATTGCTCAAAAGCCGTGAAAACTTCCCCCAAAAAAGTACCTAGATAGACGATTTCAAGAAATTATGGAGGAAAACTATTCAGATATTGAAATCCCAAAATGAAAACTAAAAATATTATAGCCAAAATCCAGAATTCACATTCCTATATGGGAAGATCATAGATATATGTTTGTATGCATGTGTGTATATGTATATGTATATATGTGTATGTATGTATATATGTATGTATGTGTGTTTATACCCCCCTCAGAACTTTATCATTATTAAGGGAGTTAAAGGGAGTCTACTAAGACAGAGGGCATGAGTATAAGTCTATTATATTGGGATGATCTCAAAATAAGAATGCTAAGGTAAGAAAGAGAGATGCACTAGGAGGCACAGGAAAGATGAAGAAGAATGGGGGAAATTATCTCACATAAGTGGAAGGAAGAGTTAATACAGTGGATGTAGAAATGGGGGAGGGAGTAGGCAATACTTTAACCTCATTCTCATCTGAACTGATTCAAGGAGGAAAAAATATACATACACACAAATAGGTACAGAAATTCATCTTACTCAACGGGGAAGTAGGAGGGAAAGGGGCTAAGACAAAGGGAGTGAGGGATGAGGGCGGGTAGATTAAGGGAGGCAGTGGTCGGAAACAAAATAGATTCTTAATGAGGAGAGAGGGTAAAAAAAAGAATAACTAGAAGAGTATAGAATGGAAGGGAAATACATTGGTAGCAGTCATAACTGTAAATGTTAATGGGATAAACTCACCCATAAAATAGAAGAGGGCAGTATATGGATTACCAGAATCCAACAATATTTTATTTACGAGAAACACATTTGAAACAGAAAGATGCACACATTGTTAAAATAAGGGGCTGGAGCAGAATCCATTATGCTTCAGTTGAAATTAAAAAGGTGGGTGTGGCAATCATGATCTCAGACAAAGCAAGGAAAAATAGACATAATTAAGAGAGATAGGCAGGGAAAGTACATTTTGCTTAAAGGTACCACAGACAATGGGCCAGCTAGGTGACGTGGTGGACAGAATGCTGGGTCTGAATTCAAATCTGTCCCCAGGCACTTACTAGCTGTATGACTCTAGGCAAGTCATTCAACCTATATTTGCCTCTGTTTCTCATCTGTAAAATGGAGATACACCAAAGAAGGAAATAGTAAACCACTCCGGTATATTTGCCAAGAAAACCCCATGGAATAATGCCCATGGAGTCACATAAAGTCAGAAACAAACAGTAACCACAGAAAATGAACTTATATCAATCTTGAATTTATATGCCTCAAATGGCACAGCATCCAAATTCTGGAAGGAAAAGTTACATGATTTACAGGAAGAAATAGACTGTAAAACTCTAATAGTGAGAAGCCTCAAATTATCTCTCCCAGATCTAGATAAACATAACCAAAAAGTAAACAAGCTTGAAACTAAGGAGATTAATGGAATTCTAGGAAAGATTAATAGAATTTTAGAAAATATTAAATGGGAATAGAAATTTACCTAAAGAATACTGATGCCAAAGTTTTTTTTTTAAAATAGTAGCAAGAAGATTACAATAATGTATCACAAAAATCATATACTATGACTAGGCTGAATTTGTGCTAGAGATGCAAGACTTGTTCAATATTAGGAAAATTATAAATATAATTGAGCATGTAAATAACAAAACCAACAGAAATCATATGATTATCTCACTATGTGCAGGAAAAGCTTTTGACAAAATATAACAATACAATTGTTTTAACAACAATTTAAAATTTTAAAGAGCAAAGGAATAAATGGAGCTTTTATTAAACCAAGAGCCAAGTATTATCTCTAATGAGGATAAACTAGACATCCTCCTAATAAGATCAGTGGTGAAGTAAGGATGTTCATCATCACCATTATTATTCAACATTGTAAAAGAAATGCTAGCTATAGCAATAAAAAAAGGAAAATTAATTGAAGGAATAAGAATAGATGAGGAAACAAAACTGTTACTTTTTGTAAATAATATAATGATTTATTTAGAGAACTCTAGAGACTAGAAAACTAGTCAAAACAATTGAAAACTTCAGCAAAGGTGCAGGGTAAAAATAAACCCACACAATCATCAGCATTTCTGTATATTACCAACAAAACCAAACAGGAAAAGATAGGACAAAAATTTCATTTAAAATAATTATGGAGAGAATAAAATACTTGGAAGTATACCTGCCAAGACATGCAAAGGAACTATATGAACACAATTAAAAACACTCTTAACATGAATACAGATCTTAGACAAATATTAATTATGCATAGGTAGACCAAGAAAATATAATAAAAATGACAATAATGTCTAAATTAATTTATTTATTCGGTGTCATGCCAATCAAAATACCAAAGAATTACTTTATAGAGCCAGAAAAAATAAAAGCAAAATTCAGGAACAAAAGTTCAAGAATATTAAGGGAATCAATGAAAAAAATCTGAAGAAAGAAGGATAAGTGTACCAAATCTCAAACTGTACTACAAAGCTGTAATCATCAAATCAATTTGGAACTGCACAGAAAATAGAGTGGTTGATCAATAGAACAGATTAGGCACATAATGTGCACAAGCAAATGAACACTACAACTTCATATTTAATAAATTCCAAGATCCCAGCGATTAAGGCAATAACTCACTGTTTGACAAAAACTTCTGGGAAAACTAGAAAGTAGTCTGGCAGAAAACTAGTCATAGACCAACATTTCATACTCTATAACATGAGATTTCAAAAGGGTATGTGATTTAGGCACACAGGATGATACCATAAGCAAATTAGTGGAGTGTGGAAGAAATAACCTGCCAGGTCTAGAGATAGGACAAGATATGGTCAAATAAGAAATAAAAAGATTCATGGGAGATAAAAAGGATAATTTTGATTATGTAAAATTAAAAGGGTTTTGCACAAATAAAACCAAGGCAGCTAAAACTGGAAGAAAAGTAGCAAACTAAGGGAAAAAATCTTTGCAGCAAGTTTCTCTGATAAAGGTCTCATTTCTAAAATATATAGGTAAATGAGTCAAATTTACAGGAAAAAGGCCATTCTTCAACTGATAAATTATCAAGGAATAGGAACAGGCAATTTTCATGGGAAGAAATCAAAACTATCAATAAACATATGAAAAATGCTCTAAATCACCAATAATTAGAGAAATGGACATTAAAAGAATTCTGATGTACCACCTCACATACACAAGATTGACTAACATGTTGGAAAAAAAAAGTGATAAATGTTGGAGGGGATGTGAAAAGATGGATACACTGATACACTGTTGGTAGAGCTATGGACTCATCCAATCATTCTGGAGAGCAATTTAGAACTATTCCCAAAAAGCTATACCCTTTGATCTAGAAATACTGTTGCTTGATATTGACTGCAAAGAGGTTGAAGAAAATGGAAAAGGAGTCATGCTTATAAAATATTTAAAGCAGTTCATTTTCTGGTGACAAAGAATTGGAAACTGAAGGGATGTTCATCAATTGGGCAATTGAATAAGTTATGGTATATGAATGTGATGGAATACTACTTGCTGTAAGAAATAATGAAAGGGGTGGTTTCAGAAAAACCTGGGAAGACTTATGTGAGCTGATGTGAAGTGAAGTGAGAAGAATCAGGAGAATAATTTACACATTAACAATAATGTTGTGAAATCACTGTGAAAGACAGTGATTTTGATCAACACAATGACCTATCATAATTCTAAAGCTTTGCTTAGTCGTTTTTCAGTGATGTCTGCCTCTTTGTGACCCCTTTTTGGGGTTGTCTTGACAAAGATATTGGAGTAGTTTGCCATTTACTTTTCCAGTTCATTTTACAGATGAGGAAACTGAAGCAAACAGTATTAAGAGACTTGCCTAGGGTCACACAGCTAGTACGTGTCTGAAGCCAGATTTGAACTGAGGCCTTCCTGACTTCAAGCCTAGCACTCTATCCTCTGCACCGTCTAGCTGACAAATTCCAAAGTACTTATGAAAAATGCTAGCCACCTCCAGATAGAGAACTGATAGAGTCAGAGAGCAGATTGAACCATATATTTTCTCTTTCTTTTTTCCCCAGACCATGGCTAATATATTAATTTGTTTTGCATGACTTCATATTTGTATTGGGTTATGTATTTCTTGCCTTCTCAACTGTTGGTGAAAAGGTTTGAGAAGGGAGAAAATTTGGAACTAAAAAAAAATTGAATTGAATTTTTTTTCAAAATACCATGTACCCCCATGCTCAAAAAACCTTCACTTGATTCTTCCATCCTCACTAGTTATCATGCTATATCTCTCCACTCTTTTATGTCTAAATCCCTCGAGAAAGCTGTCTACAATCAACACTTCCACTTCCTTCCCTCTCATTATTTTCTTAATTCTCAACAGTCTGGCTTCTGCCCTTGTCATTCAACTGAAACTGTTCCCTCCAAAGTTACCAATAAATCTAACGGCCATTTCTCAAGCCTCATCCTACTTGACTTCTCTACATCCTTTTAAACTGTGAATCTGCCTCTTCTCCTTCTTACTCTCTAATTTTTCATGAGACTGTTCTCTTTCTACCTTTCTGATCACTCCTCAGTATCATTTGTTGGATATTCATCCAGGTCACATCTACTAACAGTAGGTGTCGCATAAGGCACTGTCCTGAACCCTCTATACCATCTTACATGATGATCTTGGTTTGTCAGCTCCCATGGACTCAAGTATCATCTCTGTGTGGTTGGTTTTCAGATCTATTCATCCTGCCTTGACCTTTCTCCTAGCCAGAAGGGGGGAACCTGAGGCCTCAAGGCCACACATGACCCTCTGGGTTGCAGGTTCCTCACCCTTGTTCCTAGACTCACATCTCCAGCTGCTTTTGGACATCTCAGATTGGATTCCCTGGACCCATATTAAATTCAACATGTTCAAAACTTCATTTATTTTCTTTCTTCCAAATCTTACCTTCGCCCTAACTTCCTTTTCAGGCAAGCATACCACCATCCTCTCACTCTGATTTGAAAGCTAGGTGTCATCCTTTGCTCTTCATTTTCAAACCCCATAGTCAATTCATTGTCAAATACAGTTGTTTCCATCTTCATAACATAATTCATATATGCCCCCTTCCCTCCTCTGATATTGCTACCACCTTGGAGCAGCCACTCATCACCTCATGGCTCGACTATTATAATAGCCTCCTGATTGTTCCAGTACAACCTCTACTCACAGCTTTGAAATTTTTCTTCCTAAAGCATATGTCTGGCCACCTTACCCTCTCTATTCAATAAACTCCAGTATTTCCCAATCACTTCCAGAAGAAAATAGAAAATCCTCTCCTTGGCTTTTAAAGCCTTCTATAATCTGGCCTCTTCCTACCTTTCCAGTATTCGTACACCCCATTCCCCACCACATAATCTATGATCTAATGATTCTGGCCTCTTTGCTATTCCTTGGACATGACATATCCCCTCCTGAATCTGGACATTTGCACTGATTGTCCCTCATGGCTGGAACTCTCTGCATCCTGGCTTCTCTACCTTCCCTCAAGTCTCAACTGAAATTCCACTCTCTGCAAGAAGCCTTTCCTAGTTTTCCTTAATCTTAGTGAGATTTTCCTCAGCATATTCTGTATGTCTCTTGTCTGTAGATAGATATTTTCATGTCATCTCCTCCATTATATGTAAGCAACTTGACAGTAGGGACTATTTTTTTTAGCCTTTCTTTGAGCTACCAGCCCTTAACACAGTACCTGACACATAGTAGGGCTTAATAAATACCCAATGACTGACTGCTGGTCACAGCTTATTCCTCTGGAGTTACCATCTTTTCTTCCATGTGAGAACTTTTCATTCTGCCTTTTTTCAGTGTACATAAAGCTCAGAAAATTTGTCATGAAATCTGGTTCCCAATTCCTAAGACATAGTAGAAACTCTAGCAAATCATTACCACTGAGACACCCGTGCATTTTCCTGTAAGTGCTAATTTTCCCCAGTAATTGCCATTAAAATAACGTTCAGTTGTGCCATGTAAATGACTCCTCAAATATTTACATATTTCTCCAATATTTGCATACAAAGTACACAATGGAGAGGCAGTCTCCAATTCTTGTCACTTAGATTAGAATGACCTCATGGAAGAGAATCAGATTAGCATTAGCAAGTGTATCTCACTGTATTCAATTTGTAAAGGTCTGGAAATCATCACAGCATCTGAATTTCATGAATTTGTATCATGTGGGCAGTCTATTCTTTCTCTATTGCATAAAATTTTGGAGAGGAAGCTGGATACAGAAGAAAGAGTACCAAAAGATTTGAGTTTGAGGTCAGCATCTGACCCTTATTATGTGTGACTTTGGGCAGGTCACAACTTCTCTGATCCTCAATTTCTCCTTCATGTCTAAAATAAAGATAAATAATATTTACACTGCCTATCTCAAAGTGTTATCATGTGGAAAGTAACTATATAAATGGAGGAAACGAATTTAAGTGGTTGTCATATGCCAAGCTCTGTGCTAAGCCCAGTGGATACAAATAGAAGCAAAACAGTCCCCAAGTTTAAGGAATTTATATACTAATAAGAGAAGACTACATATAGAAGAACAAAAAAGAGCTGAAACACTAGAGAGGGAAGGGGACAAGAAGGGGATGCCAGGAAATGAAAATGTTTATGCTGCAGAAGGGGCTTAGAAGTGAAATAATACCCTGGATCCAGGTAAGATAAAGTTAAAGGTCCCCTAGAAGAGCCCTGGATGACTATTATTTTCAGAAACACTTTAATACAAACTTGGGCCCAGAGGAGAGATAAGAAAATGCACTTCCATCCTTTCTTTGAAGAACTGAGGCAATATAAGCATAGAATATTGCATCGACTGTCAGATTGAGTTGATTTGTTGGTTAGTTTGCTGTACTGCTTTTTTTTCCATATTTTTTCCTTCAGTGTTAAAAGGTATGTCTTTCTGGGTAAGAATGGAGGAAAATTATAGTAAAAAATAGAGGAGATTTTAAAATGTTAAATTTAAGAGGAAAGAATGAATTAGTGCAATAATAGTGAGAAGGCATTCAACAGAATCAGACCTGCATTCTCCAAATCTGCCACTAAATAGTTGTGTTACTTTGAGGAGGTCACTTAATTCCTCTGGACCTCAATTTTTTTCTTCTGTAGTTAGCGAGGAGTTAGACCAGTTTCATTAGTTCAACAAATATTTATCTAGCAATACTACTGGTTATTGAAGATCTGAGGGATCTTCCAGCTCTAAGATTCTAAGCAGACCCTAGTTGCAATACCACCATGAATGAAAGATACTCTCATTTGTCGTGTGGCATCATATGTGTCTCTGAAATCAAAGTCCTTACAAGGTCAAGTTACAGAAACCTGGTCAAACTGTCTATTTTAACCAATGAAGACACTAAGGACTGGAGAGATTATGGGATTAGTTCAGTGTCACACCACTAATGAATGACAGAGCAGAGAGTAGAACTCAGAAATTTTGATCAACAATCCAATGCACTTTCAATTATGCTACACTGCCTCCCAACAGGATACATTACATTTGGTATCCAGAGAACTGAGGACGTGGGAAGAGAAGGACAAATCACAAACACATTTTCTATCATTTGGCTCCACATAGAAACTGCTCCTGATCTGAAATGGCTGTCAATATATTCCGTCTAGTCAAAAGCTATAAATTTTATGTTTATCTTACCTAATTTACCGACTACAAATTCAGCTGACATCATACTCTTCTCCCAAATAAGATAAAAGAAATTGAGTATTCAAAAGTTTCCGGACATTATACTCAATCTAAGTATTTCAGAAATATTTTAGATTTCCTAGTGAGACTTCTCCCATCATCTTCCTTCTCCCCAACCACCTTCCCGAACACAGACACACACACACACACACATGCAAATGCACACACATGTGCACACATGTGCATATGCACACACACACACACAAAGTTCTGACCATTAGTATAAGGAACTCTTAATGTAGAAACTCACTGCATCATGGCACAGCTCAATTCCTCTGTAAAATATCATCTTAAATAGTAGTCTGAGGTTGGCTAGAGGTTGAGATTTGTCCATGATCGTACCACTAAAATGTATCAGAAGCAGGATTTGAACCCAGGTCTCCTTGACTTGAAGATCAACTCTCAATTCACTGTACTGTCTTCTCAAAGGAAAATAAATTTAATAAAATGAAAGTAAAAATTACCCTGAAGAGGGAGGGGTACAACAGCAATTACATTCAGTGGTTTTTATATGATATTTTCTGGATACTCTGACTACAACAACTCACTGTGCTCTTTTTCTTTATCATTTTCTTTGTCTGGCGCTTGCTGTCCTTTTCCCTTCTGAGCCATTCATTCCATATCTGACATTTTTGCACACTCATCAATTTCTAAAACACAAAAATCTTTTCCTCTTTAACAAAAGAAGGGTAAGAGGTATCTAGATATATTAAAAAGCTATAGGAAGTGTTATTTGTGCAGCATTGTTTTTAATCTGCCAAATAGTAATTCTACTTCCCCTCTTCTCTGTTAAATTTGTTTTGACCTCTCCCCATTCTATTCAATTTCATTCTTCCAACCTCGGTTTTTTTTGTTTTTTTCTTCATGAAAATACCCCACCTAAAGGTTGTGCAGGGATATTGCACTGTTCTTTCAGAAAGATAGGGGAACAAAAAGGCCCTTAAGTCCTCTAACACATTGGTCCTGGAAACAGATTATTATAAAACAGAATCATTGGGATACTTGAACCTGCATTAAAAAATTAATCACATGAGTGAATAAATGGTATCTTAAACTCTCCAATACAAGCTATTTCTTTATAAACTGCACAGGAAAGCTAAACTTTGAAAGAAATATAGGCAATTCTTTATCAAGTAGGGGTTAATCCTTTCACTAAGACAAGGTTTGTTTGAGGGATATTGATTCACTGCTTTTCATAATGCTCTATTCCAGCCATGAAATTTTGATACTTGCTTCATCCAAAAAAAAAAAACAGAATAATCCACAAGGAAGGACATCTTACAGTTTAGAAATGTTTTATCTTTTGTTTTCCATGAATAGCTTGTCTCTTGTGTGTGAAGATTAGAGCCAGTTTCTCGGTTCCCAAATATATTCCTCATTTCTGAAGACTTCACTTATGTTGCTATTCCTGAAATAGTTAAACTGAATTTCTTTCACACAGCTTCTTTATTAAAAAAAATACAAAGCATAAATTCTGTCACTGTTACAAATTTTGTAGAAAAAGCCCTGAAGCATCAGTCCTTTATATGTCATAGCTTGCATCCATTAACAATCAGCAAATTTAATGATTGTGCCTTTCACCAGATTCTGGCTCAGCCAAATACTTTGTTTTACTTAACCAATGCAGTTTTATAATGGGGTGGGGGCATTTTGTTTGTCCATTTATTTACCGGATTTCTGCTTTCTTGTTTCCCCAGTAGACTGATTCAATTTGGAAGCAGGAATAGAGACTAGAACCAATTTTGTTTGTTTTAGTTTTTATAAGGAAATATTTACATCAAATGGTATAATCAACTTCTGTAAACATATTTCTCCAACAAGTGGGACACATAATCTCTCCCCAGCTTTGTACTACCTCAGTCTTTGGGGAGGGGAAGGGGATTAGTACCATAGTTCAGCTCAGTTCTTACAAAGTGGTCCCAGTTCCAGTCTAAAACCCCTTCAGGCTTAAGTCTCAGGCTTCCTGGCTTCTCCTAACTTCCCTGCTAGTCTGGCTGGCTGCAACAAACTGCCTAAAATACTGGCTAGAAGGTCACCTTGATTCAAACTCCCAGGTCTGGATTTGGTTCAAATCCCCACTGGCACTGAGAACAAGCAATATAGAACAAACACCAACCCCCCTAGGCCCAATTCTTGGAGCTAAGGTAAAAGTGGGAGCAGGAGAAGGAAATCCTTCCCTATCACTGCTTCAGTTTGTGACTATGAGCAAATTGTGATCTTTATGTTCTGGGCACCCCAGGAGTTGGAAAACTGCAGTAATTTGAGGGGTCAGCAGTGGAGTATGTGCTCTAATTACTCATAGAAGTTATGCATGCTGCTAGTGCTCATTTTCATGACATGAGGGTATCTTTTAGTGTTGTGAAGCAAAGAACCAATTAAATTGATACCAATGTTCTTAGTGAAAATCTGTTTTAAATATATCACAAGAGTCTAAGTAAACTTGCCAATAATTAGCTTTTCAGAACAAGAGTAAGTTTTCTAGCTTAAGATAAACACCAAATGCAGCCTTAAAAAGGAAAAAAGATGTCACAAAAGGCACACAGATTTACAAATGTTAAAATCACCCCATGGGTATGATTTAAGGAGTGATTTGAAGGAGTGATTCTGAGAAATGTTCCCCATACTGCCTGGAATTCTTTGTTTTCACTTTGTTATTCTATCTAAAATTAGAGATTCCATAATTAGAGATTCAATAGGGTTAACAAGCTTTGTCATTTAAATGTAAATAGATATCTATCATTTGTAACAGTATGAAATAGTTTAATCACACCGTCATTTTTCCTTACACCTGACTGACATTAGTCATATTGAGTTATTAACAGTATTGAGGCAATGTAAGGCAAGAAAGGAAAAGCTATAAAACAGTATGGCAAACTTTGGCTTGAGGATGTATGAGCAAGACACCCCACTTCTCATTAGAGCATTGGAGTCCTGGATGGAAAGGGGTAAAGTGGGAAAGAACAGAGACCCAGAAGTGGAAGAGAGTGGAATAAAAAGGGTTGGGGAAGAGGAAATAATAAAGGTACATTTCAACTACTTCACAATATTACCTTGGCTTGTTGCCCCTTGAAGGAGGTAAAAGAATCAGAATAAGACTGGTAGAAGTTGCAAAAAGACATAGAAGCTTGGCTCACTATAAGGAAAACCTTCTGAACGATTAGAGCTGGCCAAAGCGAAATGAGTTCTTTGGGATATAATGAGCTCCCCACTACCAGAGGTCTTTGATCAAGGGCACAAAGACTATTTGACAGGGAATTCATGTTTGGAGAAAAGATGACCTCCAAGGTGCCTTCCTACTCGGCAGTTCTAGGAATCTATGATTCAGGAAATCACAGTCCTTAGCTTCAGTCCATGCATTTCCATCTTGATAAGAGTCTGGCATTTACCAATTCAACTGGAAAATCCAGTTGGATGCCCCTTTTTCACTCCTTCATCTCTGCCACTGCTACACATACATCTATGTACTGTATAATAAAATACACTAAGCAAGCAATAATCACAGAATTCTTCTTAAGCAAAGCTTCAAGAGGCTCCCAGGCCTGAAGTTATGTCTGTTGCATGTCAGAACATGAAGCTAAAAAGTGAAAATTTTAATATGCTATTTCTTTTATTTGTACCCCAACAAGTAGACTTGACTGAAGTTCCAGGTACTACTAGGTCAATCAATATATGTGTGTGTGTGTGTGTGTGTGTGTGTGTGTGTGTGTGTGTGTGTGTAGGTATGTATATGTGTGTGTATGATGAATAGGAAATAATTAGCAAAGGGAAGGCACTAGCATTAAGAGGGGTTGGAAAAGGCTTCTTATAAAGGATGGGATTTTAGTTGGGACTTAAACGAAGCTAAGGACTACTATACTATACCATATCATATCATACCATTCTGTACTATAGTCTGCTATGCTATGCTATGCTATGCTATGCTATGCTATGCTATGCTATGCTATGCTATGCTATGCTATGCTATGCTATACTATACTATACTATACTATACTATACTATACTATACTATACTATACTCTATTATATTATTATACCATACCATACCATTCTTTATTATACTCTGCTATACTATACTATACTATACTACACTATACTATACTATACTATACTATACTATACTATACTATACTATACTATACTATACTATACTATACTTTACTGTACTATACTATACTGTACTAGTCCAGGTATGAAATAACAATATCTGGCCTTAAAAATAAGGGCTACAAATAATTGTTTATCTACATGTAGTTTGCAAGGAAATGTCAACAGAAATCTTTAGAGTCTTCTCAGCCCACCCTTCTCCAAGGTAGAATTATATTCCTGCTGGAAGAGGAGCCATCTATTGGTGCTATATATACAGAGAGAGTATGAGGCTAGAATTTTATATCCTCCCTCCAAAAAAATAATTAGAGGAAATAATTTTTAGATTCAAGGCTCCTGATCATTATCCCTTTAACAAGGAAAAAGTGCTCAACATATCTGTGTATACATACATATCTGTGTGTATAGTGTGCCACCTGACTGCCTACATATGTATACATGTACTTTATGTATGACAATTGAAAAATTAAGATATTTCACACTAGCACTGAAATGATGAATAGAGCGTCAGTTGGAGGGTTCCCATTTTTCAAGAAAAAAAAAGTAACTACATATTGATAGAGATCCAGGTTACGCATAAACTTTATACTTACTTGTTTAGCTTTTGTGGACACATGTGAGGAGCAATGTGCTGTAGTGAATAGAGGGACTTATCTTAAAATAAGAAACATCTGAGTTCAAGTCCTGACTTCGACCTGCTGTTTGGCCCTAGATAAGAACCACTTAACCTCTCATTGCTAAAGGGAACTTTGCCAGTATAAAATGATGAAGAGTTTCCACACTGATGAACTCACAGGTGTGGACCAAAAAGAAAATTCTTTTATACAAATGATTATTTAAATAAATTAAGGACTTGAGAAGATAAACTTTATTATAAAGGCCTATACAAGATCCCAGGCCTCCAATGAATTCAATGATGAAATTCTTACACAAGAATGATTTTTTCCCCTCTGAAATGAAATCTGAAGTGCCATCAAATCCCAGAGATTATGTCATTTAAGTATAGCAAACTAGAAAAATAATTCCATAAAGGAAAAGCTGGAGTGGTAGAAATACATTTCTCAGCAGCAAATTATTGGAAAGCTTGCATTTATGTCGAGTAGAGTTCTTTTTATTAAATCTGTTACATGTCAAGCTTCTCATTTACTGCTCTAATGATTCATCATATTATTCCATAATATGAGAGAGAGAAAGAGACAATTTTAAAAAATAGCAAAACAAAATGGTCTTCAGTCAAAAAAGATGAACAGAATTTGGTCTCCTGTGTCTCTGCATTAATGATTCTATCTCCCTCTCAACGGCTTATATATTTAGAGCTGGAAGGGAATCTAGAAGCCATCAAATCAAAACCCATACTCACTGCACACACTTTGCAGATGAGGAAATTAAGACTGCCAGAGGTTAAATGACTTGTCTAGAGCATTACAGCTAATTGATGTCTAGGACTGGATTTGAACTCAGGTGTTTCATAATACGAGTCCATCACTTGATCTACTCTATCCACCTACCTCTCTTCTGAACTCTTTCAGCACCTATACCACAGAACTAATGTTTAATTATATACTGTCTGTTATTGCTTGCTGCTTCTTCATGTGTTTCTCTCTAACTAGATTGTAGGCTTTCAGCACCAAGAACAGCACCAAGAACATAGTAGTAGACATTGAACAAGTACGAACTGTTTGTTGTTCCACATTTAGAACTAAGCGCTAAAAGACAATATGTATAATCTCCTGGAGTCATTCCACCCACAAATTATATCAAAATAAGGTGAGAGAGGGAGAGAAAAGGCACCCCCTTGAGGAAAGTGGCAAGGTTCAGGCTGTGATTGAAATAAATGAACAGAATTCTGAACCAAGTCAAAATGAAACTGCTCAGATGAAACCAGTCTAGAGGATGAGATGGAGAGTCACTAAATGAAGCCTGGAGCAGCAAGTCTAAAGCTGGGGTTGAAGACTTTGGGTCTGCCAAGAATAAGGTCAGAAAAGCACCACACAGGAGGAGGCAGAAGGCATTAGCAACTGACAGTCTGTCACAGAAGACAGCCTCCTTGTGTAGCTTTCCCACTGTGAGCCGAGACAAGTGTAAAGATTGTACTTTTCTATATTCTATATTCGTGTTCTAAAAATAAAAAAGAACAGTATACAAAAAACAACAGCCTTGAGAAGTTGTCACAGGAAAAAGAAATTAATCACCAAAGTATGCTTCAGTGAATATTAGCATGGTATAAATTGTGTTTTATTAGAAACGCCAACAAAGCATGTAGTTAAAAAATGTTCTGAAGTGACCTAGTATAAAAAGAAGGGGGTGATAAATATACATGTTTTTTTATGTCTGTCTTATCTAACACAATTATCTCTACTATTAAACCTTTGCAGGAATCTTGTATGATTTTAACATATACATAAGAGATGCCTCATTAGAAAGGAACCTTGAAGGTGACATTTGATACAAACAAATCTAATGCTTTTGCATAGTCAGAAAACAACAAGCACAGCACAACTTTGTCTTCTCTATGCCTCAGTCATTTCTGCAGCTGTAAAGTTCTGGTCTGCAATGGAAAATCATTGGCGAAGGCCTACCTACTCATTGCCTCCTTATTATTTTAACAAGAATATCCTTGATACCTATAGTGATTGTTCTCATAAGAATTTTGTAAAGGTGGGAAAGTAGGTAGACATGTACAGAAGTGTGAATTACAGGTGAGAGTCTGGGGATAGAGAGCAAATTTAAAAACAGGACAAAGCAGAGTACGGTCCTACCCAAACAGAGATTGGGCCTAAATAGAACAGCAAGGCAGCATAGTGATAGAGTGCTGAGTCTAGAGTCATGAAGACCTGAATTCAAATCTGACTTGACACTTACTAAGTGGGTGACCCTGGACAACATATTTAA
Organism: Phalanger gymnotis; assembly: GCA_028646595.1. Classification (NCBI taxonomy): domain Eukaryota; kingdom Metazoa; phylum Chordata; class Mammalia; order Diprotodontia; family Phalangeridae; genus Phalanger; species Phalanger gymnotis. The sequence continues at coordinate 346,872,613 of CM053622.1, read as the reverse complement.
TCTCAGTTTCTTCATCTGTAAAGTGGGAATAATGATAGTATCTACTTCACAGAGTTGGTGCAAGGATCTAATGAGATATTCGTAAAGCACTTAGAATAGTGCCTGGGTGCATATTTATTTTAATCCATTGGGCAAAAACAGGGACTCTTTATCTGCTCTTTCACCTTGCCACCTCTGTATCTGCCTCCTGTCAAGATCAAAGAACCTTCTAAACTTCTCCCCTCTGGGAGAGGTAATATGTTCTACAATGGAGTAAAGCATGAAGCTTACCTCACCTGGCTAAGGTTTGAAGCATGAGTACCTCTGACATACCTCACCCTTCTTTGGCCAGGTCCCAGGAATACACCAAATTCTGCCCTGATCACCATGTAGGACCAAGGATTCTCCATCAGCCCCTCCTCTCATGCACCACCATCACCCTTGTCACCTCTTACTCAGGGATTGATAATTGATAATAGAGTCAAGATTATCATTGATGCTAAGAAGAGTGTGGCTCTATTTTGACTTCATGGGCAATATTATAGTATGCCTAGGTCAAAGTTCCTTTTCCTAGTCACCATTCCCTGAATCATCATACCAATCCATGTTACTTCTGTCCTCTCTCCTATCCCATTCTCCCCTATACATCCATTGTACCTTCTGGAAGTCAGATCTACTATTATCAAATTCTCCTTCATATTGGACCTGTGCACTGCTCTCAGAATTTACCTGGTATATGTTTTGTTTTTATTGTTGTATGTGCATGTTGACCCCCTCTTTCATTTTTTGCCTTTGGATCCCTAGTGCTTAGAAGAGAGGCTAGCACATAGTAGGTGCCTTAACAAATACTTGTTTAATTGAATTGAATTGAATATATCTGTTCATGTCATAAATTTGTAGTATTAGACATTGCCAAGGAAAATATATTCAACACCTTGACTGGAAGCTGGAAAGGAGCCATCTGCCTCTCTCTTAGACAAATCCAGGAAGCCAGCTAATTAAAATTTCAGACAACATACTCAGGCACTGGCAAGGTCTGATATTAGTGTGCCTGAGAGAACAGCCTATTAGTCTAGGAAGGATTATGTAGAAAGCAAGAGTGGAGTCTTTAAAATGTCTGTAAAGATTTCTGTATTTTCAGATGGTTTTATGCCTGATTCTTAACTCCCAATGATGTGAGATTGCAAAGTGTCAGAAATAATGGTATATACAATGAAGAAATGAGAAGCAAAGTGGAATGGCCCAAGTCTGAGGGTACAGTTAGCAATCTCACTTGCATTTTTTACAGACATTCAACTGGCTTAAATTAAAAAAACACATTGATTCAAATATCCATTTTACATCTGCCAATAGGGGTTGTGGTTGTCATTCAATATGGTATACTTCATACCAGGTGAAATTAAAAACTGAAAGAGATAGTTAAATATGTTTAAATGGAAGAATTATCTCATCTTTTATAAAATTTCTTCTTAGGCTAAGAAGATGGAAAGTAAATCTTAACAAAAATGCTGATTCTGCAAAGTTCAGGGATTAAATTAAAGAAAATTATTTTTTCTTAGTGTGTTCCCTCCATCATGAAAGGAAATAATCCCAAATACTCCAATACGATCCAATTTAACAAGTATTTAATAAGCACTCGCTTTGTGCCAGGTCTTGGAGGATAAAAAGACAAAAGAGAAGTAGTACCTCACCTTAAGAAGTTTATGTTGCACTGAGGGGAAATATCAGAAGCAGACACCCCGTGGTAAAGTGGGGAGAAGATTGAATTCAGAGTCAAGGAATCTGGGTTTGAATAGAGGCTCTGCCACTTACAGTTTGGGTGATCATGGGCAACTCACTTGACTTCTCTGGACCTCAGTTTCTTCCCCTGCAAAATGATAGTATTAATCTAGATGACTCCCTACAGTTCCTTCTACCTTGAAATCTATGATCCTATGATAAAGGTAAAATAAGCTGTGGGACTAGCATTAAAGATCAGAGGACTCAATGTTGCCAAAGAAAACTTAATCCTAAACAGAGTTTAGAAACTTGAGCTTAGACTATCACATCAATAAGAATTTTCTTCAGAAAAGGTATTATCTGTCCTTTTTTCATGTCATCATCTTAGAAAAATAAAATATTCTCATTGGAAGGAAATTTAAGAGAATCTGACCACATTTTACACATGGAAAAGAGACCCAAGAGCCAAAGTGATTTGTGATCAAGAAACAAACACACAAAGAAAAATGCCACCTCTTTGCTAACTCAGTTTATTAAACTTTAATCCTGTTGGAATGAAGAATGGCTCTAATAATCCACATGCCCTTGTACAATGAGTATTGTTTTCAAAGGGTCTCAAAGACCTGCTCACTAGCAGAGTTAAAGAAAATGGCCCCAAATGATTTAGCCTCTTTCCTTCTAAAGTAATTTTGCCACTTCGACTGTTGTGTGCTGAATAGGAAGATAGATCAGATAACCAATCACGTTCATTTCTAAAATACTACAAGATACAGTATCTCAATAGTTCACAACAGTGAGAAGCACAATATTATGCTAAAATATGACAAAGCTGTTCATATCTAATGACAACAAACACTTCTAATTATTCACAGTAGGATGACTGATGTTAATAGAAGGAGCATGGAAAGGGAGTCATGAAGTCTTGAGAAAAAAAACTGACTACCTTAATGACCCAGGAGGCATTTTCATCTCTGCTATTCATAGGTACTTTAGAAGAAAAGGGAAAATAGAAGAAGCGATCAGTGTGTTAAAAATAGAGTGTCAGCTTTTTGTGGTAGCAAAGAACTGGAAACAAATTAGATATCCATTGATTGGGAAATGGCTAAACAATAGTTTTTATATAGAGATATACACACATATAAGTATGTATACATGTATGTATATCTGCTTGTATGTGTGTCCACATGAGCATGTGTATACATATGTAAATGTAATAATAATATTTCATTGAAAAAATTATGATATGAAGAACTCAGAGAAGGATGGAAAGACATGTTAACTGATAGAGAACAAAATAAGAAGGACAGAAAAATAAACAGCAATGACAATGTACATGGAAAGAATAACAACAAAAAGTCTGAATGCTGCATAACGATGAAGATCAAGCTTTGCCCCCCAGAAAAGTGATGAGAAAATGTAGGTCCTTCCCTTCATTTTAGAGGTGGGGGATTGTGGGTTTGTAACATTGTATATATTGTTTGACTTGGTTGATGGGTTGGTTAGTTTTGCAGAACTGCTGGTTTTTTCCTTCTTTTTTTCTCTGTTACAAGGGATAGCTCACTGGGTAGGAGGTGAGGGAGAGATACATTTAGAAATTAAGGTGGCATAAAATTAAAAGATGTCAAATGTAAAAAAAAATAAAAAATAATATAGTGGCAGATTGCTGGAGCAGAGCTTAACGTACAGTAACTCTCTGTTCTTAGCCAGTGATAAAGTACGTCTAAAAAGGTCAAGAAAGAATATTTTTTTCTAAATACTTACTGGTATAATGTAGAGGCTTTAAACAGAAAATGGAAGGTGAAACTCCTGCATGCATAATTAAGCCGCTTTGTCATAATGAGTAGTAGGTATGACATAGTAACTGAGAAAGGAAATAAAAATATCTCTTATTCCAAAGGAAAAGATTAAAGTAGTGTTCATCTAGCATTGCATACCAAGAAGATATAAACGTATATGGTAATGTACAAACATAGAGTTACGAGTTGGAAGGAACACGATGTGAGAACATTAAGATGAGGATCAATGGATAGAAAAAGATAGAAAAAGACACAGAACTTATGACAGGAGTATACAAGAGATATCTCTGCCAGAAGGAGGAAATGAATGACAAAGATATGAGGAAGACAACAAATCAAACACAGAGGCAGAATGTGGTTATTATAGAAAATGTCCATTGGCATATCTGATAAATTCTTGACTTTCCTTCTGATAATTTCATCTTTCATAAGCTAGGGCAGGTAATGAAGAGAACTGCTTGTCTAGATGTGACCACCGAGGAAAAGTTTGTTATTAAAGTGAAAATGATGGAAACATTGGCAGGCAGTGAACATCTAGGAGTATATACTAAATAGACAAAGAGGCATTGTCTGACCCACATCATACACTTTCGAGGGAATTCATTTCAAGGAATTCAGAAAATGGATAAGATCCTTCAATCTGAGATTCTAAAAGGAAAGTCAGTTCAAGCAGTTTTGAGGGAATTTTCAAAAATTAAATTCTAATGATACAAACAAGTGATTCCATTTAGAAAAGGGAAAAGTTAACTAACGAGACCTATATGGCTCCACATATATGGAATTCAAATTTTTTAAAGTCCACAGAAAGAAATGGGAAGGATAGATAACTGAAGATAATGGGTGTGCTGGAGGTAGCTCATACCATATGGGCTCATAAGACTGAATTATTTGATTTTCACTGAAAGCATTTACACCTTGGAAATTAGCTCTGCTTCTACTATCTCTAAGACTCTGGGTAAATCATTTATTCCCCCTGGATTTCAGTTTCCTCATTGATCAAACAATCAATAAGCATTTATTTAAAACTTACTATGTGCCAGCTATTGTGTTAGATACTAGATATGTAAAATAAGTAGGTTAGGCTAGATTAAATTAAAGGCCTTTTCCAGCTCTAAATCCTGTGGTTCCTATGACCTTAAAGTGAAAAAATATACTTTCTTCTGGTTTTTGAAATTGGGACAATATTTGCATATGTCTGTACCTTAGGCACTTTTCCTGTTCTCTATGATTTTTAAAAGATCACCAACAACAGTTCTGCTCTCAATTTTTTATATCCAGGTGTCTGTGGGCAACAGTTTAGTCTGTGATAATGGTCTAGTTCCAGTACAGTCTACTGACCAAATTCTCAAGGATTTTTTGAAGTCTATATTTGTGATCTGGAGGTTTGTCATATGAGTCCCTAAATGATCATGAGCTCCTGCTATATAATCCTAACCTCCCTGTCATAGCTTGCTATGTATTTTAAAAAAATTGAACATATCCAAAGTGAACTGATTGCCTTTGCCCCCAACCCCCCCCATCATAACTTCCCATGGTGAGGGTACCACCATCTTTCCAGTTGCGCAGATTTGTAGCCTAGGTATCATCCTTGACTCCTCACTCTTGTCCTTCATATTCAATCTGTCACCAAGGCCTGCTATCTCTCACATACATCCCCTTCATTCCTTTATCACTTGCCATTTCCCTGCTGCCTTTATCACTTCAGGCTTAAACTTTTAGAGTAGCCTGATCTGCCTTCCTCTAGTCCTTCCCACTCCAATCCATTATCCACTTAGCTGGCAGGTTGATTTTCCTAAAGTCTAGATCTAACCATGTCACACCTCCTGGAGAGAGAGTGAGTAGAATTTGAAGATCTAGACCAGAGATGCCCTGATGGTCAGGAAGCCTGATAGGAAGAGGCCTGATGTCTGAGCCTTCTATTATTACAGGGAAAGTGATTCATTTATCTTCTCTAGCCAATAAGGACAATTCTACCCTGGATCCTTACTCCAGTGCTGATTAGACTAGAACCCAACCCTCACTCCCCAAATCCAGGCAGGAAGGGGAAGGACCGGGTAAGTATCTGGCCCTGGATATGTTTCCGAGTCCAGGGCCTCCAATAATAAAATACCAATGTTGGAAAGCAGATGACAACAAAGTACCAGAGCCTGAAGTGGTCTCATAATAGGAGAACACCCTGAATGACAATGAATTCTCAGGATATGGTTGGGAAATACTGGCAAATTCTTCCATTTTCCCACTAAAAGTCATCTCTAATTACATAACTCAGATACCTACTTCACAACACCATTTCTCATTTGTATAAATGCAACACTGAACCCAAATGCTTTTTCTTTCTACTTTCCAATGACATTTCCATTAGTGGTAATGAGCCATTAAAGGACACCCCATACATACGTGGATAATGACATCAACACTGATGCAATTTTTTGGCAACAAACATATTTACTAAAACAAGCAATAAAACAGTAATGGGAAAGTTATACACATTAGATTAGGCAACAGAATATGTAAGACTCAAGAGACTATGCAACCATGAAACAAGATGCAATCTGAGTGAAAACAAGGAGAGAATTTCACCCAAGCAGTCTTCTCTTAACCATCTGAAAAGAGTGTAGGTGCGAGGAATCAAGGGACATGGTGGAGTGCCGGCTTCCCCAACATGCCTGTGGTTTTAGGGAGGTCTGCTGTCCACCACTCAAAGTCCTGGTTTTTTTTTTTTTGGTCCCATCTCGCTCAACCTCTGCTTCTCTTTCTTTCCAAAACTGATGTGATTTCAAATATATATAACAATCGTAAATGGCTTTTAACTTCCAAAAGTCTAAGTGAAACAAGGTGATACACTAGAAAGAACATTGAGCTAAAATTCCGAAGACTGGGGTTCAATTCACCTTCTCCACTACTTATGAGCTGCCCACTGTTGGGCAAGTAACCTAATTTCCCTAAGCATTGGCTTCCTTATCTGTAAAATGGCAATAATAATACTGGCCCTACCTACCTCACAGGCTTGTTTCAGGATCAAGTGAATTTCTGTGTGTATAGAAAAGCTTTTTGTTAACACTTGAACAGGATGTAAGCTATCGTTATTCTTACTAATACCCGTCCCCCTCTATTTAGTTATAATGATCGCCCTTCTGCCTCCAAACTATCTTCACAACTTTGCACAGTGTTGCTTTGATTAATTTGTACCCACTCATGAAAAGGGCCATTTCTAAACAAAATTTTAATGGCTCCGTGAATTTCAGCACAAGTTCAACATTTGCGCCTCACTATTATTTTGTGGCAGGGTAATGTTTGCTCCCTGAGGCATCGTTTAATACAGAAACTTCTATCTCCCTGTAGTCCCTTTGTTTTTTATTTTTATATCAGTGTCTTCCAATTAGATAAATAAAAGCCTCCCCATTCCCTGTGGTTGTTTTTGGTTATTGTTTCTCCTGCAGTATACTAATCCTTTACTGGGGCTAGGTTTGAAAAAGAAGTAGGAACAATGAGTGGAAAGGCCTTCATACCTGCATAGAGTAGATACAAGTAAGTCCTCAAAATTAAAAGATATCCATCAGCTTCATTATTTTGTATGCCTAGAATCAGACCTATACAAACATGCTCTCTGTTGATCTAAAACATCTTTCCTCTCTATCGTTTGTGCAAATGGCTCCAGGAGGCACATAAATGTATTTGCTCTTTGTCTCTCATATTTACTCAACACGGGGATCCCAAAAAGCCTAGCTTCTTTTCTCAACCTTAACCACATCATTATTGATGTGAAAGGTCTTGATGGCATTTGTCTTCACACATCATTCCTAAGAATCGTTCCAGAAGAGAAAAGACTTTTCTTGCTGCTGCTGCAACTTTTAAATGACAGTGAATAGAGATAGCCCAAGGACAATGTGACTTTGTCATTGTTGCAGTACTATTTGCCCAAATCTAGAAGAAACAGCTCTCTCTGTAACACAGGGGAAATGTAGTTAAATTAATAAAAGTGTGTAAAATGAAAGGAGTTTCAGGACAGATTTTGTCTGAGCATTAAAGTCTAACTAAGGAAAAAGTGGGTCTCAAGAATTCCATCCTTTAACTCTTCCCAATGCGGTGTCTATCTCTAGGTTCCTTCGAAGCTTATCCTAGACATTGCCTCTTACAAGAGACTCTTTCTTGACCCACTCTACTAACTACTAATGCCTCTTCCTAAAATCACTTTGTGTTCATTTTGTGTATGTGTGTGTGTCTGTGTCAGTGTATGAGTACCTAAGAAACCATGTGGCATAATAGATAGCCATGAAACAAAAAAGACCTGGAATCAAGTCTCATTTCTGGCAAACATGCCTTTGGCAAATCATTTAATCTCTTAATATACTAGGCAACAAAAAAATGATACTTTGCAGAGGAGATGCTGACTTGCATTGGTAGAGGGCGTTTCTTCACCCATAAGTTCACTTTACCAATAAAATCACAAATCCAGTCCCAGTCTCTATATGTTCAGATGTTGTCTCTTCTGAAAATACGTAAGTTCCTTGAGGACAGGGTCTGTTCCTTTTTCTTTGTATCCCCAGTGCTTATGATAGAGTTTCACTCATAGTAAGCACTTAATAAATGCCAGTTGGTTAATCAATTGATGGTGAACTAAGCATTCCAGAACTCTTCTACCTGAAACCTGCAGCCAAATCCATTAGCTACCGCCCATCTGCCTTGTATAATACATATGTTGATGTTTTTATATAAATACAACCTCTTTTTTCTGATGTACCTGATGCCACCCTTTGCCTCCCTAAACTTCAAATTTTCTTCAGGCTCATCTGAAGGAAGACAGAGCTTGATGCTCAAGGTGTCTCCTGAAAGGAACTTTATTTGGTCAGGAATCTATCATATGCAGAAATAAGAAGTTTTCTCATTTCCTTCTATTTGATTCACCAAACATTTTTAAAATAGATTGTTATTAATATCTTTTATTTTTATATCATATAGAATTCTCCCCTGCATCTCTCCCATAGAGCTATCCTTTTAGAAAACATTTTTAAATGCAAGAAAAATAAGAAGAGAAAAATCAATAACCATAGTCAACACATGGAAAGCTTTTCTCTGTATTCATAATGTTCACCATTGCTTAAGGCACAGTAGTATTCCATTACAGTAATGTACCACAATGATTATCCACTTCAAATTGATGGGCATCCACTTTGTTTACAATTCTTTGTTGCCACAAAAAAACTGCTGCTGTAAATATTATGAGGTAAATGGGGTTGTTCTTTTTGCCAGTGACTTTTTCATCAAATACTTCCTAAAGGCATTTACCTTCACACCCTTCTACTAAATGTCTCCTCTGGTACCATCTGATATCCTAGAGAAAGGAGTTGTCAACAGAGAGGACTAAGAAAAGGCATTATATTTGAAATTAAAGGAGCATTGGTAACTTTGGAAAGAGCGATTTCAAATGTGGTTGGAAGAAGATTGCTAGGAGTTGATGAATAGGTGAGACCAAATGAAGTTTGCAAGTATAAACATCATTTTCAAGGATTTGGCTACAAAGGAAGGAGAGATATAAGGTACAAAGTCAAGAGGACAGTGGCATGTGGTGAAGATTTGTCAAGGAAAAGGGAGACTTGGCTATAAGAAATGAGGAGAAGGCAGATGTCAGGAAAAAATTAGAATGATTTACACAAACTGATGCAAAGTGAAATGAACAAAACCAGGAGGACATTGGACACAATAACAACATTGTGCAATGATCACCTCTAAATGATCTACCTCTTCTCAGCAATGATCCAAGACAATTCCAATGGACTCATGATGGAAAATGGTATCTACCTCCAAAGAAAGAACAGGTGGAATCTGAATGTGGATCAAAGCATGCTATTTTCACTTCACTATTTTTGTGGTTCTTTTCTTTTAGCCTGTTCCTTCTTTCACAACATGACTAATAAGGAAATATGTTTTACATGATTGCACATACATAATCTATATCAAATTGCTTACCATCTTAGGGAGGGAGGGAGATAATTTGGAGCTCAGAATTTTTAAATGAATGTTAAAAATTGTCTTTATGAGGGGTGGAGCCAAGATGGCAGCCAGAAAGCAAGGGCTTGCGTGAGCTCCCTACCAGGTCCCTCCAAAAATCTATTAAAAAAATGGCTCTGAACAAATTTTAGAGCTGCAGAACCCACAAAATAGCAGAGGGAGGCAGGGCTCCAACCCGGGACAACCTGGATGGTCTCCAGGTGGTGTCTATTGCTCATGGAGCTAGGAGCTGAGAGGAGCGGAGGGGAGTGGAGCTCAGCATGACCAACCAGACCAGGAGCCGGGTGGAACAAGCCCTAGTGCCCTGAATCAGTGAGCTGTGGCAGTTACCAGACTTCTCAACCCACAAACACCAAAGACAACAGAGAAGGTTAGTGGGAAAAGCTGCTGGGAGAGAGTGGAAGGAGTTTGCGGTTCAGCCACTGCCCCAGGAGCAGCAGAGGTGGTGCAGCTACAGAACTACAGCTGCAATTCCTTCTGGCCCCAGGCCCACCTGGTGGGAGGAATTAAGTGGCAGATCAGAGCAGGAGTGCAGAGCCTGCTTAAGGTTTTCATCAGGTCTGGGTTGGTGGTTCTTGGGGAAGGAGGAGTGGTGGCTGTATAGAAATAGCTCTGAAATCAATGGTGCATCCCCTTAATCTTGGAACAAAGTACTCTCTACTCTTCAAGCAGTCATACCCCAACAAAAAACTCAAGAGTCAAGTAAGTTGGCTGGGAACATGGCCAGGCAGCAAAAACACACTCATATTCAGTCTCAGACTTTGGAATCTTTCTTTGATGACAAAGAAGACCAAAACATACAGCCAGAAGAAGTCAACAAAGTCAAAGAGCCTACATCAAAAGCCTCCAAGAAAAACATGAACTGGTCTCAGGTCATGGAAGAGCTCAAAAAGGATTTGGAAAAGCAAGTTAGAGAAGCAGAGGAAAAATTGGGAAGAGAAATGAGAAGGATGAGAGAAAACCATGAAAAACAAATCAATGACTTGCTAAAGGAGACCTAA
>CM053622.1:346837977-346861609 GCA_028646595.1 Phalanger gymnotis | reverse complement strand
CCCTGGTGCCACTACATGGAATTACTCAGTCTTTCTTCTTTGAGAATACCACAAATTGAAAGAGGCAGACTTAGAAATAGCAATGAGTGCTACAAATACCATAGCTCCCCCTGAACCTTATACAGGATCACAAAGGGGTTTGTATATAGACAGAGAGCAGAAGAAAGATCTGCTCAGATCAGCTCTGACTGTGTCAGCAGCCAAGTCAAGTCAAAAGGCATTTATTAAGCACTTACTATGTTTCAGGCACTGTGCTAAGTACTGTGGATACAAAATAAGGCAAAAACACCATGTTTCCTGCTCTCAAGCCACGTACATAAATAGCATCTAGTAAAGGGAATCATCTTGTGACCCCAAAGACAAGATGGGAACATTTTTCATGAAGCTATAATGCTATGTTTACTAGGCCTGGAACAAAATAATCTTTTATTATTTTCTGTCATTCATGTCATTTCCAAAAGGGGAAGATTAAAAGAGTGTCAAGAGTGAACCCAATAGTGACATGATTTTTTATTAAACACAGTCTTAATTGACAAGTCAATAGAATAGTACCACTGAAAGCTTGGGGGCAGAGAAGTATTCAGGGAACTTTTTATAGAAGGCAGCCATAAAATTTCCAAATGGATTGGCAGTCCATAAAAGAGATCCTAAACACTGGTCATTATTCTATTTGTTATAATTAATACTTACGCAGACTTTTGTGTGAGTTATTTCACAACTGACAGCTCTATAGGATTCTGTCCCCAAATGCTCTTTGGACATGGGAAAGAAAATAGGGAGGCAATTTCAATCATTAAGGATATTTGGGCAAAAGGAAGTTGATTAGAACCACCTTATCCACCCTGCAGCAACAACTAAAATGACATCAGTTTAGTATAAAAGGAAGGCAAGAAGGTCAAGAAGCACATTCAGTGGAGGACAAATCTGTCTCAGGGGAAAAAAAACCTGAAGTTTAAAAATTGCCTGAGACCAAAGGGAGAAGTAGTATTTGCATATACAGTATTTAGACTTCATTCACTCTCAGAGTAACAATTTGCCTATTTCTATAAAGATTCAAGAAGAATGGTACTTTTATGGACTATTATACTTCTAGGTGGAAATGCTATAAAGTACTTAACTTCTATAGAACTTTTTAAATGCAGCAATATGGTCATCCAACTGTCATCTCAGCTTTGAAATACTGACTATGAAAGGCATTACATAAAAGAATTGCAGCCTTTATTGGAATCTATTAAATTCTATCAATAGATGCCCTTTTATGGTGACCAGCAAATTACTTCAAGGCAATGAACAAGGCAGTATTCAGGCATATTTTTTTAGTTGAGAATTATATCCAATCTTCTATCATTCATATAGCTCTCTATCCCCTAAAAGTCCCACTGTATAGATCCTGGGGCAAAAAGAGCCAATTATGGTACTTTGCAATTGAATCATCTTAGACACACACACATGAGGAAATAGAGGAGGCATTTCTCTTTCTTCCCCCTTCACTCCTCTGCCATTGCTAAAAGTGCATTGTGGTACTGCTGAAAGTGGAGGATTTGAGAAGATGAAATTGTGAAGTAAAATAAAAGCTTGAGAGCTTTGTTTCCTTTTTGTTTTGTATCCCCCAGAAGCAGCACAGTGCCTGATATATAATGGGCATTTATTAAATAAATGCTTATTGAATTGAAATAGACACAAATTTTAATAAATGCTAGAGATCAATGAAGAAGCACAATGGAGATCTGAGGCACAGAAATGGGTCCTACAAGAAAAGGCTAAGGGAAAGGCAGATGCTTAGTCTGGAGAAGATTAGGGAAAGGGCAGATTCTGTGACTGTCTTCAGTAATGAGTTGTCATTTATATAGATAGGGCTCAATGGTTTTCAAAGCACTTCATACGCAGCTAAAATGTTTCTGATTCTCACAACAATACATGAAATAAAGAATACTAGCGGTATCATGATCTCCACTTCACAAATAAGCCAACCAAAGATCTAACAGGTTAAATGGTTACGTATGCATAAATGTCAGAGGAGAGATAAGGATCATAGAATCATAGGGTCATAAACTTAGGGCTGAAGGGGTCCTCAGAGGCCCCAGGTCTCTCCTGACCTAAAGTACAACAATCTTCCCTCCATATCATGAAGCCACACGAATGCAATAATTGAACATCTTTCACAAAAACTGAAGCAAGAGGAGATGGACTTGGGTGTCAAAAGTATAGATTTTGATTAGACCTATGGAAGAACGTCATGACCATCAAGGCTATAGAATCTTGAGTGTGACTGCAACTGAAAGTCTGGGGCTTCACTCAAAAGAGCTCCTGAAGATCTTCATGAAAAGACTAAGCAACTAAGAGCTTTGACAGGCACCTGTTCAAAGGTAGGACAACCTGAGCATTACGATCTCTCACTATCTCTTTCAGGTCTTCGAGTCTATAATTTACTCATCTGTATTCTTTCCTTTCAGTCCAAGGTAGTGGAAAGAACATTGGATTTGCAGGCCAAGAACATGGGAGAGGCAGGGGGAGAAAGGAAGAGGAAAAGAGAGTAATGTTTAAATGACATCAGCTACATACCAGGCACTGTGTTAAGTGCTTTATAAACTATCTCATTTAATCCTCACTGCAACCCTTCAAGGTAAGTGCATTTCTTATCCCCATTTTACATTTAGGGAAAGAGAGGCAAACAAAGGTAAAATGACTTGCCCAGGGTCAATATAGCTAGTTAAGTGTCTGACATTGGATTTGAACTCAGATCTTCCTGACTCCAGACCCAGCCCTCTATCAACTAAGCCAACTAGCTGCCTAGGACCCCCCAAACTGACTACATTAAGATACTGTCTATGTGACCTTAGGCATCCAAAAAAAATTTTTTTAAGGGTGGAGGAAGAAGAGAGAGAAGGTGGAACAGTTGTTCTTTAAGGTTCCTTCCAATATTAAACATTATGAAACTAGATCATCAAAGGCAAAAGACATGTTAATGAAGCCTGCTCTGGTTTTAATGTAGTTCCCCCAGATTTTCTATGTAAATCTTCTCCCCAAATTTCCCTGCAGTGAAAGTCTGCTCAAACCTAAGAACTTAGTGTAATGACAATTTAGGTTTGAAGATCTTTCCCACCCATTAATAGGCCATGTGACCTGCTTATATCACAGGAAGCCTAAGTCACATGTGGTGGGAGGAGCTTGCTGAGAGGAAAAGGAAAGTGTGTTACAGGAAATGCTCAGAGAGAGCAGTTAGAGCTGAGGGAAAGAGCAGAAATGGCTGTGCTGTGACTGTGTCCATGGGAAGGCTCTAGCAGGGGGGTAGAAGGCTAATGAGATAGTGAGGTTCCATGCTGTGATATTATGTTTTAAGTTCCTTGCTATTATGATAAAGTGAGCTTACTGGTTTGGGGAGTTGGTTGCTCCTTGGATGAGTTAGACTTAGTGGTCATGAGATCTGGTCCTGTGATGTCTGAATAAATGTTTTACTTCTTCTACCTTCTATATGGAGAGTCTCTTATATTTTGCCATACAGAACTACATAGTCATATTCACAATTATCATCAATGTTGTGTTTATTGCCTTGCTATTATTATTCCCATTTTACAGATGAGCAAATTGAGGGAAACAGAGATAAAGTAACTTGCTAAGGTCACACAGCTAGTAATAATAATTATGCTAACTGATTTCTACAATTATTATTTCATTCGATCCTCACAACAACATGAGAGTAGGGGCTATTATTATCCTTATTTTACAGATAAGGAAACTGAGACAGACAGAGGTTAAATGACTTGCCCAGGGTCACTTAGCTGGTAAGTATCTGAGGCCAGATTTGAACTCAGGTCTTCCCAACTCTTGGCCCAGCATTGAGCCACCTCGTTGCTCTATGACATCAGAGAATATAAGCAACCTTGTGTTGGGGTTGGAAAATTGTTAGCAGAGAACACGGACTTTCAGAGAGCTAGGGAGTGTAGATCCAGAATAGAAGAATCTCTGTGCAAGAGATGTCAGTCTGATCCTAAGTTGGATGAGGCCAGAGTCTGTGACTTTAATGTGCACCTGTAACTGTGGCCCCTTATAGTCTTTATCTTAAGATTAATTTCTATGTGCAGGAAATTTGATTATAATTTGAAATCCAGCTACTCTCCCCTATAAGCTGACACACAAGAAAAGGATGGCCAGGGATGTGACCACTCCATGGCTCAGTGCTGAGATGACAAACTCCAAGGCCCAGAGGTCTCAAGTCATGAGGTCAGTTACACTGTCTTCACTGTACTTAGAAAAAGTTTGGTTTTGTTGTTTCTGTTTTGTTGTCATTTTCACATCATCATTATTTTTGTTTTTCCTTTGAGCTTGGTCAAAAAGAGTCACAGACATATCTGTGCATCCAAATCCCAACCCTCCTCTCCCTACCCACCACTTACGTCATGTGGTGTAAATCCTTACTGAATGAGCATTCTATTATTTTGCACCCTACATAGTCACACATGCAAAATACATACCAAGAACATTCCTGAGCATCCTGAAATATTTCAACTCATCATTTATGGTTCTGAAAGCTGTACATACTTCTTGGCACAAAACATCCATGAGCTAAATAGTCTCTCCACAGGCAGCCACACCTTCTACCATCATTAGTTTACTTCCCTTCCCTTCTCTATGACCTGTGGTCTGGACAATCTACTCTACAACCCCTCCCTGGTACATTTGTATATAATATTGCCCCGTGTTGTGTGACCATTGACGTATACTACACTAAGGTCAGTCAGTATCAGAAAGCACTTGCCCTTTTCTACACCAAAGGGCATCTTTCTAATTCCAAAAACTCTGATCGATATGCCTCCTTTTTCAGACTTTTTTACTCCAGCTGAGGCTTCCACTTCCAAGGCCCCTCCAAATCTTCAGAACAGCACTAGCTGGAATGGAGAGTTTGTTGCAGTAGCAAGCAAGCTGCCAGCAGAGCAGCTCCCACCCATAAAGTTTATTCCTGTATGTTGTTGTTGTTTTGTCCTTCATTCTCAAAAAGGACCATGACATCAGGATGGTGATGTCATGACTGGCAAGTGAATTGGATTTAAGTGAGGGAGGGCTGTGCAAAGTCACCAGCTACACTTTCTCCTCTGGAGCCATCTGGGTCCAATGGCCAGATATAGATTGGATGATGGGAGATGGCCCCGGATCCAGTGGTAGACCTTGGCCTTTTTAAGCTAAGGTCTTTCCTAGGTCCATGTTGTCTGAGGTGACACCCATTCAGTGATTAAGGCTAGGTAAGAAATAAGGCAAAGAATGGTCTCTTCTACCTACTCCAAAAAAAAACCCCAAATCACTCTGGTTCTCATTGATAGATCAACAATAGGTCTGAGCCCAAGCCTCACATGATCATTGTTTGGCTCTGATGGCTCAGCATGTGTGTAAATAGCAATTGTTTCTGTTTAGGCCAGAAACACTGAGGTTCTTCCCCTCCTGAATGTTACACGACTAGGCTTATTCCCTAGACATCAAAGGAAAGAGACTCATATATGCAAAAATATTTATAGCAACTCTTTTTGTAGTGGCAATGAAATGGACTCTAACATGGTGGCCAGCAATTGAATATAATGGACACTACTGTGCCATTAGAAATGACGAAAAGGATGAGTTTGAAGAAAACCAGTAAGATTTATATGAACCGAGGAGGCTGAAGTGAGCAGAAACAGAAGAACAATGTACACAATAACAATAACATTGTAAACACAAATAACTTTTAAAAGCTTAAGATCTCTCTCTCTGATTGTTGCAATGACAAACCATGATTCCAAAGCACTGATGATGATGGTTTCATTCTCCTCATTACAGAGAAATGATGAATTCAGAGTGCAGAATGAGGTATACATTTTGGGACATGGCCAGTGCAGGAATTTGTTTTGCTTGACTTGAATATTTGTTATGAGGGATTTGTTTTTCTTTTATTCTTTTAAATGAGAGAGTGACAAAGACAGACAAAGAGAGAGACAGAGACAGAGAACAAATAAATCCCTGTTAGTGGAAAAATAAAATAAAATTAACAAAAAGTACATAGCTTCCTCTAAGCTGTGCCTTTCATGTATGGCTAGCTATTCCCTGGCTCCCTGCCCACCCACAGTAACACAGAATGGCTGGCACATGAGCACCAGACGGTCTTGTAGGGCTGTGTGAATGGCCTCACAGAATGACGTGGCCAGCTGCCTCCCTGCAGGATAAGCATTCAAGGAAGCTCCTTCACTCCTTTACCGTAGCCCAATTCTAGTCAGGAAGTAGAGAAGAGAAAGATAGGCACATGTGGCAGGAAAGAACCTGGCTCAAAAACTGATAATACTACATGAACACTATATGGTGCATTGACTGAACCATGGTCCCTGTTTTACTTCTAGGTAAATTAGTCAGACAAGATTTTTAGAAAGCAAGCATACTTCTCAAATAGAGTAATAATAGTTTGGTGTGGTTTTTTTTAATGAGCACAGGTTGTATTAGGAGACCATTTGTAATAATTTGCCTGCTCAAATTTAATAGATGATACCTTAGAGTTAGGGCGTGGGCAGAGGGGAAAGGAATTTGACAAAAATATTTCTAAGGATAAATTTAGAGATAGATTGAATCAAGGACAGCAATGTAGTTTGTGCTTTCCCAAGCTAACATGGGAGGATGAGAAAATTTAAAAAACAGTGCATGGGGCAGTAGAGAAATGCACTCAAAGGCGTTAACAAAGCAAAGGAGGGAGATGCGGAGAACCTTTCTCTTACCCCTCACAAGCCTCTTACCCCCCTCATAATTTCCTTTGCTTTGTGATAGACAGGAAAGTAGAGGGAAGTACAATGAGACTATTTTTAATAATTAATGTAATGCTACTTAACAAAGCCCAGATGGGGGACAGGGGCACAAAGAGGAATAGAGTAAATTTCTCCCCTAGAGTTATCGGTTGCTTTCTTTGTCTATTTACCTTCAACCAACAAATATAAAATATTGATTTTGCCCCATGGCATTGCAATATGCCAAAAATAATATCAATTAATACTATTTTGTCACTGTATATTTTAGCCAATATAATATTATTATATTACAAATATAAGAAATAGAAAGGCAAGGGGTTATGTGGTAGGGTCCAGCACCTGAGTTAAGAATACTTTATTTCGAATTCTCCCTTGCTACTTACTTGCTAAGGTACTTGCTACTTATGGAACCACAGCTAAGTGTCTGGGCCTCAGGCAGTGCCTAAGTCTCATCAGCTAAGTTGTAAATGAAATGTGATTTTTGATTTGCATTGGTGGAGACTTCCATCCCCAAGTATAAAAGTAGCTGTTTACTGATGAAATAACCATAGCAATAACGTTGTCCAGATTGAAGCTTAAAATGCCGGAGTAATAACAATATCTAACATTTATATAGAGTTTTTAAAAGAACTCTGCATATATATCCTCATTTGATCCCCACAACAAGCCTATAAAATGGAAACAACATTATTCCCATTTTACAGATGGATAAGCAAAGGCTAAAAGAGCTTACATGACTTGCCCATAGCTGCTCAGTGTCTGAAACAAGATTTGAACTCAACGTCTACTAGCCAACAGGTTACCCACTATGCCACCTAACTGCTGCTTGAATTATAGACAGGCTCTTGACTAGAGATGCAATGCACCTAAAATATAGATGCTTATACTTGTAAATCCAATCAAAAAGACTGAGTTGAAATAAAGAGAAAACTCATGATTTTAGATGGATAGATAGATAGATAGATAGACAGACAGATGGATAGACAATCTATTAAAGCAGATAGCCTAGAGATTAGCAGATTCAACATAAGAAAGAAGAATATCTTCAGGGAAGACTAAGAATTCATAGGACACAATGTCCAAGGGGGAGGCAGAGGTGAGGATGGGGGTAGAAGGGTTAGGGGTAGAACAGTGATAGAAACAGAGAGAAAGAGGGACATCAAGAGACAGAGAAAAGGGAGAAGGAGAGAGGCACTGAGGCAGACAAAGACTGCAGATTTCTCTCCTCTAGGCCAAGAATAGCATAAAGAGAGAGAGAAAAGAGCAGAGCTGCTGCCTTCCAGCATGTCAATAAGAAAAAAACCAAGAGAAGCAAGAAAATGAACAAAGAAAGAGAAAGAGAGCCTTCCTTGGGTGATGTTTCCTTTTGGACTCTATTCACCACTTCTGGTCCAGTCAGAATGGGTCTGATTGCTTAATTATGTTTCTTCTTGCTAGAGTCAGACCCCTTAGAAACCTTGAATATTAGAGGCAACAACATACCATCCATACTCCAAGCCCTATGCCAGATCTAAAGGTGAGTAGAGGTGCTTCCAACCCACATACTTTTCAAAGCAGACATCTGTTTTTAATTAAATAGATTTTGCTGTTAACAGAAAACTGTATCTTTAGTTTAAGCACAGGACTTAGGATTCATGTGAAGAAAGACCTAAGACTCCAATTGCTCCAAAATCTTCATTTTACAGATGAAGAAACAGAATTCTAAAGAGGTCCTGTGACTTGCCTAAAGTCTCACACACACATAGTAAGCAATAGAGGTTAGATTTGAATCTAGAACCTTAGTGTTCTTTCCACTGAACCAATATGTCTCTTGGCACTTATGCTGCCTACTTTCCCAAAACGTAGTGTTCTGGTTGGAACTGAACTGGGAGGGGAGGAGGGAAATGGATCCTCTTAGGCCCCCTATTCCAAAGAGGTGGAAAATAAAGAATCATGTTGCTGAGCAGCTAGGTCCCTAATATATCATACAAATACATTTTATAGAGTCAGCTAGGGGATGCAGGACATCAAATGTTGAGGCTGTAGTCAGGAATACCTGAATTCAAGTCCAATCTCAGACACTTCTTGGTTGTGTGACCTTGGGTAAGTCACTCAACCCTCATCTGCCTCAGTTTCCTCAACTGTAAGATGGCAGTAATGAGAGCAGTTACCTCTTGTTGTTGTGAGGATCAAGTGAGATATTTGTAAAATGCTTAGCATGGTGCCTAGCACACAGTAGGCACTTAATAAATGCTTATTCCCTAACCTCTTTGGACAAATAATTTCACCTCTCTGTGCCTCAGCTTCCTCATCTATGAATTAAAGGAACTGGACCAGACATATATGCATTTCCTATGAGATGGTTCCTAAGACCTAGATCTATGCCTTGCACGTAGTAGGAGCTTAATTTGAATTGGGTTTTTCCCTGCTGACTCTAAACTCTATGATTCTTATCAAATCCTAACATGCCTATTTCCTTTTGTTGGCTCTCCTTTAAAAGCTATTTTTTTCCTTTCTCCATCCCTAAGAGGCTTCTAGCTTCAGTTAAGCAGCTGGCTAAGTTTTACTTGCAATATGATTTTCATCACAGAGACAGCCCCAGTTCCCATGGTATATAGATGTGCGATGACTGATTTGCACCTTGCTGGATGGATTCAAGCAATGGCAAGTGCGAAACTGATTGTATTTCAGTGGTGCTGAAGGATAACAGATATTTTGCTCCATTTAACTGCAGGTTATATTTTATTCCCTTGTTGATTTTATGTAAAACCACATTTGTTGAGCTACTGATTTTCAAAGTTAAATGTGTTACCTAAGCCCTGAAATTGTCAACAGTGAAATTCACATTGCAAACTATGCCACAAAGAAACTTAGATCATGAGACCCTAGATCTGACAAAATATTTTCACAGGTCAGGTGAAATGCTGGTATGGAAGCCAAGTGGTGTTCACACACTTAGCAGCAGAACCATTCCCAAATGGTCCTAATCATCACTGTTGGTTAAATGCAGCAGAACTTAATGAGTAATTATGATCCACCAATAGTAGCCATCCCCTTGCCCCTTCTTTGTGGTTTCTCTCTTAATTTTTTTCTCCTTTTCAGAAGGAGGAAAAGATTTGAGTACCTCTATGACTACTGCAATGGTTCCAGTTCATTGCACAGTTGCTGCCAGGATATTGTCTTCTCCCTGAGTGCTATGACCTACTAGTTGAGTAAAAGGCATTTCAAAGCTATAATAAGAGCCTAGTTAGCCTAATCTGGGGAAAGTTCTGATCAGTTCCATCATCCCTACAACCTGATCATCTCAGTATACCTTCCTTATTTTCCACTGAGTAGTGGCACTTCCTACCTGAAGATTCACATTATTCCAAGGAGATGAGGATGATGGAAGCCACTTCCCCTTTACCAGTTGCAAGTGGGCTGTTCCAAAAGAAGGCAAACAAAATGACATATTAAGTAGAGAGCAGGAGGAACCTCCCATTGCACAGAGTATCTGTTATGCAATAAACTCTTTGAGGAAAGACTAACAAATGAAGCCAATTAAATCACAAGTGGTAGAAGAGTACCTTATGCTGGGACTTATAAACTCATTCTGGATGACCGGAGATGACCCCAGGTGTAGTGGGAGACCTTGGTCTTTTTAAGCTAAGGTCTTTCCCAGGTCTCAGTTTGTCTGAGGCAACACCCATTCAGTGATTTAAGGCTAGGTAAGAAATGAGGCAAGGGGGCAGCTAGATTGCACAGTGAGTAGAGCACCGGCCCTGGAGTCAGGAGGAACTGAGTTCAAATCTGACTTCAGATACTTGACAAGCTTTACTATCTGTGTGACCTTGGGCAAGTCACTTAACCCCAATTGCCCTGCTTTCTCCCCTCAAAAAGAAAAAGAAAAAAAAGAAATGAAGCAAAAGATGGCCTAGCTTGGCAGGTCAAAAAAAAATCAAACTGGGAGGGGAAAACTCTAAGGGTTTCTGGCCAAAATAGAAATAAATTTCTATTTACACTCACTCTGAGCCATCAAACCCAAACAATGACCAAGTGAGGTGGCTTGTGCTGGAACTTAATATTGGTGAATCAGTGAGAACTAGAGTGATTTGGGTTTAAGGCATGGTTTGGTAGGTCCATTTGAATCCCAATGAACCTTATCAAAGCCTGGTTTTTCAGAGCTCTACTTCAAGAGGTCATAAATGAAACTACATGGGATAAAAGAGTTAATTGTCCCAGTTTTTAAAATGATAGCATAAATAAGAAAGAGGAAAAAATCTAGCCCGCAAGCCCCAAGATATCTTGAGAGGTTTCAGCAATCAAGATTTATATTACTTTTGGCAGAGAACCCATATGTAGCAAGGGTATGATTCCTCAGATGGACAGAGGGAAAGGGAGGGATGCAGGGAGGAACAGGAAAGAAGGAAGGAAGGAAGGAAAGAAGGGAAGGAAGGAAGGAAGGAAGGAAGGAAGGAAGGAAGGAAGGAAGGAAGGAAGGAAGGAAGGAAGGAAGGAAGGAAAGTGTCTACTGCTACTCACAGACTGTTGTTTGTCCTCCATTCTCAAAAAGGATCGATGACATCAGGAGCGTGATGTCTTGACTTGCAAGTGAATTAGATTTAAGTGAAGCAGAGCTGTGCAAAGTCATCATACCCTTCTAGAACCATATTCTATTCAAGGGTCTCATACCATTAAGTTCCATGGATGAACTTGCAGTAGAATATCCAGTTCACCTTGCTTCTTACCTTTTTTGAACATTATTAAGCAGAATTCTGAACCCATAAGTTTTATTTTTCTTAAGCTCTTTTCTTAGATTTTTGCCTCCTGACAATTTCTATGCGTTATAATTTCTATTCTTTATACATTATAGCTCCTCTCTATAGTATCCAGTTCATTGGCTTGGTCAACAGCTCTCTCTCTCCCCCTTCCTTTTTAGTTTAAAGCTTTGTTGATTAGATTTTCCCATATTTCATTAAAATACATTTTTTGGTTCTTGTTACACACACTCCTTCTCTGGCCAGGGACATATAGGTCTTATATTTTAAGCCAGGGTCCAGAAATTCAAATCCCAGTCCCATAGAACATTTTCTTATCCAGACATCCACAACCCTTCTAAATCCTCTGCCTTCAATAAATAGCAGTGATGAAAATATCACACATACTCCTAGGTTTCTTGTCCAAGTCTTTAAAATGTTTTCTAGAATCATTGTAGGAATATGGTTTGTGTTCATGTGGATCACCAGAATAGAATAGTTGCTGTCCTGTTTGATAACTCATGGCAAATTCTGTCATGTTATGGATACATACTCAATAGTACTTTAGATATGGACTGAAACTATCCTTCCATTATTTTAAGGGTCACATCATTTTCCCTGATAACCTGCAGAATAAAGAGAATATTTTTGAGTTCCTTTGCCTTCTCTTCTAGGGAATAGATGAGTCTTATGTTTGAACACAGAGAACAATTGCTTGACTATGGCAGACATACAGATATATCACATTTTATGCATGTCACTAAAAAATTCCCCTATTCTCTCTTCTTGCTAAAGGTGAGATCATCAGTTCTTTGTCACTTTAAGTAGTAGCTCCCACAGAGAACTACTCTGGCAAGAGGTTTGTGAGGCATTTCAACTCCAAAGCTGTCCGCTTCTTTATCACCTGATGAGTATCTTTATGACCCAACTTACTTTCTTTCCTTATCTTACCAACTTTCTTTTCCTTCTCCTTGAATTTTTCTCCTCTTTCTGTGTCTCTTCATCTTCTTCCTCAAGTCCTTCTCCTTCTCCTCCTCCAATCCTTCTATCTTCCTTCCTCTCCTAAGATCCTTCACCTCGATTCCTTATCTCTGCTTCAGGGTAAATCCTTATCTCTCTTCAGCTATAGGCCTTCCTCTTCAACTTAGGTCCTTCTCCTTCTCTCCGTTCAGTATCTCCTAAGATTGTCACACATTTACCCTCCCAAAATTCAATCTCTTTCTTTCTTCATGATTTCTAAATCTTTCAAATCTTCTTCTCAATTCCTTTGCCTTCCCTTTCCCCCACACAACCTTCTTTCACTCAAGCCAGAAATATGAAATACAACATAATGACTTACCAAGTGTAAAACTAATACCTCTTAGATATTACAATTACAGAAAATTGTCTGATAGAAACCCACTACACAATACTTTTCATTGTTCCTTCTGGATCCTTTATGGACAATTTATGGAAAGACATTTGTTATTCATTGTAGCACTTCTTGTGGAAGCAAAGAATTGAAAACAAAGTACAAGACTTTCCATTGAAGATGAGATGAGAAAACTCTGGAATATTACCGCATTGTAAGAAATAATGATTATGAAGTATATAGAAAAGTATTAGGAGATCTACATGAACTGATACAGGGAGAAATAAGCAGAACCAGAGAAACAATATATATAATGACTACACAAATGGAAATGGAAATTAAAAATTTATGTTTTGCAATAACTAAAAGTCTGGTCCCGGAAAAGAGCTGAGAAAATACACCTCCCTCCTTTGAACAGGCATCAGAAGCATTTATTAATCATCTATGATATGCCAGCTGCTATGCTAGATGCCAAAGATAAAAATACAAAGAATGAAACAGTGCCTATTTGCAAGGAGCCTACTTACATTCAGGTGGGAAAGACAAGTCCATAAGAAAGTGTATACAAAATGAAGAGAATAAATACAAAGTAGTAAATTATACAGTAGTTTGGGAAAGAAGGCATTAGTAATTGGGGGACAGAGAAAATCTGTAGATGTGTCTTGAGCTGCACCTTAAAGAAAGGTAATTCTATGAAGGAGACATGGGACCAGTTCAAAGACAAAGAGACAGGAGATAAGAGTGTCATCTTTGAAAAACAAAAAGAAAGCCAATTTGACCTGATCACACAGTATGAGAGGCAAGGTAATATTGAATAAGGAAAGGTAGATTGGAACCAGATTGTGAAAGGATTTAAAAACTAAGCAGAGTTTGTATTTTATCCTGGAAAACAATTGGGAAACAATAAGGTTTACTGAGTGACATTGGTCAGATCAACAAGTATGGAAAATTTGCTTAGGTAGCAATGGAGTATGGAGAGACTTAAGACAAGGAGAGCAATTAGGAGGCTGTCAAAATCATCTACACAAGAGGTTATGAGAGCCTGAACTGAGGTGGTAGCTGTGTGAATGTAGAGCCGAGATAATTTAAGAGATGTAACAGAAGTAGAAATGGTAAGATTTGGCACTTGACTAGATATATGGGGTAAGGAAGAGTGAGGAGTCAAGGTCGCTGCCAAGGACATGAGCCTGAGAGATGCCTGAAACAGAAACAAGGAAGTTTGGAAATGGGTAGACTTGTCTATTAACTTGAGCCTGAAGTGACTGTAGAGGGACAAATGTCAACAGAAAGAACCTAGATAACATGACTAAGGAATATGAAGCCCGAGAAAGAAACACGTGAATAAAGATAATGAGTTTTGTTTAGTATGTGTTAGGTTTATGATGTCTCTGGCACATGCAATTTGAAATACCCAATAGACAGCTGATGATGGGCATGCAAGCTCAGAGGATAGACTGAAAAGGTAGGGGATGACAAGTGTTAAATATTCCATATACTGTCAGACGAAGCTGATGAATTCTTTGATTTTAATTTTTTCTGACTTTTTTGTCCTTTATTATAGGGGATGTTCCCCTGTATATTAGAGGGGAAAGGCACATCAGGAATAAAAGTGTTATAAAAACAGAAGACATCTCTTTTTTCTTTAAAGGCCAGATACGTGTGGGCATTGTGAAGAACGAGAAGATATAGTGAGGCTGCCATCTGCACTGGAGGAAGTATCCACAGGAATAAAACCATGGAGCCACCCAGGTATCCAAGCAAACACAGGTGTCCTCCAATCTCCTCTGCTGTACTTACTGGGGGGATAACCTAACTGGCATTATCTGCCTTTGCATATTAATATATTTGCTCTGCATAGTTCCTTGGGAACTGCTTTGGAGAGCTGTAGTTACTGAAGGTATTCTATCAAGTTCAGATGATTGGTAAACAGTACAAAAATGGGATTAATACTAAAAATATATGGATTAAATAAAAATGAGGTCAAACAATGGGATGCAATGTCAGGCTCCCACCAAGCTCCTGAGAATCACCAATGTTCAGCTACCTCTTCTAATTATGTTTCCCACAACTGGAATCCATGATTAGCCAAAGGGGGTGAAAAGCCATTAACTTTGGCTTGCTTGTTATTCCACAGCTTGGGGAGGAGCTAGTGTATGCAATCAGTGGGCCCTGCCGTCTTCCAGTGCCTTGTCTTCCCCTTTCTGCCCAACAAAATTCTAACTTGTTCTTCCAATCTCAACTAAAGCTTATCTTTCATGAAGCTGTTAACCCTTTCCATAAGTGATTCTGGCAGATAAACAATATCATCAGAAATAATCTAGGTAAGATGTAAGAGGGAATGTGAAGACCTAGGGGAAAAAAATTGAATACTTCAGTGGTAGAGTTAATTGTAATAGTACAATATTGCTGATTAAAGGTATTGGATTCAGTCGGTCAATTGATCAACAGTTTCCTAAGAGCTCACTATGTGCATGGTACAATGCTAAATACTAGGAATACAAATATAAGCAAAAAGACAGTCCCTTCCCCCAAGACGATTACAATCCAATGGAGGAATACAACACATAAAAGAGAGATGAAGGTGACACAGTAGACAAAGCCCTGTAAAGATGAGTCAGGAGTGTAGCCTAGAGAGGAGTGAAGACCTGGGTGGCTTGGGCCTCTTTTTAAAAATAAAGGTTCAGGGGGAAGGGAGGGGAGGATCAGGCAATAAGAAGGAAAGGCCTCCAGGATGGACAATACTTCCAGTAGTGGAGTCCAAGGTAGAGTGAGCTTCCAGGGTGAAGAGGTTTCTATGACATGATAGACAAAGTTCTGTGGAGGTGAGTCAGGAGTGCAGCCTGCAGAATTATATTCCAGAAAAGAAAGGTATATTTGGGCAGCAAACAGCTAGGTTGAGACTCTTGTGAGTCTGGTTTCCAGGTCTTTAAAATGAAAATAGAGGAGAAGAGACAATATTATCCATACATATCAAAGAACCACGTATCGGAGGGAGTAGCAGATATAATGAAGGAATAAGAGTAATAGTAGAGACCATCAGTAATTTACAGGAGATAATATCCAAGAATCAAATAATTTAAGAGCTAGAAGGGACTATAGTGGCCATTGAGTCCAACTCATCTATAAAAAGAGTCCCTCTATACCATACACTACAGTTGTCTAATCTCTGCTTGAAGAGGAGGAGAAAGAAGAGAAGCAGCAACACCAATGAGGCTCTCATATGCCTATACACAACTTAAGAAGGAATGTAAGATGAGTAAGCTCAACTAAATACCTTAACACTAGGATAAGTTGACTTCATAAGTATCATTGAGCCCTGATGTAATGGTACTTGTGATTGAAACGGTTTGTGGAAGGATTACTTATACTTCACTTTTCAATGGATCTGTGATTTCATCAGTTCAGACATTGATTGCATCCATTAGTGCAGATTTCATCCCAACCATAACCTGTAACCCTTTATAACACTCATTCATGTCCTCCCATAATCCTCTATAGAACACTTTTGGTCAACCATTTGACTCTTCATGACCCCATATTTTCTGGGCAAAGATACTGGAGTGATTTGCTATTTCCTTCTCCAGCTCATTTTATGGATGAGGAAATTGAGGTAAACAAGGTTAAGTGACTTGCTCAGGGTCACATAGCTAGTGTTTGTTTGTTGAGTTTTGTATTTGTCTATGCATAGGTCAGATCTATGAAATTAACTTGTTAAGCACTTACATGGATTTTCTAGGACATTGTAAAGGTTAGGGCACTGGTTAAGCACTTAGGCCTCCAAAGGGCTATTTAATGTAACATGGATGTCCTCCATTGCACTTCTTGTGCAATTCCACTAAGGTCAAGTTTGAAAGTCAAGTGGTTAGAAAAATCATGGCCATCAAAGTTCTGGAATGTAATTCTACCCACACTGAAGCAATGTTCACAGTTCTCCTGAACTTCTCACAGAAGAAAGTTGCCATGCATGGCAAACATGAAGGAGGAAGATAAAAAGTATAGTCAGAATTCATCGTGCCACAGCCTCATTCAAGGTGGCATGACTTTGGCTGAGTAGCATGGCTGTCTCTGGTATCAGCTCTGAAGGGTTGGAATGACCACAAGTTAAGACTAACTGGAAAGATCCAAAGAGACTCCAATAATTACAGACAATTAGACTTCCATGATTCACAGAGCCACCAGTTTCACTTGTCCTCAGCCTGGAAAGGATAGTTATTGATATACCACATGTATATATAGAAGCTATCCTGAAGAGTTTTATCTATCTTCAGAAATAACAGATCAGGTATAGCTAATAATTAGTGATCCATAAATGAAAAGTCCCTTGTTTCTGATCTGTACATTCCTTATAGGAAGCTATTTCTGTAATTTTTTTCTTCCCTTCTGTTAGATGCTAATAGCCTCATCTTGAGATCCAGGTTTTTATCATAGAGATATAGAGATAGATAAATAGATAGATAGATAGATAGATAGATAGATAGATAGATAGATAGATAGAAGATAGATATACATACACATATACATATATGTTATAAATACATCACAAGTACACACATTTATGTGTATTTTATTTTTGTATCTCCAACAGAGTAGAAATTTAACTAATATTTGTTGAAAAAAAGAGTAAATAAATGAATGTTTGTATTAATGAAAAACAACTTGATATAATGGATAGAGAACCAGCCTCCAAGAAGGGAAGGCCTGGGTTTTCAAGTCTTGCCTCTGAAACATACTAGCTATGAGATTCTGGACAAGCCCCTTACCCTCTTGATGTTCTTGCCATGACTATAAACAGCAGACAAGGTGTCGATCCACATTGGTAAAAGGAGTTTCCTCACCTGGGAGTCCCCTATACCAATGAAATTACATGTCCAGTCTTCAGCCTATGAATTCATTACTAAAGTTAGCAGTTCCCTTGAGACTCTAGAGGCTGTTTTCGGTGCAGTCGCCAGAAAGGAGGAGGGCTATTGAACTGACCACTGCAGATCACCGATTCCCATTGGGCACATGAAACTAGAAGGTTGGAGATTATGAAATCCCAACTCTAACTCCACATATAGTCAGTAGCTGCTGTGACTGTAACTGATTTGAAGTCTATAGTAAAGCTGGCTTAAGGAATAGATTTATATTCTGTTTGGAAGATCAATTAGTGAAAATGCATTGAAACATTATCAAACTGGTTCCTCGTCATCTGAAGCACTTTTCTTAACTTTCATTAGTAAATTAAACTCAGTGTCTAGTGAGAATAAATGGTAGGAAGCCTGTCTAGGGGCTTTTAAAAATAAGGTCTACTCAACATTCACTTTTGTATAAATGCTTTAGGGTTTTGCATTAATTTATTTGTATCCATTATAGGAAAGGGAGAAATTAAGAAAGGAAGGCTTTTTGTTTAGTGTGTGATGTTTAACAGTAGCTGGAGGGTCTAACAAGAACATTTAACTGAACATTTTAAATTGCTTACAATAATTTCATGTCCAGAAAAGGTGTTGCAATAGGGTTTTATTGCTAGGGAAACAGGGAATCTTGTTTTTATTTTCATTATAAGACTTGTCCTACATAAATGAAAATGAGTTTTAAGTTTACCAGTTTCATTGAAAACATTATTCTAAAATTGGCAAAGTGATGCTTCACTTAACTTAAGATCCACCCTGGAAGACAAATGAAAGAATCAAGTTTATTGGACTGTGTAACTCAGTCTCAGGGAATAGCGCTGTTGTTCATTTTTCATCAATGAAGAACTTTACGTGCCATCAATGCAGAATTTTACACTTTCTACATAACAAACTAACAAATCTATGTGTAACTGAGCTTCCAAGCCTGGGCTTCGAGTTATACTTGTAAAGCAAGTGCAGCTTGTTCAGGGCCCTCTTTCCCTCCCGATTTACATTCACTTCCTCTTTTTAGAGCAACCCCACATACATGTCTTCCTTTATACCCAGGGCACAACATTGTGGAGTCCCACCCAAACCTGAACTCCACATCCTGCTTTTTCTTCTTTCCTACCGTCAGTCAAGACTCACTGAATTATCAACTCCTATCAAGGCCGTCCTCCAAGCCTACAATGTTCCTCTTTGTCATCTCTACTTCTTCGAACCTTATCACTCTTCACAGCTCATCTCAAAAGCCACCTCTGAAGAGAGTTCTTTCCTAATTCCCCCACTTGTTTGATTTCTTTCTGGGAAACAATTGTGTTTATGTGTATATATTTATCATCACCACCACTTCCACCCACACCCCCTTACATACACATAAACACACATACACATGTATATGCACATATATATATATATATATATATATATACATACACACATGAATATAAGCTCCTCAAGAATAGGTATTGTTTCATTTTCACTTTTTATCTTTTAATAGCATGCATTTAATAAATGCTTGCTGAATCAAAGGCACACTATGAAGAGATTTTCATTATAATAACTTGCAAAGCACTGTCTTTGGAATGTGAGCTCTGTGAGAATAGAGACCATGTTTTTTTTTAGTTTTGTTTTGATTTTGCCTTTTATTAAATCCCTAGGGCTTAGCATAGTGCTTTGCAAATAGTAGGCATTTAATAAATGCTTGTTGATTGACCAGTTGACTTAACTTTATCCTATTTCTCTAGGATCCAGGTGTCCGTTAGGTAGTTAGCTAATCCAATAAAGTAATTTAAACTGAGGAATCCTGGGGAAGAAGTGAGGAGAAGGAGATGGCAGTATAATAAGAGCCTGATGTAACGTGATCCCCAGGGAATATGCTTGATTTCCAAAGGGGCACTTTAAAGTATGACTAACAATTGGAATTTCAAGCACAATAGAATAGCAGATATTTTTGAGTAGATGCTCTTTCTACAATACTCAAATCATATTCTGCATTCAACTGTAGATGCAACTATTCTTGCCATTATGTTTTACTTAGTTGTAACAGGAGAGCTTACCTTGTCTTACCTACTCTGTGGCTTAAAAACCTTGCATTCATTCTTATTTACTGTCATATTTGGCATTGAACTCTGTGATCCAGCAACACTGGTTGTCTTGTTGTTCCTTGGAAATAACCCTCTAATTCCTAACTTTTCACTTGGATCTCCTTCCTGCCTTTTGCTTCCTGGTCATCCTGGCTTCTTCCAAGATTCAGCTCGAATCTCACTTTCTACAGGAGGCCTTTCCCAACTTCATATTCTCACTCCCACTCCTACCCTTACCACCATCACTGCTAGTGCCTCCCTCTGAGATTTCCCTCCATTTACACTATCTACATCATCTGTATGTGGTTATTTGTAGGTTGTCTGCCTCACTAAAATGTGAGCACCTTGAGAGCAAGGACCATGTCATTGCCCTTCCTTATATCTTCAGCTATGAACACCATGCATGGCAAATGATAACCACTTAATAAATATTTGCCGACTGACTAGTTGCCCTGAATATGTATTGATATGGACAGTAAAAGGAAATGTACAATTGCTAAAAGCAAGGACATAGCCACAAAATAATCTTATGGTGTCTAAGGCTATCGAAGATAATGACAGATTCTGGATCCAACCCCAACATCTAAGGCAGGGTTTCCAACCTATTACATCCACTCACAAGGGGTATGAGACATTTGTCCATTGATACCAAGAATATTTGGTAAATAAATATGTTGTCCTATTGAAATGAATTAATTGATTTCACTTCTTATGTACAAATGCATGGTAAACTCTGGAACTTATTTCCTTCCATATTTAATAGAAGGGGTAAGAAGGGTGGGGAGGGAGGAAGGGAGAGAATTTGGAACTCAGAGTTTTAAAAATGAATGTTAAAATTGTTTTTACATGTAACTGGGGAAAAATAAAATACTAAATAAAAAAATTTAAAGCGACAGGAAGATTTGCTGAAAACCAAGGGATAGTGGGATTGAAAAGGGTTGGGAATCCCTGTTCTGAGATTTTCTAACTAAATGAATGCATGACCATGAATGCATGACCATGCATTCCTTGTGAAGATAAAAAAGGGCTTCAGAGCTTAAAGCAGACCTTTATAGTCCAGGAAAAAAATCTGAAAAAAAAAGAGAGAAGCCCCAGCTGAAATTTTCCAGGGTCCACTCAGGGTTAATAATGAGTTTCTTGCTATATTTCATTTTCCTTTACGTTTACCATAGCTGCTGAAGATAATGATGAAAGCCAATAAGCTGAGACATCTTACCTGGAAATGGGTAACTTCTCAAGCATGGATGTGCTTAAAACTATGGGGAAAAGTAAAGAACCAAAAGAACGGATGAGGTAGAAAGAAAGAAGAGAAAGAGAAGACAGGAGGAACTAATCTGGATGGGGAGTAGTAGAGACTCAAAAGAAACCAACAGGAATATGTTCAGATATATGAAATTTTGGCAGTCAAATTAATTTACCAGCATCACTGCTCCATCCTTTTGTGCTGCTCCCACCATTACTTTCTCACCCTTTATAGTTTTGATGCAAATTTCCCCTCAAATCCTCCAGAGGGAATTTTCCCAACATGTTGGAAGGCTTCTCTTAATTCTGTTTGTTTCTTGTTCATGCTAATTTAGCATTCAGATTCTTCTGCTGTTTCTCATCCTTAATACATGATCAGTCCCCTTCATTTTCTGGTCATTTGGAATACCATGTAGATATATATGTACATACATGTGTAATTTGTAGTATACTAATGAGATGATGTCCATGTATTCTGAACCAGAAGTTTGAGCACATGATGTGACAAAAAAAATTTCATCATTGTTATCATCTCATTATTGTAATTAATCAACCTTAAAATTGATACTATCAATAAAACTTGAGACAGACTGCTGATAAAGATGGAATCAACACTTTTAAACAGAATTACTGCATTTGGACTTCTGTCAAGGGTCACTTTAGAGAGGATAACCCACTCCTGAAATCTGTCTTCTACTGACATTTAATTGTGGTTCACCCCATATTCCTCCCTTCAGTATCTGGGATATCAATAATTCAAATGGTCCCATCTATTCCAAATGTACTTATAATAAGAGGGAAAAAAGAATGAAAGACCCAAAATACCTAAGAGGAGTCACTGTTTTCCTGTTTTTACAATAAATGAGAGCCAGGGCTGGTACTATCAATACCCAAATCTAAATTAAAAGTCATATCAGCATCTCTAAGGGCACAAGCTGCATCTGTAGGATAAGAAAGAAAGGAAATAAAAGAAGTGAAGTGAAAAGAAAACTGATATTTGTTTCTTTATTGGGATATGGGCTTTGTTAGCAACTGGTGCCAGTAAAAAGAATCATGTCTGGCAGACACCAAAGATAACCAAGGACTTCAGAGTTTATTCAGAGCCATGCATAACAACAATATTGGATTCCTTTGCTAGCCAGGATTCTAGGAAAGTAATGCTTAGTTTCCTTTATGCTAGTAATTTGGAATTTTTTTGGAGTCATGAGAAGTAGCCAACTGCTTGATTTGTGATTGACCATCCTCACTCTCTCTCTCTCTCATCAAAAAAAAATATTTTTGTCAGGTAAAATCAAGTTATATTCCTGCAAATAAATGCAATTTAAATGCAACAAGTGTGATCATTAATCCACAATATTGTTCCATCCAGTCTACATATTTCCACTACTCAAAAACCATCTGTGACTCCCAATTCCTTACTAAATAAAGGCCAGGCTCCTCAGCCTGACATTTAAAACCTTCCACAGAATTGTGGCCAAATCACATGAAATACAAATTGAACAGGATGGAAGATTGGACATTTTCTCCAATCCTTACAGCCTCTCAAACCTCTCCAAAATATGAATTATGCATAAGAGATAAAGTGATTGCAGATGTTTCCATGGTCTGAGATGCTAAGACCCCTGCCAAGGTAAAAAATTGAAGAAAAGCAAGAAAGTTAAACTCCAATCCCTAATATGCTAACTCAGCATTCCCTCCCCTACTAGTTGCACATTATGACTGGATAGCACAACCTACTCCTAGTACTTGTGCCCTGGGTGAAACTCAGCAATTCCTTCGCTGCTTCAGAAGTCTCTTCCAGCTACATTCATTCTACCTCCATTCCTTCTCCTTCTCCCTCTCCCTCTCCCTCTCCCTCTCCCTCTCTCTCATTCCAAAGCAACAAACAATATAACTGAACTCTTACACACATACACACATTGGAGATACAAGAAAGCAAGAAGCTTGTTCTGCCTGAGGTAGCGGCTCATTATAGGGCTATATAAAGCAACGTTCATACAGAAAACTACAGAGGAGAAATGGTTCAGGGCACCTGTATATGTGTGAGGCTTCACCAAATCTGAGTAAAAGAGAAGTAGCATCCAGCCAAAACCAGTTCTGCCCAACACACACACACACACACGCACACATACACACACCCCTCACTTGGAGCAGAAAATATGCTGGTAATAAGTGAATTCCCAGTATGAGAAGAGGCTGAGATGGCTTTGAGGTCCAGCATTCAGGGGGATCCACCAATAAAAGGGAAGGAGTTAGAAAATGAACCATAGGAGAACATAAGGAAGATAGACTGAACTTACCAAAGAAAAAGAAAACTCTGTTTAAAATCTTAAAGCCAAGCAGATAAACCAGCAGGGAAGATTTTTTTTAAAGTATTTTATTTATGTTGTTCTATATTTCCTAATTACATTTTTTTAATTTTAATTTATTTTTAACATGTTTGGTTTTCAGCATTGATTTTCACAGGTGTTTGAATTACAAATTTTCTCCCCATTTCCTCCCCCCCACTCCAAAATGGCGTACACTCTGGTTGCCCTGTTCCCCAGTCTGCCCTCCCCTCCGCCCCCCCATTCCCCTCCCATCCCCCTTTCCCTTCCTTTCTTGTAGGGCAAGA
>CM053622.1:346818654-346837477 GCA_028646595.1 Phalanger gymnotis | reverse complement strand
GTAAGCATATTACCTTGTATTTTCCTTATGTCCTTCAGTCCATTTTTGCTCATTCATTCTCCAGATCACTTTGAATTCTAGTCAGCTTCCTGACCACTACCCAATCTACCTAATATTGGTTCATGTGCAAATTAAAGGTGTCTGTCTTCTATTCCGCTGTACAACATAATAAACATAAGAAATAGAACTGGGACCAAGGTAGTCCCTAAGGAAACACTTCACACCACACTCTCCCAAGGCTGGCAGCATGTTAAATGCCATAACACTCTTAACAAAGACATTCAACTATATTCATAGAATTTAGAGCTCAGGGGGACCTTAGAGATCATCTGATCCAATCTACTCCCCCATACTATACAGATGAAGAAAATAAGGCCCCATAAAGTTAAGTGACTTACTCTAGGTCACACAAACAGTAAGTAGTAGAGAAAAGATTTCAATGCAAACTCCAAATCATGCATTTCTGGGTCATGAGTATCTTTTTCCTAGATTCTAGTCCTTGAAATTCAGATTTCTCTTAGTCTCAAAAAAAGATAACAAAAGCTGTGGGATACTTCTTTACTCCCCACAAAGAGATTGTTAAAGAATTTATGAGCTGGAGGCTGGCTTTCATTATGTTCCTAAGTTTGTCTTCCCATGTCCCATCTGGTTTGAGCTACAGCTACCCAACACTTCATAGGATATCAGATGGCGTTCACTTTGAAATGGGAAAAAAAATGGAAAGAACTATTAGATAAAATATTCAGTTAATAGTTTAATATTTGCAAAGTGTTTTATGCTTCTTTGTTTGACCCTCCTGATAAGCCCATGAAATAGCATTATTATTATCCCATTTTATAGGTAAAGAAACCAAGCCTAAGAAAGGTTCACTAACTTGACCAGAGTTACACAGGGATTCAAACCCCGGTGACTCCAAGCCTAGCATTCTGTCAACTAGGTTTATATCTGAGAATATTTATAGCATTTTGCTTGTATGCTTCTGGTATAGAGTCAGCATTGACAGAAGTTGTTGGCACAGTGTTCCATATGGTTCAGACAGGAGAAAGATTCTGCTCTGTGTGTATTCTAATTACATTCATCCCCTTCTGTGAATGTGCAATGTCCAGCTATGCACATTGAGCTGTCCATCATCCTAGGGCATCAGATGCATTCTTATACATTCATTTTTATGCAAATTTTAATTAATTTTTAAAACAGAAAATTTAATTAAAATTGAGAATACTACCCCAAGGCATTCTGATTACATTTCTTTCAGCTCTTGATGCAAACAGAATCAAATGCTAATTCTTTGGGGTTGGTGAGGATGGCAAAAGCTGGTGAGAAGTGTATGGCTGGCATTTTTGAAAATATGCCAAAGCTGAAAGACCATGGTAACCAAGGAATGCCACCACTTAGTGGTGACAAGACTAGAGAAAGTTGTAGATAATTATTCATTCAATATGAGCTCCATAATAGAACAAAAGGTCATGGATGTTTTGTCATTTAATATTAAATTCAAAGCCCCAAGAAGCATTGAATCTGGTAAGATTTATTGAAGTGACAAAATCCTTTGGGAGAAAAATGAGAAGGATGTAAACTAGAAACACACAAAAACAAAGGGACTTGGGTCACCTGAATATCTTATCCCCACCAATGTTGACATTCCCATCTGGGATCTTTTCCTCCATTTAAAGCTGAGCTCATGTGCCACCTTCTACATAAGGCTTTTCCCAGTCCCCTAATTGTTAGGGAGTCCCACATAAAAATCACACTGTATGTGCAACCCAGGGCTCAAGGCCCTTTGCATATGACTCTCTTCATTGGTTGAAAATAATTACTCAGTGATCTGTACCTGTGTGAGGGGTGGAATTGGTAAGAGCTTGGGAAAGGAGGGATCCTTGTTCTTGAAGCTTCTAGAGAGAAGACAATTGTTCCAGATTCTCTTCAGTGAGACAGCCTTAAAGAGAGAGAAAGATTCAGAAAGTAGTCAACAAAGAGGAGCTGGAGTCTTGATTATATATCCCCAACTTACCCCAAACTGGCATTTCTAATATAAAGGCTTGCCGAGCCCTTTGGTTGGGCTGTTGATTGCTTAGATTGGTCAGACATTGAAGATGCCAATATCATCCACTGCCATCGCCAGTCATCTTGACTTCTGTCTTGCCACTGGACTTTGATGACTCTGGAAGAGAGAGTGAAGCTGACAACTTTGTGCAACTCTGCCTCACTTCAATATAATTTATGCTCAGGTCAAGATATCACCCTGTGATGCCATTGGTCCTCTTCAAAAACAAAGGACAAACAACAACAACCCCCATCTTACCATGCTAGAGACTTCAAGGAATTGAGGAGGAAAAGAAAGAACTTTGGATATATAGCTTGAGGCACACCTTCCCTGTTAGGGGATAGCAATAAGGAGCACAACTTGAAACTAAAAATTATTTCCACTACTAACAATATTTAGGGAAAGAAATAGATATATTTCTAGCCTAGTAGCTCCTCTCTCAGGAGAGCAGAGTGTCTCCCTTCTGGAAGGAACCAAATGGAGAAGAGGTGGGTAGAGGAGACTCTAACAATATCTGTTTTTTAGTTCTCCCTGAAAGTCACATCTAGATAGATCCATATGGAAATATATAACCCACATGGTCAGTATACATATGCTACACATGTGACGTATACATATACATAGATATGTTTATGGATTGATTGAGGCAATGTGGATAAAAAATGATCTCAAGGCCACAAAGATTTGGGTTCAAGACACTTTTCTCCCACATTCTGACTGCATGCCCCTAGGTAAGTCACTCCATTTCTCAGTACTATGAGAAGCTCTTTAAAACTATAAGCTTCAGAGACACTGCATTGGGAGGGGAAGTTTCCACATCTGGGAATTCCCTCCAATAATAAAATCTTAGGCTCCATCCCTGATATTTTAATTTACTTGTCTGTGTCTATTCTGTTTTCTCATAGTAAAAAATAAGTTCCACAAGGGCACAGTCTATTTGTATGTGTGTGTGTTTGTATGTCCAGCATCCTACACAGTTCTTGACCCATAGTAAGTGCTTAACAAATGACCATTGAATTGAATTGATTAATTGTTAAATAACTTTTGGTGCCCTTTATTTAGGAAGAGGTTTTTGAGATAAGTTTCATTTCAAAGATGGAGAAAATAAGGCCCTGGGAACCTGTGAAAATCAAAGACAGTCAGAGGTCATTTGTCTGAACATTTCCTTACATATCTGGCTTCACTCTAGGATAATTGTGGCAGATGGAAATCAGAACTTTTAGTGATGGAAAAGGACAAAAAGAAAAAGCAGAACTGATACAGATGCTTCCTAGCAATGGGACCCTGGGTATGTCACTCAAACTCTGCCTCAGTTTCCTCAGCTATGAAATGAGGATCAAAATAGTATCTATACTCATCAGCTGTTGTGATAGAGGAACAAATAAGGTAATATTTGTTAAGTACTTAGCACAGTGCCTGGAACATAGTAAGCACTGAATCTGTATTTGTTTTATTTTTTAAAGGTATATTGTGGTAGGATTCATTTTTGGGTAGAGGTCAGACTAGATGGCCACTGAGGTCCCTTCCAACTCTGAAATTCTATAATTCTCTGAAATTCCGTAAGTAACAGTAATAGAAACCTTGGGGTAAAGAGATTATGTTGATCTAGCACTATATCAGCCCAGAAAGGGAGAACACTGGACATTGTCAGTTTCTAGACTTTAGGAAAACAGACATTAATGTGGTCAAAGAAAAAAACAAGTATGGGTTCATGGCCAAAGATCCTAAAACAGAAAATGCCCCAAGACAAGTGAGAGACTCAAGAATAAACGCAAAGTATTCCAATGAGAAAGAAAAAAGAAAGTGGCATCTAAAGAATCTGATTAATACTCATTGCTGTCCAGAAAACTCAGATATGAAAGTTCCCCTGCCAACAAAATACAAGCACATACCTTGATGAAGTCATAAGGGTGTGGAGCAAGTGAGAAATAAGTATATATTCAGGGGAAAACCCTTTATATAAGGATGATCAGTAGAGGAAACTATGAAAACACTGAGACAGATGAAGAATGTGGGTGCTGATTGGAAAAGGGGAAACAGCTAGAGCTTGCTCAATAAGTGATTCATCAGCCAACTTTCTCTTTGTCTTAATGCAGAGAACCAAGAAATCCAAGTTATAAGCAAATCTTAGGGCTCATGGTGAGAACTGACCCCTTTTCTCTACTGCCACATAGCAGGTTACAGGTGAACTGGATCTGGTGAGCTCCACAATTAGGAAACCTGCTAGGTCTAGGAGCTAGGGAGCTTCTCCCAGTGTATTTTTTAATGTATTTGTGTGAATCACTCTGTTTCCTTTGAAGCCTATTCTTTAAAATTGGGGATCCATGAAGCTGTGCTGTATCTTTATGTCCTTATTAGAATGGAAGTGGCCCATAGAGACCTTTAATATTTCAATTAATCCTAATATCCTAAAAGGACTTTGTTAAGTTTCTTTTCTATTTTATCTCATTTTATTGTGATCTTATATCCCTTGCCTACACAGTGAGCCATCTTTTCAAACAAAAATTTAAAAAGAAAGAGGAAAAAAAAACAGTTAGCAAAACTAACAACATATCAACCAATCATGTCTGATGGTATATGTAACGTTCCACATCCATAGCCCCCCACTTCAACTTTTTATAGGGGCCAGGCTTGCTCATTATAAATGCACAGTGCTTGGTTTCAGTATTCATTCCATTTATATTGTTGTAGTCATGGCATTTCCTTTTTACTGGTTCTGCTAACTTCACTCTTCATCAGTTTATATAAAGTATTCCCACATTTCTCTAAAATCTTCATATTCATTGTTTTCCATAAACCGTGGTTGGTTTAGCCATTCCCCAATCAATTGGCACCTACTTTGTTTCAAGTTCTTTGCTATCAGAAAAGGTGCTGCTAAAAATATTTTTGATGCATACAGGAATTCCCTGAAATTATTCATTAGTGAAACCAACTTTCCCCTTTGATTGTCCTGCTCCATTGTAAGAGATTACTTAGGACAAATTCATTAAACTCAAATCATGCCTGTCCTTTTTTGACAGGCTTGCAGATCAGGAGAATGTTTTAGACCAGGAATTTTTAACTTGTGGCCCATGAGCTCTGAAAAAGTTCATAAATAAATTTCAGGTGATCAATGAACTTGGATGAGAAAAAAGTACATTTTTATTTCTACATAATTGGTTTCCTTTGAAAGTCTATATATTTTGTTTATGGATTTAAAAACATTATTCTAAAAAAGGGTGGGTTGCTAGAAATTTCACCAAACTGATAAAGGAGTCCCTGGTACACAAAAGAGAAAGAACCTCTTCTCTAGGCAAAGTATATTAATATTTTAATAAAACATTTGGCACAATATCTGATAGCATCCTTGAATATCCTAGAGAATTGTGGACTTGATCACTGGCTACACTCAAAAAGTGTTACTTAATGGATCAATGTCAACAAGAAGAGAAGCATTATACAGGGATTTGTGCTTGGCCCTGATTTTTTTTAATCATTTCCTTGTGTCTAAGCCCACAACTCAGTTATCCCCAACTCACTGTGTAGGAGAAGTGTCCAGCAAAGTGTTGCCATGAAAGGCAGGCTGAGTCTTTGAGTTAGACAAATTATCAACAGTAAATTTATGCTTCCCATGCTTTCTGGCCTGGCCCTGCAGAAACCAGTTGGTCCCAGCCCTGGCTCTGTAAATGTTGCCCCTGGCTTCACACCACACTCATTTGCTGATCCCTTTGGATCTGTCAGTTTCCAAGATGACTGGCTTTGGCCCTTTGAACTACTTAACCGACTGCTCTCTGAGACCTTTAAAGGGGAGCTTTGTGGTCCTACCCTTCTCCCAAATGGTTGACTCCCTCCAATGTAATGGGAAAAATTAATAATCTATGCCTTGAGTACCTTGTCTTACATTACTCTGCTAATCATCTATCAGCTATAATCATTTCGATAGGATAAGAAGTAACTATGTGATTTATAGGAAGAATATAGTTTCAGGTGAAAGTCCGTGTAACTGAAAGTATGATGTAGCTCCAGGTAAAGTCCCGTGTTGATTAATCTTAGGAGTATAACTATAATCATCTTTATATTAAAATATACTGGGCAGAAGGTGGATCTATCCTATGATGTAAAAGCTAGACCTGCAAATGTAATAAGCTGCCCTAGGCTTATGCCCGAGTAAAAGACCTGCTTGAGCCATAGATTGACAATTTGCACCATGGGTTGACCAGCATAAGGGAGAACTGTAAATAATTGTGAATTCTGTAATTCAGACTCTCAGACTATCCTGGGCAGATGACAGACCACCACCTTTGTTTCTCTTAATAAAGTTTGGTTTCTTTGCCTAGAAAGGCTTCCCAGTTTCTTTTTTAATACCACCTATGAATCATCTGAGCATCTCTGAAATACTTTGACTCCCTCCTTCATTCCCCACTGGGGAAAGGGATAAAATAATCTAAAATAAGAGCATAAAAACATTCTTATCAAGTTAGCAGATGACAGGAAGTTGGAAAGGATAGCTAATATATTTAGAATCAGGATTCAAAGATAAATAACAGCAACCTGTAAAAAGAGTCCTGATCTAACAAGATAAAATCTAATAGATATTCATGTTAAACCCTCCATTTAGATTTTGTTTTAAATCATCTATCTGCACAAGTGAAAAATGCTTACTGTTGCTTATTATCTTTCCTTATTTTCCCACATGTTGTCTTTCTTTTTCTGTATTTGTATCGTCAGCACTTAACACAGTGCTTGGCACATAGGAGCCACTTAAATGTTTTTTGACTATGGGAAATACACATTCAAACAGCACTATTCAAGTAAAAGCCTGGAGGTTTTAGTAGACTGAAAGATCAATGTGAGTCAACAGTGGTATGTGGCCATCAAAATAAAATAAATGGAATCTTGGCTACATTAATAAAAGTATAGGGTTCCAGAAAAGGGGATCTGATAGACCCATTGTACTCTACATTAGTCAATAAATCAATCAACAAACATTTATTATGTGTCTACTATATGGCAGGCACTGTGTTAGTCTCTGCATACATATACATATGTATAATAAAATATATACTATGTAGTATATATTTTATAATATGTCAATATATTATAAAATATATCTTGTGGTCTATTATATAAATATAAATACCACGTGTCACATGTCTATATATTTATATGGAAATATTATGTATTAATACATTATATATTTATATATTTTACAATATAGTCTATAGCATATAATATATGTATCAGTGAGTATGTATACATATACATACATATGCATGTGTATGTACAAGCTGAAAAGACAAGAAAAGGCATCGTTTATTAGGGGATGAGGTAGCTGAGTCTTGAAGGAAAACATAGATCCCAGGAGAATCCCTAGAGGAAGTGAAGTGGGTGTTCATTCCAGGATGGGAGATGGAGTATCATGCATAAAGAGAGACAAGAAGGTCATTTTGGGAAGGGAATAACATGCGGTTAAGGCAGGAAAAATAAGGTGGGACAAGTTGTAGATATTTGCAATTCTATAAATGTCAAGCAAGGAACTTGATATTTGATCCTGGAAGTAATAGGAAGTCACTGAGGCTTAATAGGGGAGAGAGAGGACAGAGGAGGGTGACATGATCATAGAAGTAGAGATTGCTTAGAATAGATTCATTAAGCTCAAATCATGCCTGTCCTTTTTTCTATTACTTGATGAAAATCACTTTTGTGGCTGAGTGGAGAGTGAATTGGAGTGGAAGACGGACTTGAGTCAAGGAGGCAAATTAAGAGGCTACAGCAAAATTCCAAACAAGAGGCGATGAGTACCTAAATTTGGGTGATAGCTTTATGTGAGTGCAGAGAGGGGGTCATGTGCACAAAAGATGGTGAGGGTATAGAAACAATAGGACTGGCAAATGATTAGATATGCGAGATAAATAAGAGTGAGAAGCTAAGGAAGACACTGAGATTGTGAACTGGAGGGACTGAAATGATGATGCTCTTCAAAAGAAATAAGGAGGTTCAGAAGAGGAGTAGGTTTGGGAGTCATGCACTAATCCCCATTCTTCCTGGTTCTCCGCAGTCCTAATGTGCAACTTAACTTCCTTAAGTACTGGCATGTAGCAGCAAGCACCTTAGCATACCCACGATGGCCTGCTAGCACAGGTTCTTAATCTGCTTTTCTAGGAAAGACTGCTCAAAAAGGGGTTAACAATGCTACTTTTAATTACATTCACTAGTTCAGGGGAAAAGTCAGCCCCATGAATATCAGAGAAAATACAAGCAGAGAAATTAGCATAAAGATCAATAGACAGGGCTCTTAACTGCCTGAATCAAAGCAATGTTGCTATACATTTTACATATATCACTGAATCCAGAGGGCCTTTATATCTGAGCAGTCAGGAGGCTCTGAACATATGGCTACTCAAAGTCTCTATCAGGAAATTAAAAGGTCCTTCTCGTAAGTGAACCCCCAAAGCAAAATACCAACTCAGAGTATATATACACTTCTCAGAGGCAGAAGGCATCACAACCCTCATGACTCAGAGCATAATCAACTTAGAACCAAAAGGTATGAAATCCTTCCTACAAGCAAGCCTCTCCTAAGCAAACTTCCATTAATGGGCTCCGCATGAGGCCTATTAATGGGTGAGGAAAATCTCATATCCCATTGACATTACATACTGTCAGTATGATGTCATAATGGCATTTGTATTCTGTTAAAGGTACACAAAGACCTTCCCTTGGCATAGACTAGCACAGTGTTCTATTCAGCTGTAATTACAGGTGTGAGAAATAATAATCTTTATAATATTTTTGAGCCCAGAGGAGAGGTCTCTTTTGGAAGTAGAAATTTAAAAAGTATGTCCATAGCACACCCAGCTGAGTCCTCTCCAACGAGATCATAGAGTCTAATTCTAAGAATTCCAGGTCACTACTCTTTGTGGATGCCTACATGGTGACCATTAGGCAAGAGAGAACCCCAACCCTACAATCTAAGCTATTTTAAAAAGCCCACAAATTCACGTAGTCTGAGTCCTCTTAACCATTAAAGACTGCATGTTGGCATATTGTAGCCAGTCAGGCTTCTGCTTGCTATTTTCAGTGGCGTATTATTCTTTAGGTATAAGGATAATACTGGTGCCTGTGTTGTTTCTTCTTTATCCAGATATAACATACATGGGGGTCAGATGGATATTGTGTGGTGAAAAGGACTTTTCAACAAAATTAACATGGTAGATTTATCTAAGTCCTTTGCTTAGATGTGGGTTTTACCTAATAATCCATATGATGTCTATCATAATCAGTGAATTGATTAAAACTCTTCTAAAATGTCATTGTCATTACTTTGAAAGAGTTTCTCTTTCAAAGTAAAGAGCTGTCTCTGACTCACAAATTCAGTCCATGCTTCCCTTAGAAGAGTGATTTTTTTATTCTATATCTAATTCCCAGAAATGAACCACAAGCT
The DNA here is from genome assembly GCA_028646595.1 of Phalanger gymnotis. Taxonomy (NCBI): domain Eukaryota; kingdom Metazoa; phylum Chordata; class Mammalia; order Diprotodontia; family Phalangeridae; genus Phalanger; species Phalanger gymnotis. The sequence goes on along the minus strand of CM053622.1, from coordinate 346,828,010 downwards.
TCCCAGTATTTCATACAACTCAATAATTCTCACTTTAAATTTAGATCCTGTTTCTAAATAGTTCACTGAAAGAGTTGAAAGAGCTGTTATATTTCAATTAATCCTGATTTCCTAAAAGGAACAAAAGGGAACAAGCACATGTTAGGCACTGTGCTAAACACATTATAATTATTATTTCATTTAATCCTCATGACAACCTGGGAGATAGGTGCTATTATTATGCCCATTTTTACAGTTGAGGATACTGAAGATAACAGATTCAGTGACTGGAATGGCAAGCAAAGTGGGACTTTTTGTTGTCTTTCGTTTTGGAGTGCTTTTCAGCGCTAAGGCAATCTAGTGCCTTTGAGTCTTGCCTTTGTTTCAATCAAGAGTCTTTGATTAAATTGGGAGTTTTTAATGACCTACTTAAGTCACGGGGAACCTTAAGTCACATGGGTTTGAGTTGCATGGTTTTGACGCCCTCTGGCCCTGAAGAAGAGTTAGAATTTTGCTTGGGGCTCACTCACTGGAAGAGTATCCTGTGATTTGACCAGAAGAGACTCTAGGTAGCCATTAAGGAGCGCCCCCAGCTTGGAAAAAACCCAGATGTTAGTGCTTCTCTGTCTGGTAACTATGTATGTAATGTCTTGGACAAACAGCTAGAAGTCTGTCTGCTGATGTGTGTTATTTTGCTCTGTTTATATAATTTCTGCTTGTAATTTCTGTTTGTTTTCTCTGAAGTTCAGGGTGTTGACTTTTTCTGCTGAACTAAGTGAATGATATATGTATGTTTAATTAAAGTGAGATCGTAAACCTCTTAAAGTTGCTTTCCTTAGAAAAACAGATCAAAGAAGGCTAGCAGCCTTCCTATGTGCTGGTTTTGTTGGCCTTACACAGTCACAGTAGCGGCAAGTAGCATTGTTGTTACACTGACTTACCAAGAGTTACATAGTTAGTAAATTACTAAAACCATATTTGAATTCAGGTCTTCCTAAATCCAGGCCCAGAGCTCTATCTACTGCACCACCTGGCTGCTTGAATCTTTTCCTAAGTGTAACTCTTCATCCTGATTCTTTCAGCCTAGGCAACTCTACCACTCAGGTCTAGAAAGAGTGAGCAGGGTTCTTATAAAGCCACCTAGTCCTGAAAGGGAGAGAAACAGAATGGTTGTGGGATATGTGAGAAAGAATCAGTGGCCATAAATAAATGGTGTCCCTGATACATATATAGTTATGGTCTACTGAGGAATTTTCACTCTGAAATGAGGTAAGGAAATTCTTCTGCTATGTAAATTTCTGAGAAAAATACTGGAGGAGGATGGATGAAGAGCTTATGCCTTGCATAAAAAGAAAATAGAGTCATTCCCTGATCATTTAGAGATATGGGACCCATAGGAGCAAAATTAATAATGACAAAACAATTACTGAGAATAAAAATGAGAGGCATCATCATCTGGCAATGGTCAATGGAATGTTCTGATTATTGCCTAAGGCTTTAAATGATTTTCCCAGACCCTTCTCATTTTTCCCAAAGAGATCTTATTATTTTCCAGCTTCTTCAGTCATAACCATAGAAATCACTCCATCTGCTTGTGCTACCAACATAACCATGTGTTTATCCAAGATAAAACTGGTCTTTTGGAGTTTATGAAGTCCTAGAGGACAAAGGAAAGTGGTATTTGTTTTCCCTCTTTAAACAATATCTGGCCAGTCTCAGATTCAATGGATGACTTAGTGAATAAATCACAGAATCTTAGAGTTATAAAGAACCTAGGAATACTTTTGGAAATCTGCAATTATGATATCAGAGCAAGTTTTATTTATTGCATTCAGAATGGATCAAAAAAATTAAAATACACACACATACATACATACATAAACCTGCCTGATCAGCAAAAAATAGATATACAATATCATATCCTTTAAAATAGCTAGTGAAGGAGTCCAAAGTTCCTACCTCCTCAATAAGGTCAAATAGAATAGGAAACATAAGGGTCAAGGACCATATAAAGCAGAGTAAATAAAGTCAGCCTTACCTTCAACTTATTCAGCAAAGGCTCAAACAATTAAGTAATAAAAAAGCAAAAGGGGCTAATAGTATGAATGATCACAGAGGATCAGCTGATTAATCTTAGATCTAGAGATGGAGAGGAATGCCAAGGTCATTTAGTCCAACACTCATTTTAACAAAGAAGAAACTGAAAGCCAAGGACATTAAGTGACTTGGCCAAGGTCAAATGGGTAGCAATCATCAGAGGTCAAATCTGAGTCCAGGTCTTTGGATTCCAAAGTCAATGCTTTTTTAATACACTTTGTGATAAACACTAAGGGCAGTAAAAGAGCACCACTACCTCCTTTGAATGGAAGCTTATTTTTCTCGGTTAAATGGCACCATGTTATTTCCAAGTTGAAATCAAGTGGGTTTCAAAAATAATTCACATATTGAACCAAATAAATAATTTTCCAACCTATAACTATTTATTTCCAACAATAGAGGTGCAGCCTGAAACTTACAAAGTACCAACTTGATTAGCAAGCCATGAGTTTTGTCACAAATAGAAAAAATCTAATGGTTAAACAATAGGCTCAATTATAGTTTCTCAGGCAATTTTTAAATTAGTTTAATTTATTTTGTTAAATATTTCCCAATTACATGTAAAATAGTTTTAACAATTTTTTCAAAAATTTTTGAGTTCCAAATTATCTCACTCCATCCTGTCCTTCCCCCCTCCTTGAGAAAACAATTTGATATCAATTATACATGTGAAGTTATGCAAAACATATTCCATATTAGCCATGTTGCAAAACAAAACTATAAAAATAAAGTTTAAAAAATGCTTCAATCTATACTAAGAGTTCCTTGGTTCTCTCTCTGGAGGTAGATAGTATTTTTCATCTTAAGTCCTTAGGAATTTCCTTCGCTCATTGTACTGATCAAAGTAGCTAAGTCGTTTACAGCTGTTCATCATACAATATCACAGTTACTGTGTATAAAGTGTTCCTGGTTCTGCTGACTTTACTTTGCATGAATTCATATGTCTTCCCAGGTTTTTCTGAAACCATCCTGCTCATCATTTCTCACAATAGTATTCCATCACAATCCTATGCCGCATCTTGTTCAGCCATTCTCCAATTGATGGGCATCCCCTCAATTTCCAATTCTTTGTTACCACTAAAAGAGGTGCTATAAATATTTTTATACAATAGGTCCTTTTGCTCTTTATTTTTTATCTCTTTAGGATACAGACCTAGTAGTGGTATTGCTTTGGGTGTAGTTCCAAATTGTTCTCCAGAATGATTGGGCTAGTTCACAACTCACCAAAAGAGCATTAGTGTCCCAGTTTTTCCACATTCCCACCAGCATTTGTCATTTTCCTTTTCTGTCATGTTAGACAATCTGATAGGTATAAGATAGTATCTCAGAGTTGTTTTAATTTGCATTTCTCTAATCAGTGGTGATTTAGAGCATTTTACACATAATTATTGATAGATTTGATTATTTTTTTCTGAAAGCTGCTTGTACATATCCTGTGACCACTAATCAACTGAGGAATAGCTCTTATTTTTTATAAATTTGGCTTAGCTCTCTATATATTTGAGAAATGAGACCTTTATCAGAGAAACTTGCTATAAATTTTTTCCCCATTTCCTGTTTTCAGGAAAGTCTTTAATCACTTTTTTGCTTATATTTTTAAAGTGAGGATGAATAACTTGAGAACCCAAAGCTGTAAAATATCTTATCTGTTCCAAAGAGTTTAGAGAATTTTTTTCCAAAAAAGAAGAAACAAGAGCAAAAACCTCAGGTACTACAAAGCTTTAAAGATGAGGTCCACAGTTAGAATGGCTCAGATTAATTAGCAATCCACACTATAGTAAATGAAGAATGTATACTGCCTACCTTATGAGATACAATTGTGTGGCCAGTCAATCAAGACAGTACATTACTGCATATCCCTAGGACAAGCCTTTCAGCTAGACAATTAGCTGGGCACAGAATTTAATAGCTAAAGCTATTAAAAGAAAACAGGCTAGATTGTTTTTGGAAAGAGATGTAGTACTTTTAGTGATCCTAACATGCTCCCAAGAAAAAAAAAACATAAATATGTTTTCCAAGATGCCATAGATACAAAAAATGGAACAACACAATTTCCAAGAAATTAAGGTTTCAAATAGGACTCAAAGAAAAATGGAGAGATGTATAATATATTAAAATAAGCTGCAGTATATTTCCAATGATGACTTACGCTCAAGAAGTATTGTAATGGATATCATTGAGGAAATTTATGATAAAAAAAGAGGAGCATCAGTGATATAGCCTAAGCAAAGCATGCAGATTTATAGCCCAAGGGCTCCATTGATACCACCAAAATGTAAAAATATGCTGGATTAGTCCTCTGATGAAAATCTAAGGAAGAATGTGAGCAAAAAGTTCATAGACTGAGAAGGAATGACTGGATTGTTGTCCACACCAATAGGGAAATATCTATATCGATGAAATAATAGATCCATTAATGTAGAGGAATGTGTTTGCAGACAGACCCTATATACCTAGTACTTTTCTCTAGAAAGAGCCTTTTTTATTAGGAAAAATATCTGACCTACATTTCCAAGAAGCCCATACATAAATCTGCAACATGGAAATATCTCCTAGCATAGATTCTGATTAGATAAGAATACTTTCAACCTAGCCATTTTCAAAAAAAGGCTACAATAGTCCTCCAAGTATTGTGAAAGGCTGATGATGCCTGGTTTGAGGCACAGGAAGGAAAAGAAGAAAGAGGGGAGGAAACGGAAACCGTGTTTTGACCACGCTGAAGATTCAGAGGGAGACTATGAAAATAGGTTGACACATAAGTCAAGTAAGTAAAAGATGTAAGTGGCATGAACTTAGCCCCAAACTCTTGGACTCCAGTTAATAAGAGGCAAATGCTTGCTAGGAGCTGTGTCAAAATTGAAAGGGATCAATCCATCAATTAAAGTACAATTAAATTTATATTATCAATCAAATCAATGGATGTTATCTTTGTACTACAATTAAAGTACTATTTTAAAGTTTTTTATTTTGATAGTCATACCCAGTTATTTTAACTTTATGTCACTTCTATATTTTCCTCATTATTACCTAGATAGTTAAGGTATACTTCTATTTCATGACTCTACTAAAGCCCTACTCTAAAGATTCATCATACAGAAGAGGATCTTGGGCCAATCGCTGGGAGGTTCTACCAACGTAGAAAGGCTTAAAATATGGCCCTGGTGACGGACAATGTGTTCATTTCCCAAGGAATTGCTTAAGCAGAGAAAAATCCTGGCTTTTCTGGTTGCCTTCAAGTCCCAATTAAAATTTCACTCTTTGTAAGAATCCTTTCTTGATCCCCCTTAATTCTAGTGCCTTCCCCACTGTTGATTATCTCCAATTTATCCTATATAGCTAGTTTATATATAGCTGTTTGCATGTTCTCTCTCCCATTAGACTGAGCTCCTTGTGGGGAGGGACTGGCTTTTGGTGGAGATTTGGAGAGGTATTTCTTTTGCCTTTCTTTGCATCTTTGGTACTTAACACAGCCTGACATATAGTAGGTGTTTAATAAATGCACATCAGTTGACTAACAATTCCAGACTTTTCAGACAGAAACTGCAGTAAGTACCACAAGTTGTAATTATAAGTAGGTGTAGAAGTCAAAGACCATTATAAGCATGGTAGTTCTCCAGGATACGATATCCTCTCCCACTTTTCTGCATAGTTAAATCACATCAGTGGTACTCACCTTGCTTTTCCAAGAACCAAAGATATGCATTCTCAGAATTACTAGGGTCAGCAGGAGCTCTGTCACTATGTTAAATAGAATCTTCACTCTCTTGTGGATATAGGGAGAGGGAGCTGGGCAATATTTTTTAAAATACATAAAGGGGTTGGACTAGATCTCTGAGGTGCTGCTATTCTCAAGGCCCCTGACACTCTGAATGACCACCAGATCATTGATCTTTTTACTTATAGCAACACATGAAGACCACTTAATAAGGGAGGAAGAAACTACCATTTACATTGGTCATAGGATTCAGAACTGGAAGAGATGTTGCAGGTCATTTAGTTCAGAGATGCCGAAGATCACCAAAGTTGGAAATAGAAGAACCGAGTTTTAAATGTGGTTCTTCTGACTCCAAATCCAATGTTCTTTCCACTCCACTGTCTTCTACATAATAGACTCAAACACATATGCACTCAGAAGAACTTTCCATGTTCTAAAGGTCATGTTCACATTCAGAGTCTGGGTCCATTGGTTTCCCCCAAGCACTATCTTTTACCATGCAGAGACTTCTGAACCTCACCTAAGCATTTAGAGGCAGCTGGTAGCACAGGGTATAAAACACTGGATCTGGAGTCAGGGAGACCTGAGTTCAAATCTGGCCTCAGATTCTGCCTAGCTTATGACCCCGGGCAAGTCAGGTAACCTCAGTTTTCTCAACTACAGAATGGGAAAACAATAGCACCTACCTCCCAGGGTTTTTGTAAATATCAAATGAAGGGCTATTTGTAAAGTGTTTTGGAAAATTTTAAGTACTATATAAATGCTAACTATTTATTACTAATCATTATTATATGCAATATAGTTCTCTAAATCACTCTCTCACCCCATAGGATTGTCACAGAGTTTACAACCTGTCTAATTAGCATCATGGACAGGAGTTGTCCCCTTCAGGCTGATCCTAAAAGCCAGTCCCCAGGTACATCACACAGAATCAATTAACAAGGTCCACATGTAATGATTGATCCATTTCAAATTCTTCCATGCTGCAAGATTCCCCACCGTTGATTAGTTTCATGCTTTTAAAAACCACTCCCCAGGATTCAAACCTCTATGTGCATTCAATAACCTACCTAATAGCCCCTTTACAATATACCACAGGTGCACCCAGTGGGTTGCTCTCATTCCTACCACAATAAATTTGGAAAACATTTCCATAAATATCTCTGATATCAGACCTTGATTAGAAATGTAAGGATAATTGGCAAACAAAGGCCAGCCCTTAGAGTATACATGGATTTGCCCTTCCTAGTAAGTTATACACAGCATTCACAATATTCCTTCCCTGCTGCCATTCCAAGACATGGAACTTCAATTATGATGATCTAAGGTTAGTACTATATGATGATGAAAGCCTTCTGATTGGCTCCAGAGATGGAAAGACTTGTGATTCAGGAGGGTCTGAGCCAGAACATAGAATACATACAAAAAGGTTCAAGTAGACAGTCACCTTCTTTCCTCAAAGCTTTTTTTGGGGCGGGGGGGTGGGGGAAATATATAAGTACTTATATGCACCTATTATGTGCCAGGAACTCTGCTAAGCACTTCACAAACATTACCTGATTTTGATGCTCATATAAACTTCATGAGGTAGGTGCTATTTTTTTTTACATGTGAGGAAATTGAGGTCAAGGTTAAGCAATTTGCCCAGGGTCACACAGCAAGTAAGTGTCTATAGCTGGATTTGAACTCAGGTCTTTCGGACTCCAGACTCAGCATTCTGTCAACCGCACTACTAGCCAATGAAAAAAGAGGCCCGAAATGAACTACTAGATGGGAAAAGAAAGTGGTCCCCTTTGACAACCATCCTGCCAGCATGTGCCCAGGGATGTGCTGTTAGAGGTTTAACTAGATCTCTATGCAGGGGGCGGGGCGGGGGGAAGGGGAAATGTATACATCATATGCTTTTAAGGTTAATTTGCATTATTAACATTTTCTCCATCACTTTCTTAAATCTAGACAATCAACAAAACAATAAATCAAGTCTCGGTTCTTAGCGTCTGCCAATTTCTGAGGTATGAATGCTTACACCATAAGCCACTGGGACCTGGCTCCAGCACACCACTCTGTGCATCCCTGAGTTTATGCTGCCTCAGTTCATTTTGTGCTTATTTTTCCTAAACTTAAGTAAATGAATATTGGACTCACTTATTCATTTGCAGCTTATTTCAATAAATGGTGTACAGTGTTGATCTAAACCTAAACTCAACTGCTTTCCAGTACACACAGACATTATTTTTTAATACACAAGTTCTTGCTTTATTTATATAGTTTTGAAGTTGTATTTATGCAAGTCTTAAATACATTTCATAAGTGAACAGATATTTTATTTATTTTGTTGTTATTTGGAATGAATTTTTTTCTATATCCCTGTCATTGTTTCCACTAAAGAGTCAAATAATTTTATGAGTTTATTTTTTCCTAAAATTCCATTGAAAATAGAGGGGCGGAGCCAAGATGGCAGCTAGAAAGCAGGGACTAGCATGAGCTCCCCATCAAGTTCCTCCAAAAACCTATAAAATGGCTCTGAACCAATTCTAGAACTGCAGAACCCACAAAATAGCAGAGGGAAGCCTGGCTCCAGCTCAGGACAGCCGGGATGGTTGCTGGGTGAGGTCTTGCATGCACAGAGCTGGGAGCAGAGTAGAGCAGAGCCCAGCATGGGCAGTGTGGATCAACCAGACCAGGAGCCAGGTGAAGCGTGCCCTAGCATCCTGAATCAGTGAGCTGCAGCAGTTACCAGACTTCTCACCCCACAAACACCAAAGACAACAGAGAAGGTTAGTGGGAAAAGCTGCGGGGGACAGAGTGAAAGAAGGAGCTGGCAGTTTGGCCACCACCCCGGGAGCAGGAGAGATGGGGCAGCTACAGAACTACAGCTGCAGTTGCTTCTGGCCCCAGGCCCACTTGGTGGGAGGAATTAAGTGGAAGATCAGAGCAGGAGTGCAGAGCCTGCTGAAGATCTAAGTCTAGTCCAGGTAGGGGGTTCTTGGGGAAGGAGGATTGCTGGTGTGGTGGAGCTAGCTGTAATTACTCTGAAATCAACAATGCATCCCCCCAAGCTTGGACCATAGTACCCTTTACTCTACAAGCAGTCATATCCTGCTGAAAAACTCAAGGATCAAGTAAGTTGACTGGGAACATGGCCAGGCAGCGAAAACGCACCCAGATCCAGTCTCAGACTTTGGAATCTTTCTTTGGTGACAAAGAAGACCAAAACATACAGCCAGAAGAAGTCAACAAAGTCAAAGAGCCTATAACAAAAGCCTCCAAGGAAAACATAAACTGGTCTCAGGCCATGGAAGAGCTCAAAAAGGATTTGGAAAAGCAAGTTAGAGAAGTAGAGGAAAAATTGGGAAGAGAAATGAGAAAGATGCAAGAAAACCATGAAAAACAAGTCAATGACTTGCTAAAGGAGACCCAAAAAAATACTGAAAAATATACTGAAGGAAACAGCACCTTAAAAAATAGACTAACTCAAATGGCAAAAGAACTCCAAAAAGCCAATTAGGAGAAGAATGTCTTGAAAGGCAGAATTAGCCAAATGGAAAAGGAGGTCCAAAAGACC
>CM053622.1:346790049-346818154 GCA_028646595.1 Phalanger gymnotis | reverse complement strand
GGGAAGGGAAGAGGGGAGAGAATTTGGAACTCAAAGTTTTAAAAACAGATGGTCAAAAACAAAAAAAAAAGTTTTTCATGCAACTAGAAAATAAGATACGCAGGCAATGGGGAATAGAAATTTATCTTTCCCTACAAGAAAGGAAGGGAAAAGGGGGTGGGAGGGGAATGGGGTGACAGAAGAGAGGGCTGACTGGGGAACAGGGCAACCAGAATATATGCCATCTTGGAGTAGGGGAGAGGGTAGAAATGGGGAGAAAATTTGTAACTCAAACTCTTGTGAAAATCAATGCTGAAAACTAAATATATTAAATAAAAAGAAAAAAAGAAAAAATTCTATTGAAAATATAAATTATTTCAATTAATTTCATTAATCTCTGGTCTTTTCTAAGGAAACCATTATCCTGTCTTTAGATCTAATTTTGTCTCCTCTTAACCATATTTATTTATTCAACTTTTTTATTATTTCTATAATTAGCATTTTTACTTATTTCCATAGCTAATATTTCAATATAACTAATACTGGTAATTTAATATATCTAATATATTTATGGAGCTACTCTATATCAAACAATATTTGGAGATAATAATCATCTTGTTCTCATTAAAGTTCTTCCAATATTTCTCCATTACAAATAATTCTGGGTCTTGGCTTTAGTTTCCTACTATTTATCATCTTAAGGAAACATGTTTTTATTCCTGCTTTGTTCAGTATTTTTTAAAATCAGTGAGTGTTGGGTTTAGTCAAAGGTTTTTTCTGCATATGTTATTGATATAATCATGTGGGTTTATTATTAATATAATTTATTCTATTATTAGTCTTCTGTCAAATTATTCCTTCATTTCCATCATAAATCCAACCTAGTCAATGTTAATAATTTGAAAAATATACTTGGTATCTTTTTAATTGATGTCTTTACTCATCATTCTGCATTAATATAAATTAATGATAGTGATCTATATTGTTCTTTCTCTGCTTTACCTCTTCCTGGTTTGGATGTCAGGACCATAATAGCTTCATTTAAAAAGTTTAGTTAAGTGCTTTCTTTAATTTTGTGAAAAATTAATGTAGGATAGGGGCTAATTGTTCTTTAAATATTTGATGATTCACTTACAAATCCCTCTGGACTCAAGGTTTATTTTAATTTTTCTTTCATAGTTAATTTACGGCTTATTCAATTTATCTTTTTAAGGATGGGTTGTTTATACTCCCTACAACATATGTGTCAAACACATGGCTCCCACTCCCCACTGCTGCAGAAAACAGGTTAAAATGTAATTGGTAAATATTTAACAAAAAAATAAATAAAAATGTTAATATGTAGTTTTCTAAATCAATATGTCACCTGCACAAATCCTTATGTACTTACTGGCCCCATTTCTATTTGAGTTTGACACTGCTATTGTTGTCAGAGTGTTTCATATTTTTGTAAATATTCACCTATTTCATTTAAATTTCCATTTTTGTTTGCATAAAGTCAGAGGTGGTCATTTCTGACAATTTCCCTTATTTTTTCTCTACTCGTAAATTTGCCCTTCTCATTTTTAACTCTGACCATTGATCTTTCTCTATTTCTCTATCTCTGTCTCTGTCTCTCTGTCTTTTTCTCTATCTATCTCTCTTTCTCTGTCAAACTATCTGACACTTTTTTGGAAGAATGAGGACTAGCATTTAAGAGATTCTTGGTAAGTTTGGGAAAAACAGTTTCAATTGAGAGTTGGACTCAAAAGCAAAATTACAAAAGAATGAGAAGTGAGAAAAAGGTAAGGAAATGGAGGCAATGAGTATGGGTATTCCTTTGTAGGAGTTTATGAAAGAAGGAAAAGATAGAGGATCATATATTGTTAGTTTACAGTGAAGTGAATTTTTTTTTTGTTTTTTGTTTTTATTTTTAAGGAAGGAAGAGACCTGGGCATATTGGTGGACATCAAATCAAAGAAACTACAAAACCCAAATGTCATTGTGATTCACAAGTGTGGCCTGGCAGCCAAAAATCTAATGCAATCTCAAATGCAGTGAGAGGCAGTATCCTGGATTTGGGAGTCAGTAGTTCTACTATGACTCCTGACTATATGTGACATATTGTAGGCAGTTATGGGTACTACCTTTTCAGGACATTGACGATTTAGATAGCACCCTGCAGAATGTGACCAGGATGATGAGGCATTAAGAACATGCTTGAAGGACTGAACATATATAGCCTGAAGAAGAGAAAAAAACTCAAGGGAGACGTAATGCTATCTCCCAGTATCTGGAGGGCTGTGATATGAATGAACCACTGACTTCTGTTTGGCTCTAGAGGAAAGAACGCAAAGATATAGATAAAAGAGTCAAAGAGGCCAGTTCAGGTTTGATGTCTGGAAAAATATCTGAATCATGAGAGTTGTCCAAAAGTGGAATGGCCTGCCTCTGGAGGTGTTAGATGTCCCTTCACTGGAGATTTCCAAGCAGATGCTAGACTATCATTTGTCTAGTATGTGGTGGTGGAGATTCTTTTTGTGTCTGGATAGAACAAGATTGCCACTAAGGTCCCTTATGCAAGAGGGACTGGGCAGGAGGAGGTCAGAGAGGGGAAGAGAGATCTGATAACCATCTTTAAATTAAAAATAAGCATCACGAAGAAGAAAGATTAGATCACTCTTTTTGCCCTCAGAAAGCAGAACTAGCTGCAAGGGATGAAAAGTACAGGGAAGTTGATTTTACTTCAGTAAAAGGGAAAACTCCATGATGATTAGAGCAAGCCAAATGTGGAATAGGCCAACTCAGGAGATAATGAGTTCCCTCTCACTAACAAAGGTTTGAAGACCACTTGTCAGGTATATTATAAAAGGCAGTCTTGTTAGACAAAGGAATATGTGGAACTATATGGTCTGTGAGGTGCCTTCCAGCAATGAGGTTTTGCCAATCTGAGGTTACTTAATTTTCTATACCAGAAATTTTACTTGTTACTTTCACAGGATGTCAATTACCACTAAGTTGGGTTTTTTTTATTCTCATAGCTAGCATATGTTTATAAGGTGTTTTATAAATATTATTTTATTCTCACAAAAACCTTCATAAAAATATTATACCCTTTTTACATTATCTTTTTTATCATCCCCTTTTAAGAGGAAACTGAGACAGACGGTTTATTACAATACGATTAATTCACACTACATCTAATTTTTTCTTCTTTATGCTTCAATGCTCTGATGGATCTGTGATCTCATTAAGGTGAGTACTCCCTACAATGATGCAGACTGAAAACCATCTCTGCCTGACCATCCAGAGCAATATATCAATTCCTTCCATAAATCCCTGATGGGGGTCCAGTCAAAGTTTTGGGGACCTTGTTTTAGATCTCTGGACATTGCAAAGATACATATGGAATATCAGACATCCTTAACTCATATTACATAATGGATCTGCTTTCTTTTCCAGTTCTACATCTTCAGTGACATCCTTTTTGGCTCTTCTGTACAATTCTTCGTTGCTAAGATATTGCAGCCTATTCACACAAAGTACTTCTCTAATGACCCTTGGCTGACTCATGATGCTAATTCTTTAGAGAGTTTGGTGTTTCTTGATTTGCAGCCTTATAGCATCACCAGAAAAATATTAGGGTTAAAAAGATGAACCTTGGTTCATCTTTGTTGAACATTGTTTCAGAGAGAATTTTGAAGTCATTATATACACTTCCCAATGTCCCAAAAGCAACCTGCCCCCTATCTTCTCCAATTCTGAGTCCAGTCAACCTTCATAACATGAGGGGAAAAAAAGAAAAAGAGAAATACTGACATTTCTGTGATGATTATTCCAATTATTATTTCAGAAAGCAATATCCACCCACTTGGAAATCATCACTTAGGAGCAGTTTCTAATGCTTTTTACCTTTTTTCTTTCATTTCTTTAGCATGAATATTTTTTACATTTTGAATTATGTCCTATTGTTTTTATTATTACAGAATCATAGAATTTTCTTACCTGAAATGAATCCTAGAGATTATCTAGTGAGATGCTTTTTGTTTGTTCACATGCTTGTTTGCTTTGTTTTGCTTTTTGGTTTTGGTTCTGACCCATAATTTTGTCAGAGTGCTGAGCCCTTGTTATGGAAATTCCTTCCTCCAAGGCAGACCAACTACTCATCTGACATTTCTTGCCTTAGTGAGTTGCCTCATGCACTGAGAATTAAGGGATGCAGCTATGTTCACACAGCTGACCTGTGTCAGAGTTAGGCCTTGAACCTAGGACTTCCTGTCTCCAAGGCCAGCCCTCTATTCACTACAACACTCTGGCTCTCAAGCCTTCATTTTTTCAGAAAAAAAAAACTGAAGCTAGAATCTTAGCACTAATGACAGAACACAGATACCCTGACTCCCCAGCCCAGTGGGCTTTCCAGTCACCATGTTATCAGTCATTGATCACAATGATCTTCTGAGAAATGTCAGTATTATTATGTACATTTTACAGAGGAAGCAACTAACATATTAACTGTTTTCAAATGAAGCTTGCACTTTCTAGATATTGAATCATTCATCTTTGTCTTTTTTAAAGCAGGCATGCAAATGTGTGACCCACTCTGGAGTCCTATACATGTGATAGTACGCTCTTCTCCATTCCCATTGAAACTAAAGAAAGGAGGAAATGGACTAATGTTTCAACTGGGCAAGATTTAGGACAGGTTTCTACAAAATTGATTAAAGTATTCCATTCTAAGTCTCTGGAGCACTACAGGTCATCTTAAATGGACAAAAAGAATCTCAATTTTTTGGGGTCCCATCATGTAATTCAACTATCTATACCAACAACTGAAATATTAATTCTGCCTTATCCCTCTATGCTCAAATAGATATCTTCAAAATGATTATTAGTAGTAACTTTATGATTGTAAGTATTGAGCAACAATGGAACCTGTGGAGACGCACTGGAAACCCTGGATTTGCCCAATTATCTAAGAAAAGGATACCCCACTATGACTATGACATAAAATTGGGGCAATCCTATTTGATGTCAAGAGATCCACTTTCTAACCTCTAAAGATCTATCTCAGTCCTAGGAAGTTATGTACTTCAGGTTTTTCATGCTTATAAGCATGAAATTTGGTTCTTTAGTATTTCTCTAACCTAAGTTAGGAAAATTAAGAATCTAGTTTGGATGCTGTTCAAAGCAGCTTCCACCCCCTGCAGACAAAGGAAAGGATACCACAATAGCATTCTTGGAAAGGAGCTTTCTCCACACTCCCAACCTTTTCTATGAACTCAGGCCTGCCCTCCCCACTTCTGGATGATCCTCTATCATAGTCCAATCTAAGCAACTATTTTTAGTTTTCTGAGCCAGTATTTTCATTTTCCTGATTGTCATAATAGGATCCTGTTTTCCCACTTCCAGCCAGTAATTGTATGATTTATTGTGAAAAGTAATTGAATAACAGAGCTAAGCAAATAGAACACTGTATTTATCCAAGCTTACAGAGATGTCTGATAACTTCTATAAATTGTCACAGAAAGCATCACTGAAGTTCAGTGGGATGGAGGAGGGGGTGAGCCAATGGTTCTGGAAGCACTGGAAAAGGCTAGCACTGTACATTTCCTTTAGCAATTTTCTAGACTTCTCTTCAGTATTGACATGATGCAAGTCTGAAGTAAGTCTATCTTTGGGTGATATATATAAATTTAAAAGTTTTTATCCACAAGAAAAGTAATCAAATCCATAGCATCCATATTGAAGTCATGATCTAATCTAGCATTTATATACATGAATGAAAATCATTTATTATGCACATCTTGATTTTATTTTTAATATTTCCCATTAAAAGTCATTTAATGCTCATAGATTTTTTTATCTGCTGACAGATTTTTCAGCTTATCGTAAACTAACTCCTTTTAATCTAAAATATGCAGGTGGACCTGTGAGACGATTAAATTTTATATTTCCTCCAACAATGCAGATTGTAATCCATCCATGCCTGCCCACTTTGTGTAACTCTTGTCCAGGAGTTCACCATGGGGAGTCCACCCAACATTCTGAAGAACTTCCTTGTTCCTGAGATCAAGAGAATAGCAACAGAAAGCTTGACCTTTCTACCTGTAATCCCTTACCCTTGCCAGGTGACCAGCCTATTTTCTTTTCTGTTCATATATTTCCCCCATGACATCTTTTATTCCTGTTCTTTTTTGCTGTTCCCTACTTGTCATATGTTATAGGGTACTTGCATCAATCATATATCTCTCTATTGCTTTCTGGGTGATACTCACTTTCAATGCTCCAGAGACTAATTTATTCTATATTTCATAGCCATACAAAGCTGGTAGAATATTGGTATTAAAATGATGAGACTTTCTTTACAGGAAAAGTTTGGAATCATTAAAGAAGCATAGCAATTTTTTAACGTAATCCAGCCTGCTCCCTGTTCTCTTCTTCCTTTTTAATTCTCAGCTTCACTTGCTATTGTCCCAGATATACACACTGATGGACAGGCTTTATACATAGTCCATCCAAATATCAGTCATAATTTGGGCAATAGGAATTCTTCATTCACTTGGTCATTCCTGTATAGAGGGTCAGATCAAGCTCTTTTGAATGGTTACTAATAGATCTCTTCCTAGAAGGTCTGAAATGCTTTGGAGCCCTGATGCAGTCAGTATAACATCATCTGAAAACAGTAGCTACTAGAAGACCTCAACCATCTACTAGGAATCCATCTTCTATTTGGACTCTGTGTTGGATCTCCTCAATCACAGTGATAAACATTATTGGCAAACATGCATATCCATGTTTTATGTCTCGCCTGAGTTCTATGGACAGATGGTTGTTTAACAGTCGTATTTGTTTCGTCATGTCTTTCAAGGAATCTTTAATGCTTTATATGTGTAGATGGTGGAACTCTGTTGGAAGATAATTATTAAGGCAGTGCTTTGCTGTAACGAAGCAAATGTTTTGGTAATCAACAAATAATAAGCACAGTAAGATCTTATATTCTCCAGGTAATCGTTGTTCAGATTTGATGTATTAGCATTTTCTCCAAATATTTTATTGTTTTCCTTACTCTATTATGTAAGTAGAGATGTCATACCATAATATTGAGTGTTGGTTATGGAGTCAAGAAAACATGGATTCAAGTCTACTTTCTGCCATCCGTTAGCTATATGGCCCTGGAAAGTTCACTAAAACTTAGCTATGTATCTCAGACAAAGCCCCTAAGGCTTAATGGAGATTCTTTTTCAGGATATGACTTGAGCTAGATAACCATTAAAGTCTCTTCAGTCTCCAAAATTCTATGATTCTGAGATCAGTCCTGAAGAGTTCACTATCCTTGAAGCCAATAATATTTGGAATTTAGATTTCAACCTCTTCTATATGTAGTCAGCAAAAAATCTTGCTGCCTTCCCAAAATATAAACATAATGAATTTGAAGTGTAACATGTAATTTGTTATAGCATAAATAGGTTTGGTGGCTCTGTGGGAACTTTTGGTTTCAAAAGCATAAAGCAGGGCAAGTGAGACTCTGAGATAGAATAATGCAACTGATTTCGTTATATGGCTTGTGGAAGCAGAGAAGTGATCTGAGCAGGACATACTTCTACAGTGTATTTCAATTTGCAGCAGCACCAGGACCTTCAGGGTTGGTCAATCAGTCTTGTGCTGGCAAGTGAACAGGGGTTTAATATGTCTTGGGATCATAGATTTAGAGCTGGAAGTAACATTGAAGAACATCCAGTTCAACCCCTCCTTTTACAGATGAAGAAACTGAAGCTGAAAGGTTATTATTACTTGTCCAAGGCTACATAAGTAATAAGTTTCTGAACTAAGATTGGAACTCAGGTCCTCCATCTCCAATCACTCTCCACTGTAATATGTACTCTCCTTTGTCAGCACAAAACCAGTGACTATGATCTTGAGTAAAGAATTTCCTAAGCTCTTTTGAAGATAAAAAAAACCATTATCTTCAGCAATTTCTGGCTAGGATCTAAGCACAGGAATAAATTCTTGCTTACCTAACCTAGTCAAATCAGTGTTGTTCAGTATTTTGAGGGATAAACTTAAGTAACCAAATAAATATTAAAGCTGCTACTCTTCATTGCCTTTTTCAAATGGAGTTGGTATTTAATAATAAATCACATTTCCATGATGTCTAGGTAGTGCAGTGAATAGATTGCCAAGCCTGGAATCAGGAAGACCTGAGTTCAAATCTTGCCTCAGTCACTTAGTAGCTGAGTGACCCTGAGCAAGTCACTTAACCCTATTTGCCTCTGTTTACTCATCTGTAAAATGGGCTGGAGAATAAAATGGCAAGCCATTCCAGTATCCATGCCTAGAAACCCCAAATGGGGTCACAGAGAGTCAGACAAGACATAAATGACCCAACAAGAACAACAGCAACACATTTCTATAGCTCTTTAAGGTTTAAAGAGTATTTTTCCTACAATAATTCTATAATGTCAGTAGTACAAATAGTATTTGTTCCATTTCATAGATGGAGAAATTTAGGCTGAGGAAGATTAAATTTGGGTTCATAAAGTGAGTAAGTGGCATAGCCAGAGCTTAAACCTAAGTCTTTTGGCTCCAAGTCAGTGTTCTTCAAGCAAAATGAAAATTCTTTGAGAAGCAAGGACTATCTCATTTTTGGATTTGTATACACAACACTTAGCACATAGTGTTATTTGTTTTTAGTCATTTTTCAGACATGACTGACTCTTTGTGACCCCTTTCGAGATTTTCTTGGCAAAGATACTGGAGTGGTTTGCCATTTCCTTCTCCAGCTCATTTGACAGATGAGGAAACTGAAGCAAACAGGGCTAAGTGACTCACCCAGGGTCATACAGGTGGTAAGTGTCCAAGACCAGATCTGAACTCGTCTTCCTGATTCCAGGCCTGGCACTCTATCCACTGTGTGACCTTGTTACTCAAGCAGATAGTTAAGTACTTGATAAATATTTGGTAATTGATTGCATTAATTGATTGAGACTGTACTTTCCCATTCTTTTAGCAACAATAAATATAATTACGAAGCAAGATTACAAGGGGTGCATGACAATTGCTAAAGTTGTTTCCAGATTGCCCATGTTCAACTATGCTTTTTTTCCTTTTTATTAAGAAATGGCAAACAACTCCAGTCAGACACAATCACTAAACTGATGGTTTTGCTTAACTTTTTTTAAAAGAGAAAGTACAATGGAGGCCATGAGCTATTATTGTGACAAGAGAGTCTATAAATCATTTTTAAAGAGAAACTAAGGGAGGAAATAGGCCAGTGAAAGAGTAATATTCCTGAATCAGAAGACTTGGCAATGAGTATTTGTTCTGACACTCATGAGTGGTGTGACCAAGGGCAAACCATGTTACCTATGTGAACCTCAGTTTTATCATCCGTAAAATGGAGATAATAATACTTTTACTACATACCTTACAGAGTTGTTATAAGAAAAGTGTCTTACAAAATTTTAAATATAAATTGAACTATGAAGGAGTTGTTATTAGGCTAGGTAACAAGCATTTATTAATTGTTCATTTGGGGCCATGCACTGTGCTAAGCATTGAGAATACAAACACAAGCAAAAAGACAGTCCCTGCCCTCAAGGATCTTATATTGTAATGAGGGAAGACAACACACAAAAAGGACCGAAAAGGGGGTGGAGGAGTGGAATGAAGATAGCTGCATGGAGGCATGGATTTGAAGTCTGAAATGTCAGAAGCAAAGCCATGGGGGAAATGAAGATTGGCTATCCTGGTCCCCAGCCCAAAATAGAGGCACCAGAAGGAACTCACCATTGAGAGAAAGGAGCTGGCCTCACAAAGTGATTTTTTCAGGGTAACCCATCAGAGCAGTGAGAGTGGGGACAAAAATTTTCTTGATATGGGGGTGGTAGACAGCATTATTAAGATACTATTAAGTTTTATATCTTAGCTGGACATGAAAAGTTGTCTCTTGCTAATCACATTTAAAAAGTCGTCCCCACTCTCATATTGGTAAAGGATAATTATGATCTGCTAATGGATAATTATGATTGAATTGGTCATTACTTAGGATTGTTTGATTTGTACTACTAAGTGGTCCTGTGGGCCTTGAGGATATACTTGAAGTAATAATTTGAAGGTGGAGACCATTTCACGAATGAACTCTGGAATTCTTTTCTTGCCATATTTTCTACATTGCTTATATAAAATAATTATTCTGATTAGTGAATGATTCCTATGTCTATATGTAGAAATGCCTTTTTATTTGTTCAAATTGACCAAAACATTTTCTTAAATATATTTTGTGTAATATTTTATTTGTATACAGTGCTGTCTTTTAAATATTTAGCTAGAATATTTTTTATTTTTAATTAAAATTTTTTTTAATTACATCAGAACAATTTTAACATTTTTTTTAAAGTTTTGAGTTGCAAATTCTAATTCTCCCACTCCTTTCCCCTCCTGCCTCCCTGAAATGGTATGCAATCTGATATAGGTTATACATGAGCAACATGTAAAACATTTCCATATTATTCATTTCATAAAAGAAGACTTAAACAAAAAAAAAGAAGGTAAAAATAGTATGTTTCAGTCTGTATTCAAACAACAGCAGATAGCATATTTCATTATGAGTCCTTTGAGACTGTCTTTGATAATTGTACTGCTGAGAATTGCTAAGTCATTCACAATTCTTCTTCATACAGTTTTGCTGTTGCTGTGTATAATGTTCTCCTGGTTCTGCTCACTTCATTTTGCATCAATTCATGTAAGTCTTTCCAGGTTTTTCTGAAATCATTCTGCTTGTCATTTCTTATAGCAAATATTTCATCGAACTCATATACCATAGCTTGTTTAGCATTCCCCAAAGGATAGGCATCCCTTTGATTTCCAATTCTTAGCCACCACAAAAAAAAGTCACCACAAATATTTTTGTACATGTGGGTCCTTTTCCTTTTTTTATATCTCTTTGGGATACAGACCTAGCAGTGGTATTGCTGGATCAAAGGGCGTGCACAATTTTCTAGATGTTTGGGCATAGTTCCAAAATGGTTGGATCAGTTCACAATTCCATCAACAATGCATTAGTGTCTCAGTTTTCCCACATCCCTTCCGACATTTGTCATTTTCCTTTTTTATTATATTAGCTAATGTGACAGGTGTGAGGTGTGACAGAACAGCTCAAAGTTGTTTTAATTTCCATTTCTATAATCAATAGTGATTGAGTTATCTGAAAACTGACTGTTCATATCTTTTGACCATTTATCAATTGGAGAAGGACTTGTGTGCTTATAAAGTTGTCTCAATTCTCCACATATTTGAGAAATAGGGCCTTTATTAAAGATACTTGTTGCAAAAAACATTTTTTCCAGTTACATGCTTTCCTTCTAATTTTGATTGCATTGGTTTTGTTTGTATAAAAACTTTTCAATTTTGGTTTGATTTTATATACTTATATAATTTTATTGTATAATATGTAATTATATAATATATAAATATGTTATATAATTTATATAATTATATTATTTTAATTTAGTTTTATATAATCAAAATAATCTGTTTTACATTTTGTAATGCTCCTTGTATCTTGTTTGGTCCTAAATTCCTCCCTTATCCATAGAGCTGATGGGTAAACTATTCCATGTTCTCCTAATTTGCTCATGGTATCACCCTTTATCCATAAATCATGTACCCATTTTGACTTTATCTTGCTATACAGTGTGAGATGTTGGTCTTACACCTAATTTCTGCATTACTGTTTTTCAGTTTTCCCAGGTGTTTTATCAAATAATGACTTTTTTGTTCCAAAAGCTTGAATCTTTGGATTTATCATATATTGGATTACTGTGGTCTTTTACTATAATGTATTGTGTACCTAATCTATTTCATTGATCCATCACTTTATTTCTTAGCCAGTACCAGACTGTTTTGATAATTAGTGCTTTATAATAAAGTGTGAGATGTGGTAAGGCTAGACCACCTTCCCATGTCACTTTTTTCATGGATTCTGTAGGTATTCTTGAGTTTTTGTTCTTCTAGATAAATTTAAGCATGATATTTTTAAAAAGTTAAGGTATAACATGACAAATAAAAATATGTGTTATCTTTTATTCAAAAAGTTGTTCAGGGTGTATATTGCTAGATTTAACAAAATCCAGTCAAACTGTTCACTTATGCACATTATCCAGAATTATTTTTCTTGAAGTACCATTTTTACACTTATTCTGTCACTGAAAATTCTTATGCATTATACATTATAGTTGAGCATGTAAAGGGGTGGAAATAAAGTCATTATGTTTAAAAATAATAATATTGCAGAGCAGTTGGATATTCCAGGGTAAAGAGGCTCTAGGAGCTGAGGGAAGTTCCAGGATGAGACAGCAGCTAAGTAATGATTTTGATGCCCAGAAATTCAGGAGTAGAGGTGGGAGGGGAAAGTAACAACATTTGTTGTTATCATTATTATTATCATCATTATCATTTATGTATTTACAAAGTCTGATACCAGGCAAATGTGGGAAAATGTTGTTGCAAGGTCATAATTCTTTTCATTCTTTATAATTTGTTTTATTTGACATAATTATAAAAGTATCCTCCAGACACACACAAAAGCTTTAATACTATAGCATTGGGTACTGAGAGGAAAAAGGTGGGGGGAGGGAGTATAGATTCAGAAAGGAGCTAATGTTTTGAAATCACCTGTGCAAGAAAGCAGAATGTTCAAAATTTGACTGTAGAAGCCATATATTGGGGGTTACTGTGAGATCATCCTAAATTAATTGGGTTTTAAAATTATTAGAGTAGGTAAAGTCCCTACTAAATTAGTTGCAGAAAATGGATTTGTGAGGTGGTACTGCCTAGAAGTAAAGGAATGAAATGTTTGTTTCTGAGGAGGAGAATTTCATTTTATTCAACTGCTTATCCTATGGTTGTTGCTTAGAGTCTCAAATTTGCCTTTCATTTCTTCATTACTCCCTTTTTCACTTAAAAAAACAAACATGGAATGCTTCTCAACTTCACTACTCTGGCAATTTTGTACTTGAGCAACTCAAATAATTGCCTAACAAATCATCAAATCCAGATGGCATTGAATCAGTTCTATGTACAAGATGCTCAGAACTGCTGATTTTACCTCATTGTCAACAGCCATATTCAATAACGTGATGATAGCAAGGAAGAGAAGAATGAGTCAGTTGGTTTCGCAGCCACATACACTTTGTGAGTTCTACAAGTATCCCTTGCTTTAAAGAGTAGATGTGTTTGCTGCAAGCAAATTGTGTTTCCCTGTTAACTTTCATTGTTGCTGTTGACAAGAATTTCTGCATCTTCTTGCCATTCTAGACATCCACAAAAAGGTGGAAAAAATATTGCAAAAATTATTTTTTAAGATTTCTGAATGAAATATAAATCAAAGGCAATCTGAGAATCTGTGAAAGATGATACTTCAGAAACTTAGAGCATCACAATTGCCCTATCTTTGAGACATTGGCTTTTTGCTGCCCCAGGATAAAGGAAAGCATCTATCGTGCTTCCATTCAAGAGGTGATTTTCATGCTATTTTTCACACTAGAAAAAAGAAATACTTAGAAGAGCTCAAGCCTTGAATGATGCTTCTTTTAACATGGAGAAGTTTTTTTGTTTGTTTTTTGTTTTGTTCTCCATCTCTGTGTTCAATCCCACATGTGCCAATTCCCTTATACCATCTTGGAAGTGGTGCATATTTGGTTATCTATTCATTCCTGATATTTAAAGCCAAAATCTTGCTCTGCTAAATACTAGTAGATCTATAATAAGGGAATAATACTCTTAATAACACTTGTTTAGATAGTGTAGTGGGGTTTGTTGGGCACTTTCCTCACAATGGCCTTCTGAGATGCAGATGGCTAAGTGGCCAGCTTGTGGTCACACAGCTAATTATCAGAGGATACTGTTTTCTTGACTGGACAGCCATCTTTCTATTACACCATACACTGGTACACTTCACTCCCAAAAATTTAAACTGAAGAGCCCAGCACTATTGGAGAGATTGTGGATAAAGAAAGTATACTGATGGGAGTATACTGATGATCTGTAAAAACAATACATTAATATAAAACACAAAGTAAAAAAACTACTTTTAATCTTTAATCCATTATATTCAGTTTAGGGAGTGTATAATAAGGAAATCATCCCCTAAAAAGAGATTAATCAAAGATGTTCATTGAAGAAGTGCAATTTACAAAAACAAAAAATTGGAAGCAACACAAGCACCCAACAATACTGGAATAACTCTACTACAGTATATTGAGGGTGGCATATTAATGTGATGGAAGAACCTATAGCTATTTTTAAAAAGAACAAGTATGTGGCCTACATAGAAATATGGAAATACGAATAAGAAAATGTTTAGCAAAATAATAACATAAGTATTTTTAAAAGAAGGGAAGAAGCCAATTTTGACATTTTGAAAATATGGATCTATAGCCATGATCAAAGGACCCCTAGCCCAATTCCCACTCCTCCACCCCTCACCTCCTCCCATACAGCTAATTTATAATCATCTTTCTGATTTCTTGCCCGTAAAGCAATGTGTCCTAGGATATTTTATCAAGAATCGGGTTCCTCTTCTCTTAAATTTCTACTTTAACCTCACAGAGTTATTATTGTCAGGAGACATTATTATTATTATTATTACGAGCTATTACAATTATTCCATGGATCTCAAAGAGGAAGTGTAAGTATGGTGTATGTATGGAATCAGTGCGTAGGGTTGCAAGAGTCACTTCACCCAACTTGGGGACAGAAGAGGTATTTTATCACTTCATTCATTCATAAGTGCCTAGCATTGGATTACTAATCCCCAAGGCAATCACACTGAGTATAAAGAATTGAGGCTACTTGAGACCGAATGTAACTAGCCATCAATATCTATCAAATAACTGACCTAATTTCCCTTTGGGTTTCCTCAATGGTGTCAGTCTTAAGCTGAAGGGGTTTTTTCTCTCAAAACCCTTTTTATTCCTGCTGCCACAAACACCATGGCTCAGAGAGAGTTTAATTCTCTCTGATGTGTATGAAGGCAGGAAAAAAAACTTTTAAAACAAATGACTCATTTTTGGAGTTCAATACGAAGCCAAAGTTTTTCATTCTGGTCACTGCCTCATTCCTATCCATGTCAGAAATGGATATAATATGTACCTTAGCATGGAATTCTTGGAGTTGAGAACAAGTAATTCTGCAATCAATGGTTTAGAATTAATGGCTAGGAAAGTAACTAATCACATGCTAAAGGCCTATTCGTGAAGTCAAGTCCTGTGTAAAGATTTGAAAAGACTTCAGTTCTCTTCAAATATAGATCAAGTATTGTTCCATTATCCTTGTGTTTTCATAGACACAATTTTTAAATGGGCTGATTCAAGCTAGAGACATTCTGTGCCTTTCAGGCTCTGCCAAATATACACACACACATATATAAACATGGCCTTTATGGGGTCCCTCTCTCTCAGTTGTAATTGTAAAGTTCATTTATGAATTCTCTAGTGGGGCAAAATTAGCTCTGGCAAAGCTCATTTTTCTTTTTTTTAAGATGATTATTAGCCCCAACCCACAATCAGACTGAATCTCAGCTAGAATGTAATGTTACTATGTACTGCGCCATCTGCTCATATTGCACTGACTTTCTTTTCCCAGTATTTGGCTTCAAATTCCAAAAATAAGGCAGGAAGGGAAAACAAAGCTTCTCTAATAGTCCATTTTGCCTTCTCTTTCATCTCCTCTTCCCTCACTCCAGGAAATTCCTTTTTATTTGTTTATTTTTAGAATTGTTTTGATTTTTAATTTATGGGAAAAACAAGTATTTGCATAAGGTAGTACAATCAAAAAGATGGTCACACATGAAACTGTAAATTTGTTATGTACAACTTGCTACTTCTTTTAAATAGGTAATAAAGTTATCATGTAAATTTCTTTTCATCTCTTCTCAATTCATTCATTCGCTCAATGAACAAAGATATATCCTTCTATACACCAAACACTCTATAAGGTGCTAGAGAAACAGAGAAAAAAAATTAGACACATCAATGTCAATGGGGTCCTACCATTGGACAAAAGGGGCTTTCTTCATCTTTGTATTTTTATGATCACTACTTGTCTCAGACTCTTCCCATATCCCATAGATCAGTTGTATGTATATGTGTGTGTTAGTGTGTGTGTACATATATATATGTATGCATGTACGTATGTATGTATGTATGTATGTATATGGCTTTGGAGAGCAGTGGCCTAGAGAGTAGCTAGAGTAGAAAATAAAATAAAAAATAAATCACCTCACTTTTGTCGATCCCTGATTCTGATCTTTGTGCCTCACCTTCTCCCTGGTAGATCAGGTGAATGATTAAATTAAGCATACCCAGATTTCAGCAACACATTTGACAAACCTTCTCATGCTATGATTGTGAACATGATCAGTAGATATGAGTTAGTAGATATGAGTTAGATAACTAAATCAGATGAATTTGGAATTCATTGAATAACCAAAGAATAGTCATTACTGAATTGTTATCACCTTGAAAAATCTTCAGGAAAGGACCTCCAGGTGCCTGTCCTTGGTCCTGAACTGTTCACTTTTTTTTTCTCATGACTTGAAGGGAATAGATGGCATGCTTATCAAATTTGCATGTGACACAAAATTTGGAGGGATAGCTAGCACATTGTATGATTGTGTCAGGATTCTAAAAGATAGGCTAGGACTTGGGGCCACATCTAGGAAAATAAAATTTAATAGAGGATAGATGGCAAGTTCTACATTTGGATTCCAAAAATTAACTTCACAAATTCATGATAGGTTAGGCCTAACCAGAAAAATAGTTCTATGAAAAGCATCTGAAGATTTCATAATGATAACAGCTAGCATTTATGTAACACTTAAAGGTTTGAAAAGCACTTTGTGAATATTATTTCATTTCATATTCAAAACACACCTGAAAATAGGTACTATTAATATCTCCAATTAAAAGTATGAGGACATTGAGGCAGATAGAGATCAAGTGCCTTTCCCAGAGTCACGGAGCTGGTAAGTGTCCTGGTCTAAATTTGAAGTTAGTTCTTTCTAATTTCAGATCCTACATGCTACCCACTGTGCCATCTAGCAGCCTCTAGATAGTATAGGATTGAAAGCTCCACGTGAGTCAACAGTTTGTCAAGGCAATCAGAAGAGCTGGTGTTACAGACTATGCAGTGTCTAGAATGAGGAAGTAATCGTTCAATCATACACTGCCCTAATCAAGCTAGATCTGGAATGCTGAATTCAGTTCTGGGTACTACATATTGAGAAGGACATAAACAATTTACAGCTGGAATTCTTAGGCTTTTTGTGCAACCTAGTGAATAATAGATTTCTAAGAATAATACTTTTAAACATATAAAATAAAATACATAGGATTAAAAACAAACTAAATACACTGAGATCCAATCATCAAAATATTTTTAATAGAAAGTTCACATATGTCTGTTTTAGAATACCTGGTCCAGAACGTGATGAGAGGACAAGGACAAAGATAGGAAGAGTAGGAGAAGGCCTTATGAGGATAAGTTGAAGAACTTGGAGATGATTAAGTTCATGAACAAAAGACTGAGGAGGATGAATAAAAGACTGTCTTCAAGAATTGGAAGACCTATAACATGGAAAATGAATTCAATTTATTCTGTTTGGTTGCAGAGAACATAACTAGGAGCAATTGATGAAAAGGTCTCAGAAGCAGATTTCAGCAGAATACAAGGAAAATTTTTTAACATTGAGACCTGTCCCAGAGTAGAATGGGCTGCCTTAGGAGGTAATGAGTTTCTCCTCATGGAGTTTTATTAAGGTAGAAGATGAACTAAATAATATGATTGTTTGGGATCAGAGGATCTTAGGACCATAGATTTAGAGGTGGGAGGAATCTTAGGGGACACATATAGTTCGATTCCCTTGTTTTGGAAATGAGGAAATTGAGGCCCAGGAGAAGGGGAATGACTTACCCACAGTCACAGAGGCATGATTTGAATTTAAATCTTCTGATTTTGAAATCTTAGAAAATTCAGAATTATTTTGAAATGTAATTGGCATACCATATAGCATTGCCAAAGTAGCAGAATTCAAAATAGACCCACAAAATCAATAGTATTTCCACATAATGCATATGAGGAAAAAAGTGAATAGAAAATTAAAAGGCCCTTAAAATAACAAGAACTGTCATATATCTAGGAGTCCGCCCATGAAGACTTTGAAATGTATATGTATACATATACAACTGTATATGTGTATAACTAAAAATATAAAATCTTTTTTGTGGAAATGAAGGAAAATCTAAACAATTTCACAAGTATTCGTTTTTCACAGCTAAGCAATGTTAGTATAATAAAGATAGCCATCCTACCCAAGTGAATATGTAGATTTAACACTATACAGATGAGATAAATTGTAAAATTGAATAAAAATAATAATGAAATCCATATGAAAGAGCAAATGGTTAAAAATATCAAAGTAAACAAAGAAAAAAGTGAAGAAGAAGGATCTCAAATTCTACTATAAAGCACTCATTAGCAAAGCTACCTGGTAGTAGATAAAAATAGAAAAATAGTTCACTGGAAAGATTAGCAAATAAAAATTTAGAACTAATGTACATAGCAGTCTTGTGTTCTTTAAAATAAAGAACTCAAATTTCTAGGTAAGGAATAATTTTTCATAAAAAAGTACTAGAAAAACCAGAGAGCAATTTGATAATAAGCCAGAATTCGATCAGAATCTCATATCACATATATAAATAATGTAAATATAAAAAGCAATGTCATAGAAAAGTTAGAGGAGAAAGGCTATATTTTTCACAACTTCTCAAAGGGAGAAAGTCTGGACTAACCATAATATACATCACAAAAGACAAAACAAATCATATTGATCATATAGAAATAAAGTCTTTGTACAAAGAGAAGTAATGCTGCTAGAATAAGAAGAAAAGATACAGATCGGGGGAGGAAAATTCACATTAAGCATCTGATAGAAGTCTGATATCCAAAATCTATAGGGAACTGACAAAAATATGTAAAATTAATAACAATTCCATAATAAATATATGACCAAGGAAGATGAATAGGCAATTTCAAATGAAGAAGCATTATCAATAGCCATCTGGGGAAAGTGTTCAAAGTTGCTCATAAGAAAAATTCAAATTAAAATATTCTGAAGTATCTCCTTATGCCCATTAAATTGGCAAAAATATGTGAAAGGTGAAAATTGTTCATGCTGACAGAGTTATGGAAATATAGGCATTACAATTCACCTCTAGTGGAGCTATGAATTATTCTAACTTTTTTGGAAAGCTATAAGAAATAAAAGTTACAAAATTATTCATAATACTTTGATCTAACAATCTCATTATTAAGTTTATGCCCAGAAGAGGTTATAAAAAGGTAAAGGGGACCTATCTGTATACAAATATTTATAGCAGCATTATCTGCCAGAGCAAAAAGTTGGATACAAATTCTGTACCCAGTGATCAGGAAATGGCAGAATAAATTATACTATATAAGTCCAAAGGAATATCATTGCAATATAAGGAATTACAAGTGTGAGAAAAATCAAGGAAATATGGGAAAGCTTAGTGGTACAGAATAAAGAAAACAGAACTGAAACAATGTACACACACAACTCCCCAACTCTAAATGAAGACAACATGAAATGGCAACAGAACTCAGGCTAAATACAGCGTCAGATACTTTCTTGTATAACCTGGCATACAGCACCAAAAACTCTGGGCTTACTATAAAATTAGTTCAATCTTAGGGGGTTTTCATCCCAAAATACATCTCTTTGATTTGTTTTTTACCTTCACCCAATGTCTCTTGTGCAAAACCTCAGAATGCAGAATTTTGTTTTTCCTACCTTGTTGTTGTTTTCATTAATGTCTGACTCTTCATGACTTCTTTTTTGGAAGGTTTCATGGCAAAGATAATAGAGTAATTTTGTCTCTGAATCAATGTCCTTCCCCAAATATAATGAAAGTTCCTCAAGACCAAGCCCTGTCTCACTTTTGTATTTGTATCCACAGAACTTAGCTCCTAATGTTGCTTGGTTTTAGTCATTTAGTCATGTCTTACTCTTTGTGATCCCTTTGGAGATTTTCTTGGCAAAGATACTGAGGAGGTTTGCCATTTCCTTCTCCAGCTCATTTTACAGTTGAGGAAACTTGAGGCAAACAGGGTTAAGTGACTTGCCCAGGATCACACAACTAGTAAGTGCCTGAGGCTGGGTTTGAGCTCAGGACTTCCTGATTCCAGACCCAGCATTCTCTCCACTGCATCACCTAGATGCTTCAGCTTTTTCTACATTACAATCATGCAAATACTCAAGGTAACAATGCATATTAGGTATAGTAGTCTTTTTTTCATATAGGTAGCTATACAGTCCTCCATACCTATAGCACTACCCTGTGGTTTAGACTCCTTTAAAAAGGGAAATGAGTTTGGGCTTGCTACCAAAGTGACCCCCTGACATTCTGATGAGTCTCATCTATACCTCAGGGACCTATACAGACCTCCAAACTGATGACACCAAATGTCCCTAAAGGTTTATAATCCTCCTAGAAAAAAAATAAACTTGTTATTGCTAAAGTAACCCTCTTCCAATCAAACCCACATAGTCCAAGGAATTCAAAATAAAAATGGAGAGCAAAATGATGGGTTTTGTTCCAGGAAGGAAGGGAGGGAGAAAAAGAGGAATGGAGGGAGGAAAATAAGGAAGAAAAGAGGGAGAGAGGGATAAAGAAAGGGAAGAATGAAGGATGAAGGGTGAAGAGAGAGAAAAAGAGGAAGAAAGAGAAGGAGAGAGAGGAAAGAGGGAAGGGAGAGAGTGAAGAGAGAAGGGGAGGGAGGGAAGAACAAAGAGAGGAAGGAGGATGAGAGATGGAAGAAAGGAGGAAGAGAGGGAGGGGGAAAGGAAGGAAAAGAGGGAGAGAGGGATAAAGAAAGGAAAGAATAAAGAGTGAAGGGTGAAGAGAGAAAAGGAGAAAGAGATAGAGGGAAAGGGGAGGGCGGGAGAGAAAGGGAGAGAGAAAAAGAAATAATGAGAAAGATAGAGGGTTGGAGGAAGAAAAAGAGGGAATTGAAGGGAAGAATGATGGAGAGAAGGAGGGAAGGATGGGCAGACTGCTGGACTGATCTTATGGAAGAGAAATAGGAACCATAATTGTTTTTCAATATCTTGATGAACTAACAACATAGAAATCCCCCAACCCCCAGGTAACTCTAAGTCAGAAAGTTTAAGCCCTATGCAAGGACAACTGAAAGCGGTCGGTCTCATGCTCTATTGTTTCAACAACTACTTGCTGTCCTTGCATAAGAGACTCTGCAATTTTGTCTAAAAGGACTGTTTTATCAGTTGTAAAAAGTATTTTGTCTCTTTTCCTTGTTTCTTTATACAAGGAATATTTTCTTATTCTGATAATAATTCCTGCCATTTGCATTCCAAATACTTTCCTTTTCTCCTTTAACTAATCTCCCTTTTTCTTCTACTCCTGTAAAATATTTTGCTTTTCTATCCTAAGTTGTCACAGAATTCTGCTATAAAAACTAAATCTGCACCCCAGAAATCTATTAACTATTGACAAGATTCACTAGCATGTAATAAATCTTTTTACTTGTATTTTGACCCACAACCTTTGACCCAAAATCGAGAGAGAGAGAGAGAGAGAGAGAGAGAGAGAGAGAGAGAGAGAGAGAGGTGACTCTCACAAAAAGTCAGGAGGCTTACCCAACAATCCTATGTCCCTTTGTAAGGGAGAGTGAATGTAATCCCTATGCCTTCCCCGATTCAGCTGAGTCAACAGGATTTAGTCACAGTTGATGATGAGGTTTTAATGTGGCAATGAAGTATTAAAGTAACTCTTAGAAGTGTAACCACACCCAGTGATTTCTTTATGAAGTGTGAAACCCTTGCCCTGATAAAATTAAAGGGAGCTATCTCATTAGGCAAACAAAAATGGATCTATGCTGGAAGGACTTTAAGTAAGTAAGCTCTAGAAGAGCTCTGGAGTTTTGGGAAAATTCAATACAGGAAGACAAGATCTGCCCATAGAGGGAAGGAAGGAGACATGATTTTTCACACACACACGTTCCACCCCCATCTTTCCTCACAGGGGTTATAAAAGGGAATTGTTGACTATGTCACTACAAAAAAGAACTACTCACCCAGAAGGAGTCAGTCCATACAAAAGGGAGAAGAGGCATTCACTCCAGGCAGACATGAAACAAAAAAAAAAAAAAAATGGTCGTTTTGGGGAAGAAGCAGCTTCTTTGCTGACAAAGACCTGCTATTTGAAGTACTCCTTTGGGTGACTGACTCTCATAGTGTCTACCTGGAGCACCTCTCCTCCCTTCTTCAAGGTCTCCTACAGATCGAGTGGCTCTTTTTTATGTCTTTATATCTTTTGTATCTTTTTATAGCTATGAGGCCGAAGGGGAGGGGAGAGGAGAAATTCCTTCTTCCATTCTTCCACCACATTCTCTATGACTCTTGACTTCTGCTTGCCTCAAAACTCAGCCAGGGCTGAGCTACCTAAAGCACTGAAAAGTTCTTCCACATTTTCCTTCCGAAAAGGTAACTCCCTTTAATTTCATCAGAGAAATGTCTTCGCAGTTCACAAAAGATGGGGAGGGGAAGAGAAGGGGAGGAGAAATTCCTTCCCCTCCACTCTTACCAAGGATGTCTTTCACTGGCAGCTCTTCACTGCATTTCCTCCAAAACTTCCAAATTCATCCAGGGTTTACCTACTTAAAGTTTTACAAACTTGAACTTTTACTAGTCCAAGGTTTTGCCTTTTAATTATGTCACAGAAAGGGCTTCATACTTCATAAAGAGATCACTGGGTATGGAAACAATTTATGTTAGTTTAAAATCTTATTGCCACATTGAAACATCACCTCTGATGAAATCCTTTAACTACATCAACTTATTTGGGGAGAGGGGACAGATCACATATGACCCCTTACAAAATCACTGAGGTGGTCCCTGTCTCTCACCCTAATCCCTAACCATTTGCCAACAGCTAGAATAATATCCTACCTATGTTGTGGAGAAACTATAAAAACGCAGACTAAACTGTAACAAACAAAGAAGCTATTCTTCTTACTTTACCTAAAGCAGTAGTGGAATTTATCCACAAAACTCTCAAGTCATTACGGAGTTCAGTTGCATACTGACCAAGCACACTTGATCTAGACAACAATATTCCCTGTGGCCTTGTATGCAAGATCTAGCTGAAACTGACTCAGAATTTTTTCTATACCATTCAAATTTTCAGCCCAACAAAAAGATGGCTCTCCCTGTTTTCTTCTAAGTTACCATTCAATTAAATTCAACCAGCGTTGGTTAAGGCAGGCACTACTCTATGTACAGGGACTCAAAGACAAAAATGAAACAGACCTTGCCCTCAAGGTGTTCACCTTCTACCTAGCCAATACTATATATATGTGTGTGTGTATATATATATATATACATATACATATATATGCACATATATAAATATGTATATATACACAAAGATAAGTAAACATAAAGCATATACAAGTAGAGGCAGCTCAACAAGTAGAACACTAGGCCTGGAGATATGAAGACCTGAGTTCAAATCTGGCCTCAGATACTCCCTAGCTGTGTGACCTTGCACAGGTCACCTAACCTCTGTTTCCTTACTTGTAAAATAGGGATAATAATAGCATCTACCTCCCAGGAATGCTGTAAGGACCAAATGAGATAATAATTTTAAAGTGCTTAGCATAGTTCCTGGCATATACTAAGTGCTACATAAATATTAGATATTATTATTAAGTAAATCAAAGTAATTGACAGAAGGGCCGAAAAACTGGAAGGTATTAGAAAAGGCCTTGTATAGGAGACAACGGCTGAGCTAAACTTTACAAGTAGCTATGAATTCTACAGTGAGGGATGGAAGTAAGGGGAAGAGAATTCCAGACTTGGACAACAGTCTGTACAAAGACAAGATACGGAATGTTGTGCCTGGAGAACAGCAAAAAGGCCAGTTTGACTGGAAGGGAGAGTACATGATGGGGGAGTTTTTGTGAAGTAAGCCTGAAAAGGTAGGCTACAGCCAGATTGTAAAGGGTTTTAAATGCCTAAAATACAAAGGAGTTTGTATTATATCCTATTGAAGTTACAGACAACCAAGACTTTTAAGTAGAGGAACTGAACATCATTAGACTTGCATATTTAGAAGTGGTTAATTCCCCAGATCATACCAAGCCACTAATCTAAATCAACTTCTTTTTTCAGCACTGAAGCATAGATGACAAATTCCCAACATTAGAGCCAGCATCTGCCTTAGCTGTGTTATCAGAGTACAGTCTCCTACCTGGCAAAAGTTCTTAAGCCAGGAAATCAAAATTCATTTTCATTATGATGTGAATGAATGTCCTTGTCCAACAAATAGATTTCCCGATGCCTATGGACTCTGTTTTGTTTGTTTAAAAGATTAACCTAATTGAACTTGGACTATTTAGCTTTCTTCTGGGTGGTTAAACACTCCAAGGCAGATAACCACCTCTAAAAATTACTCCTGAAGGTAGCTGAGAAGCACTGATAAGTGAACTGTATTTCTGATTTTGCTAAAGCAATTAAAATCCCTGGAAGAAATGTCCAATCCAAATCTTAACTGGCAGGAGCTCTTATCTCCTACAATGATAAAAATGCCACAAAGTGAACTGATGTGTGCTGAGTTAAGTGTTATGCAAATATTTCCTCCATGGTAAATTGTGGACGTTTGAGCTCTCGTGGTTCTCACACAGTTTGTGAGAAGTATTTTGGGGCAGGGCTTGACATTCAGACTAAAGATTCACTGCGTAAAGAAGAAGAATCAATAATCTATTTACAGCACAGAATTTCCATTTACCAAGAGTTTAGAGGAGGAATACTATTGTTGAATAGTTTTACACAACCAAGGGATGGTTCAGCACTGAGGAAACCAGTTATAGAACTTGACAGGAAGTAGAGACTTCTTGTCAAATCTGGGGAAAGACTTTAAGCTTGCACTACCATTTCCTGCTTGAATGAGTTGACTGGAGGAAGCTAGGCTTTGCATCTGCTGCATAGAAGAGCTAGCTAGATGAAGAAAACATTTTGGCTCTGTTTTCCTCTGCACTGCCGTCTACTGTCAGTGAAATGGAATCCTCTGAGAGCCAAGCCAAGGGAGCCAACATGGAGAAGCTCCACAGATCCTTTGTTTAGGGTTTCTGCTTTCACTGAAGAAGTATCAGACAGGAAGAAGAGCAATTCAAGCAGAGTAGCCAGTGGACAAGCACCCCCATCCATCGGTGAACTGATGTTCAGACTATTCGAGAGAGACAAAGGACATCAGGGTCCATAGTCCAGAGTTCTGGGTTTGCATATGCGCTCCTTATTCCTGTGCCACTCTGTGTAGCTCTGTAAGTTTGTGCTCACTTTCCCCCAAAAGATGCCCTGCTGTGTGCACTGATGAGAATGTGTCCCCAGGTTAGAGATGGGATGTAATGCTATTATTATCTTTGCTTTGGCTTATATTTAGTAAATGCTTCTGACTGAGGATTAGTGGAGTACATCTCAACTGATTCGTTAAAGGGATGGCACTCTAGGAGGGGCTCAGAAACTACACTGTACAATATAATAGCAGTGAATGCCCCTCCACCAAGATTACTGCTAG
Organism: Phalanger gymnotis; assembly: GCA_028646595.1. Lineage (NCBI taxonomy): Eukaryota > Metazoa > Chordata > Mammalia > Diprotodontia > Phalangeridae > Phalanger > Phalanger gymnotis. The sequence continues at coordinate 346,792,523 of CM053622.1, read as the reverse complement.
AATCATAAGATAGTATCAATCTAATACTCCCCTTTAAGAACTCCTCCCAAACTTCCACTTGCAAATACAGATTGGGGTGAGTGAGCCACAGAGAAAAAGATTGAGAAAGAAGAGGGGAGGGTATCATGCTTGTATTATACAATGTATAAAATATTCTGTCCTGATAGTCCTCCATTTCTCTGCCATGATTAAGAAGATAAGTTATATTATCTGTTCTTTGGAAGCTTTGTTGGTTTTTCATTTACATGGAGGTTGACTTCTTGTGAGTAATCTTTACATTTACGTGGTTATAGTCTCTATACGCTGTTCTCTTGGTTCTGTGCATATCTCCTTGCATCAATTCATACAAAGCTTCCCTGTTACTCTGAATTCCTCTTAGTCTTCATTTGTCACTGCACAATAATACGATAGTATTCCTTTATTTTCATGTACTATAGTTTTTCCAGTCATTCTCCAAAAGATAGACAGCCACTTTAACCCTAGTTCCTTGTTACCACAAAGGATTGCTATGAATTTGGGTATTTATTGGACCTTAGCTTCTTTCTTTGACTTCCTTGGGTTATATGCCCCAAGCGGGGATCACTGGACAAAAGGCATCGATAGTTTAGTTACTTTCTTGAATAATTTCAAATTGAAATCTAAAATGGTTAAACTACTTTAGAGCTCCATCAACAATGTACCAATGTACTTTGAAAATGAGAAATTAATGAAGACTCTGCTGAGGTGGAAAGAATGTGATTTATTAAATCTACCAAGTTTGCAAAATAAAGGTGTTGGTTGCAATGATCTCTATAGTCCTTTCAACTCTAACATTCTATGATCTATGGTTTAAGAGAAGCAAAGTCAGCAGCCATTCCTAAAACCAAAATCAATAAATGGTATGGATTAATGAAACATACCAACTCCAGTCTGCAGTAGATTTTTCTTATTCTATCTGACTGCTCATCCATCTGGGCTGCACAAAAGTGATGACTGGTTCCATGCAACAATTTTGAATGTGTAATGGAACACAGTGCCCCAGAAAGTTTTCTTTAACCATTTTGAGAATAGCAGTATTCCATGTCCAGAGACCCCAATAGGTCAGGTGGCAGGTGACAGATACTGAGCTAAGGTACACAAACATCCCACTACCATGTGCTCTATGCAACTTGGTAGAGCAAACATCCCTTTCCAACTGTGTAGCAGGGGCAAGCCAGTGCTGGTAGGAGGAGGGAAGAAGGAGTGAGAAGGTAAAGGAAAGGCAAAAGGAAGTAATGAGTGGCAGGATCTGCCGTGGATGGAGGCCCTAGTATCCACATCCTTGTTACAACTTTAATCGACTGTTTTCCCTTATATCTACCTTAAAGGTTCCAGTTAATAACCACATCTGGGGACTGTCCAAAAGGGAAGCATATAAAAGTTCCCAAGCTAAGGTTAAATGCTGTCTTGTACATTATGGTCCTTTTTGTTACTAGAGTCCATAATTGGTATACCTACTTGCTGTTACCTGCTCCATCTATGACATCCTAGGTCCAATGGGTAGTTGACTCTTTAAGAACCTAAGGACTAATAAGAGAAATGCAAATCAAGATAACTCTGATATTTTGCTTTACACTTAGCAAATTGTCAGAGATGACAAAACATAGGAATATACAATATTGAAAGGATTGTTAAAAGACAGGTGTATGACACTTTGAAATGATTTAAGCATTCTGGCATGAAATTTGGAATTATGATAAGAAAGTGACTAAAATGTTCATGCCCTTTGACATAGAGATCCCACTGCTGTGCATATATCCTAAACAGGTCAATAATTCTTTTAAAAAAAGGATCTTCCAGTGGGATTGAGCCAAGATGGTGGCTGGAAAGCAGAGATTTGTTTAAGCTCTCCAAATCCCTCCAAACACCAAAAAAAATGGCTCTGGACAAATTCTAGAGCTGCAGAACCCACAAAATAACAGAGGGAAACAGGGCTCCAGCCAGGGGAAGCCTGGATGGTCACTGTGAAGGGTCTATTACATGGAGCTGGGAGTGGAGCAGAGCCCACATGGGCTGCTCCAGGACCAATCAAATCATGAGCCAGGCAGAACAGGCTGTAGGGCCCTGAATCATCACGCTGTGGCAGTTACCAGACTTCTCAACCCACAAACGCCAAAGACAATAGAGAAGGTCAGTGGGAAAAACTTCTGGATGGGAATGAAAGGAGAGAAAGGAGTGCTTGGTTGGCCCCAGCCCAGGGCGCAGAAGTAGTGCAGCTCTGAGGCTGCTTCCGGAGCTCCAGCTGGGGTTTCTTCTGGCCCCAGGCCCAATGGGTGGGAGGAATTAAGCAATGAATCAGAGCAGGAGTGCAGAGCTTGCTTGGATTTGGGTCACAGTCCAGATTGGCAGTTTTTAGAGGAGAAAGAGTGCTGGTGTGGCAGAGCTTGCTGTGTAGAAGTAGCTCTGAAAAGAGCAGTGCTTAGACCCTAAAGCTTCGGACAAAGTACTCTATGACT
>CM053622.1:346760830-346789549 GCA_028646595.1 Phalanger gymnotis | reverse complement strand
CCCCCCCTAGCTGCCATACTTAACTTGAGGACTAGGATGTTTCAGGGTATGTATCACATCATGAAAGCTGATGTCAAGAGGCATAGTTATGTCATTTGCTGACACTATCAAAGTGGAAAGACTAGACTGTGGGGACCATTCTCTCTCCTGACCTCCAAGTTTATATCACATTTTGAAATGGATATTACTGGGCAGCTATTTGACACACTGGACAGAGCACTGGCCCTGCAGTCAGGAGGACCTGAGTTCAAATCTGACCTCAGACACTTGACTACTTACTAGCTGTGTGACCTTGGGCAAGTCACTTAACCCTGATTGATTCCCCCAAAAAATGGATATCACATAGGTATCTCAGACTCAACATGAGAGGTAGCACAGTATGGTGGTTGGGCCATTGGATTTGGAATCAGGAAGACCCAAGTTCAAATCCCACCTCAGTCACTATGTGACCTGGGTAAGTCTTACAATCTCTCTCTGCCTCAATTATCTCATGAGTAAAATAAGAGTGTTGGCCTCAAACGTCCCCTCCAACTCTAAATCTAAGATTCAACATCCAAAACAGAAGTTATTCTGTTTTGCCCCCAAACGTCACACCTTTTCCCAACTTCCTATTGCCATTCCCTAATCTTTCCAGGCACTCAGGTTTGGAGCCCCAATGTTGTCCTTGCCTCATAACTTTTATTCACCCAATTTCCAAATCTTGTCATTCCTATCTCCAGGACATCTCTTGTATATGTCCCCTTCTCTCCCCTCCCACAGCCACCACTCCACTTCAGGCCCTCATCACCTCTTGCCAGTTCTACAACCTTCTCTTTAGTCTCCCCTCCTAAAGTCTCAGGCAAAATTAATTTCTGAAAATGTGGTCTGACCATGTCACCCCATTCCCTTCTTTATTCAGTTAACTACAACAGTTCCTCAATACCTCTGGGAATAAATATAGTTCTCTCCTCTGTATACTACAGTTCAGCAATACTGGCCTACTTGCTACTCGTCACACATAACAAACACTCCATTTCTCATCTTTGTCCATCTCTGTCCATCATTCCTTCCCCACCTCCACTTCTTGGGATCCTGGGTTTCCTTTAAGACTTAGTTCAAAGAACACTTATATAAAACATTTTCCTGATTCTCTTCTCCACCCCCATTTGCAAGTGTTCTCCCTTCCAAAACTACCTTGAATTTATTTTGTATTTGTTTTGCATAAACATAACAACACATTCATATATATATATACATGTATATATATATATATATACATATACATATATACATACATACACATACACATATAGGCCTCTGCTAGAATATAAGCTCCTTGAGGGCAGAGATTCTTTCATTTCAGTCTTTGTATACAAGTGCCAGACACAGTGCCTAACACATAGTAGGTGTTTAATAAATGCCCATTGATTGATTCATTCATTCATTGTGGAGATTCTTATGTCCTTAATTACATAATTTCTTTAAAGTCCAGACTAGAGTCAGATCTGCCAGCATCTGAATTAAAGAGCTCTCCAAGGTATGGGCTGCAGTGCCAGTAGGCCAATTTGGTTGCAGTGGAAAAATCTGCAGTGATAATATGGTGGACCCAAAGCAAAAAGTAGATTTTACAGAGCAAATAGTTAATTGCTAGAATCCCCCCACCCCTGCAAAAAAAAAAAACAGTAAGGTAGGAACACAAAACAATAAGCCAATTTGGAAAATGGAAGAATAGGCTAGAAATGTAGGAACAATAAGATTATCAGGCAATGAGAAAAAAAAAACTTATCCCTAATCAGGCTATTGTTTGAAGAACCCAGTGACAAAACTGGCAAAGCCTTAAATAAAGCATTCATATGCAGCTTGTGATGTTCGGTAAGACATGATGTTCATATAACCTTTTAAGTATTTGTATAAGTAAATAGCAGATTAGAAATGTGTAAGAATAGTTAAAATTATGTAACCACAGTTTAGGCCAGCTAGGCGGCACAGTAAATAGAGTGTCATGCCTGGAGTCAGGAAGATGAGTCTTCCTGAGTTCAAATCTGGCCTCAGACACTTACTAGCTGTGTGACCCTGGACAAGTCATTTAATCCTGTTTGCCTGAGTTTTCTCATCTGTAAAATGAACTGGAGAGGAAATGGCAAGCCATTCCAGTGTCCTTGCCAAGAAAGCCCCAGATGGGGTCACAAAGAGTCAGATGTGACTGAAACACAACTGAACAACAACCACAGTTTAAAATCTACAAATGATTAGCTGTTGTACAGAGGTATACTGGATTTAATAGATCCAGGAAAGTAATATTTGCCTAGAGTCCTGCAAAAATATTTAAAATAGCTTTAAGGGAGGATTCTGGGAAGATGGCAGAGTAGGTCAGAAAATTCCAAGCTCTCCAGATTTCCTCTACAAACAAGACAAAATAACACCTCATGGTGAACCTCAAGATCAATATAGAGCAGCAAAAATAAACAAGAGTTGGAGCAGAACAGAGGTCCCCCTGGGACAACCAGAGAAGATCCAAAGACAGATCCCAGGATAGAGGTTCATCCAGTGAAGTATGAACACCTCCAGGCTAGCTCTGCTGAAATAGCAAACAGTGAGCCCTGGGGGCAGCTGGGTCAGGATGTAGCCTTGCCCTCAGCCAAGAGAATTTTCACATCACAGACCATGTAAGGAGTCAAGTGGCTGAGCAGGGGAAGATTGATAGAACCTCTGCAGACAAGGGATGCCAGGCCCAGCTACGCTACTGAGAGGCAGTCCTGGGCAAGAAGAGACCAGCACATGCCCTGTGAGTACAGAAGCAGTGGGGCTGGGATGCTGCTGGCTATGGTCACTTACAGGAAAGCTGAGTTCTTGGTCTCAGTTCCAAGCCAGGAGGGACAAATGAAGGTCATAGCAACTGGAGGGTTTTCAGGGAGCAAGACCATTTCTAGCATCATGTACCAGGAAGCACTAGCTGTGGTTTAGAAAGGGAAAGGAATGCAGAGGTTGGGCCCAGGACAATGCTCAAAAAATAACAGTATGGAGGACCTGAGGCCAGAGGCACCATTCCCCATGCCCCAGGATTAGAGGTGATTATAACAACAAGCTCCTAAAAAAAATTTTTTAATGAGTGGAAAATGATAAAGAACCCAACCATAGACAGTTACTATGGGATTAGAGAAGACTGGGGTTCATCTTCAGAGGAGGACACTGAAACAACAAAAGCCTCTCCTACCCCAAAGAGTAATGTCAAATGGTCATCTGCCCAAAAAGAATTCATAGAAGAACTCAAAAAACACTTTAAAAATCAAATAAGAGATATTGAGGAAAAACTAAAAAAAAAAAAAGACAATCCAAGAAAAATGAGATTATGAAAAGAAAGTCAACCAACTGGAAAAGGAGATCTAGAATCTTAAGGAAGAAAACAATTGCTTGAAAATTATAATTGGGCAAGGGGAAGCCAGTGAAGTTATAAGAGACCAAGAAATAATAAAACAAAATATAAAGAATGAAAAAATAGAAGAGAATGTGAAACATCTTCCAAGAAAAACAACTGGTCTGGAGAATAGATCGAGAAGAGAAAACATAAGAATAATCATACTACCTGAAAACTAAGATCAAAACAAGAATCTAGAAAAATATGGAAAGACTTGGACTTTTGAAGGAAGATGCTATTCATCTAGAAAGAAACAGATGACAAGTAGAAATAAGCATAATATAGTCTGTATTTACATTTGGGTGTATATGTGTATAAATGCGTATGTTTGTGAATATCTATGTGTATGTATGTATATGTATATGTGTGTTTGTATCTTTGTATCCATGCTTAATTGTAGCACGGCATAAAACAAAAGAAAATCTATAAGGAAGCAAAGAAAAGATGGATAGCTTTGAAAATAATATGTAGTATTTATTATATAGATTTTCTTAAAATGGGAATTTATTGCTTTACATTGAATCCTCCCTTATGTTCAGCTATGGACATGGCAATTTTTTTTTCTTTTCTTATTTCGTATTTAAATTTTAAATAAATTTTAAAACTTTAAGAAAAGAAAAGAATTTTAAATTGAAAATGGAGGAGATGGCAGGGATGGGGCGGGGGGAATTGTGCACCTATATCTAGCAATACAAAAGAATAGAAAGTAGCAGGGATAAAATAGGAAGACGAATATTAATGGAGAATAGCAGCAATAATATTTGTTAACAAGAGATTTGACTTTTATGTTTAATGGGAGGGGTGATAGGAATGAGAGAAAATCAATTTGGGGTCTTTGAAAAATATATAGTTAATTTTTAAGAAGGCTTGGACAGACACAGATGTGTCTTTTCACTAATGTATAACCTATTAGTAATAATTAAATTGTGTGAACTACAACAGACCACATAGTCAGAAGGAAGAAATAGATGAAGAGTTCGGGAAACAAAACACAAATCTGACATTGAGGCATGATATAGAAATCAAAGATTTCAACTATCCAGGCATCCATTAGAATTCCATTCCATCAAAAACAGAGCAGCCAATAAATTCTTGACTTATATTCAAAAGATGGAGAACTCATCAAGGACGAGTGTTATTTCAGACCTTATCCTGACCAATAAGGAGAATCTGGTTACTTAAGTAAAATGAAGGGAACCTTAGCAGGAAGTGAGCACTCTTCTTAACATTCATAATAGCAAAGAAACCCTAATCTCTTACACACTCGAGATTCTGGGAAACTATATTTCAAAAAGTTAAGAGAACAGATAGGAAGGATGACATGGCCTGAAATTCCATGGAGAAGTCAATAGCAGAAAGGATAGGAAGATTTCAAGAGAAAAAATCTGAAACACAAACACAAATGATTCAGTTGAGGAAGAATAGAAGGAGTCATCTAAAGAGATTGCCATGGATACATGGGGACTTATTATCCAACATAGATTATGAGAAAAAAATACATAGGATAGGAATCAAAGGCCAATAATGGAGAAAGAATACATATTGTGCCCCTCAACCAGGATGATATCACTTTTGTCTTTGCATATGGAGGGAAAGGCATCATGCAGTAATGGACAGAGAATTGACCTGGAAGTCAGGAAGTCCTGGGCTCAAGTCAGGTCTTTCACACAAATTGGCTATTTGACCATGGGAAAGTCAGTTAACCCCTTGTTGCCCAGACAACTCTCTAAGGCTATACATTGCAGAACAAGTGCCAATAGTCATTGGTGAGGGGAGTTCCCTAAACCAAGGAAACCACAGGTCCACATTCCTCCCTCCACCCCAAAACAAAATTCTCAGTGCCTTACACCTAGTAATAAATGCAATAAATGTTTATAAATTGAAATTCACAATTCTCTCAGACATAAGTTGGAGAAGGATAAATAATAGAGTTCTCAAAGTATAGGAGGAAGGGAGATGCTCAGGAAGTCCATGATGTCAAAAATATTTTCATAATAATACTAAGGCATTTCAATTTCCAATATGGTAAACATTGTTTGATATAACCCACATAAATAAAAGCTCTTTTGGAGGGGTCTTCAATAATTTTTTTTAAAATGTAAAGGGATTCTGAGGCTAAAAAGTTTGAGAACCACCGACACAGTGGAAACACATTGGATTTGGAGTCAAAAGACCTGCGTTCAGGTACGAACTCTACTACTTTTTAGCAGCATAATGATGTGAAAAACCACTTAACCTCTTTAGATGCTTCTCTCTTCTTTAGAACTCAGCTTTGTTTTGTTTTTCTGAAAATTGAGGCATGATATAGAAATCAAAGATTTCAACTATCCAGGCATCCATTAGAATTCCATTCCATCAAAATTATGCTTGAACTATCTAGATACTTCACAAAGTGATAGTGGGGAAGGAAAGTATAAACCCTAAAGCATCTCAAAGATCTGAGTTGTTATTATTGGAAACTTACCGTGCCTTCTAAGATGGCTCTCCCCCTGCCCCCACTTCTCTTGAAAAGTTATCTTTTTATAAAGGATTAAATGTATTTTAATAAAACTCCTGAGTGTCAGGTATGTTCCTGCCAGCACTCTGCCTAAGAGTTCATCAGTGATATACCTCTGTGATGATGTTACTTGTCACTGCTATTCACTGGCAGAAAACCCAGTTTTAAAGTTCTGCTTTCACACACACACACACACACGTACAAATAAACTACGCTGAAAATTAAAATTAAATTAAATTAAAAAAAGGTAGTAAGAAAACCATTCATTCAACAAAAATTATTAAAATGCTACTGTATGCAAAGACTGTAGCTTCTAGAGTTCTACTGTATGGGTCCTATCCTCAGAAACTCCAATCTATTTAATAGATAAGATATAAAGAAGGATAACATTCATCATTTGCAAAATAATTGAATTAGAATGTTTCGAAACAAAATACTATGGGAAAGAGAAAGTCATTACCAAGAGATGTCATTAACAATAGCTATCTTGAGTAGTATGCATTGGAGTTTGGCTTTAACAGGATAGGTAGGAATTCAACAAGTAAAAAGGAAGATAAGCCCGGCAAAGGAAGTAGCATGAGGGAAGGTATGGAGGAAAGGAAGGAAGGAAGGAAGGAAGGAAGGAAGGAAGGAAGGAAGGAAGGAAGGAAGGAAGGAAGGAAGGAAGGAAGGAAGGAAGGATGCTTACTATTTGCATGACACTGGACATGTCACTTAACCTCCCTAGGCCTCAATTTACTAATCTGTAAAAAGAAGGAATTGGACTAAATTGTCTCTAGGGGTCCCTTCCAGTTCTGATCTTATGATCTCAGCAACTTTATGAGATAGGTACTACAAATATTATTAATACGCATTTTATGGAAGAGGAAAATGAGATTCACAGAACTTTGATGATTTGCCCGTAGTGACACAAAGAGATGGCTGATATCTGTGTAACATATTAAGGTTTACAAAGCCTGTTATATACTGCATCTCATTTGATCCTGGACTGGAATTTGAACCCAGCATTCTCCTTACTCTAGGTTCAGAATTCTTTCCATATATACCAAGCTGACTTACTACGGTGATGGCAATAGGAATATAGAGAAATAAAGGTCTGTGAGTCATTATAGAGATTGAATGAACAAATAACAGTCTTTCTGCCCTACCTGTAACAATGCTTTATCTCATTCTCCATATTAACTATTTCAAACATTCTTTTCTCTCCATTCATCAGAAACCACACTCTCACTCCCCAAATTTATAGCAGATAACCTAACCTCCTACTTTAATGGAAAATTTGAAGCTGGTTGATGAGAACTCTCTCAACTTTCCTCCTCCATTCCTCTAAACATAGCATCCTCCCTCCTTTCCTTTGGTCTATAAGAAAGGTCTTAGATCTTAGGAAAACATGGATAGACATGCACAAAATAACGAAGAATGAAATGAGCAGAACCAAGAGAACATTGTGTACAGTAACATCAATATTGTTTTAAGGACAACTTTGAGTGACTAAGTCATCTTGACTATTATAAACACCCAAGTTAACTACAAAGGACATATGAAGGAAGATGCTATCTGCATCCAGAGAAAGAAGTGACAAATAGAAGTATAGAATGGTTTTACATATATGTGTACATATATATATATGTACATATATATGTATATATATATATATTTATACACATACACACATATTTGTGTCTAATAGTAGCCATCTTGGGGGGGGTGAGAAGAAAAACTGGAAAAAAGTTACGTAATAACTTTAGTATGTTTTTAAAAGGAATAGTAAGATGTACATAATAGATTTGCGGTTTCATATACAATCATTTTTTTCTATTTTACTATGTCATGGAAATGTTTATTTTATTTCTTAAGTTCAGAATAAAATAAATAAAATCTTAAAATAAAAATAAATAAATAAATGATCATAGGACCAAGACAAAAAGAAAATAAATAGAAAAGGAAGATAGGAAGAAAATCAGGTAAGGGTAATGAAAATGAAGTGGAGGGAGAGAGAAAGTGATTTTTTTTAAAAGTTCTTTCAGGCTCTAGCTAATATTTGCAAAGACTTCTTATTCATTCAGAAATTTTTTTTTTAAAAACTTGTTGAGTGAATTTCCCATGAAGCTTTTAGAATCAGACTGATATCCCTCTTTCTGTAGGCTTTCAGTTTCTTCCTTCATTCACCATAATCAGAGATTCATATTTGATCTAAAGGCATTGTTCTAAGGACTTGGGAAGGCTAGACAAGCAAAACTGTTTTTGTCTCAAATCTACTCACTCCTTTATTCCTCTGCTTCCTCTTTTTATTTATATTCATTATAAACTTGAGCAATTAAACTGAAATGCCATAAGTGCTATTTTCCAATTGGAAGTTCTTTGTATGTTGAAGCCTGTTGTCAAATATTACAGCTCTGAAGGAAACCTGACCAGACAAGTCCTATGGGTGCTAAGATAAGTACCATGGACCTCATTTTTTAATGTTTGTTTTATTGATATAGTTTAAGGAAAGGCTCTTTTATTCCCATGCTCCTTAAAGATTTTAACATAAATTCATTCCATATTTCATTAAAGGCTTTTTCTGCATCTACCAATATATTTGCCTATATAATAAAAATGACAAGTACCTAAATTAAACTACAGCTTTAATACCATGCCAAACAGTTACCGAGGGGATTCTTTGTGGAATTAAATGTTTAAAAATTCATATGAAAGAATGAATATTTAAGAACATTTAGGGAAATGAAAAGGAGGAATGGAGATTGTTCAGCATTAAGATAGTCCAAATGTTATATAACACTAATTATCTAAACTATTTCATACTGCTTAAATGTTGAAACACCCTTCTATCCTTGGTTTAAATATAACTTGATTATAATTAATAATTTCTGGAAATAATGCTTTGCTTAAATTTGATCTGAAATTTTGCATCAATACTTATTAGCGATACTAGACTATAGTTCTCTTTCTCTGTTTTATCCCTCCCAGGTTTGGGTATCAGGATAATACTTGCCTCATAAAATTACTCTAGTAATATGTTTTCTTATATTTTTTAGAATAACTGATCAAGTATAGGTGTTTATTGCTTTATAACATTTGATAGAATTCATTTCTGTCTGGTCCAGGAGTTTTTTTTTTCTTTAGGAGTTCATTTACAACTTAGGCAATGTCTCTTTCTGGGTTGTATTAAGATCTCAACTGGTTGCTATATATTCTTACTTTAGCCGATATATAAGATACTACTTTTTCTATAATTGTCTTTATCTCCTCTATTCACTGTGAATTCATCATTCTCTTTTTTTAATTTTAGCAATTTGGCTTTTCTTTTTTTAATCAAATTGGCTAATAGTTTATCAATGTTATTAGTATTTAATAATTGTGATCTGTTTCTCAGTTCAATGGTGTCATCAATTTTATTAAATTTTCCTTTGATTCTCAAAATGTTTTTTGTACTTATTCTGGGATTGTCAATTTCCTATTTCTAGTTTTTCCAATTTTATGTTCAATCTACTATCTGCTTCTTTTTCTCTTTTGTTGATTAATGTGTGGCTCCCTTGCTTGGCTGCCCACTCAACTCAAACTCATCCTTAGGAGGGCAACTTCATCCCTAGCTTCAAGATAGTCTATGGGTTTAGACCACTAAAACTACAATTCATGATACTCTACTGTGCATTTACTTCTAAGAATCAATCAGAGGACACAATTAGCTCAAAATGAAAAAGTATAAAGAGACCAATAATATGAGGAGAACAGAAGGAAAAAGCAAAAGGAAACAAAGACAATTAGGACAATTTTTAATGTTGCATATTGAATTTATTATGCACACAAAAGGAAAAGGAAACTCTCCATAAGAGATTTGCTGCTATATACATATATATACATATATATACATATATATGTAAAATGTTCAATTTATGTGGTATTTGTTTAGAATTTTAAAAAACAACAATGAACAATAGTAACAAATCACTCCCCCCCACCCCATAAACCTAATACACACTATCCCACAACTATACACAACATCCCTAGGAAGAGTAGGAATACACTTAGAGTATACCAATGAAGAGGAATATAGTTAGGGAATACACAGAACCAAGGTAACTTGCAACTTTGGTACTATAAAGCCCCATTGTCCTTTCTCTACTTATAGGATACTCATGATGCTCTCCTCTTAATGTAGCATCTCTTTTAAGTATGATCCTCTTCTGAGATCCCTGGGCCTGTTCTTCACTTTATTAATTATCTCCTACAGGTTAAATAGCTCCACTCACTTCAAGATGGGGGTGGGAGGGAGACAAAGGAAAAAGAAATTTTCCCACCACCACCACCCAAGAAACTAACTATGACCTTTTCCTTTTCAAAGGCTAAGTTCTTCTATAGTTCTCTTTCTTCTCTGTCGCCAAAAGTCTACTTTGTTGCCAAAAAGTCCAGTTCCCTTTTTCCTCTCTGAATCCATGAGGGTGTGTCTTACTAAAGGATAACCAGGAATGTGGCCTACTCTGGTGAGTCAAAGATTGGCCTCCTGATAATTCCATCAGTTTCTTCACACCTTATAAAACAGGAGTAAACCCATCTTTACACTTCATTTAAGACCTCAACATCTCATTTTCTATGTAACCTGCTCTCATCTTTTGTGATTTCATTAATTGTTCCAAGAGGGAAATAATTAATTGGGGCTGTTCTATTCAGCATTCTCTACCACATTACACATGTTTTCAGTGATAAAAGAAATTTCCTTTAATTCTGTTTTAGCTATATACCATCAATTCTAGTTTGTTATTTCACTATTATTACTTTCTTTGGTATAATCACTTATTGCTTCTGTGATTGGTTCTTTGATCCACTCATAATTTAGGATATCATTATACCATTGAGATCCACATCTTTTATTTGTTTCCTTTATTGACTATTATCCTTATTGAATTATGATGTACAAAGGATTTGTTTAATATTTCTACCTCTCTACATTTATCCATGTTTCTTATGTCCTTGCATATGATAAATTTTAGATGCACTTAGTAAAGCTGAAAAATATGCATATTCATAAATATTCCCATTCAGTTATTGCCATAGATCTTGTAAATCTTTTTTCCTAATGTTCTGTTCCAATTTGTAATTTTCTGCTTCCTGAAAGCGGAGTGTCAGCCACCTATTAAGACTACCTTAGTATGAAGCTATTTTTTCATTTTACTTAGTTTTGCCTTTAAGTGCATACATATGATTCTATTTAATATATACCCACAAAATAAAGGGAATTAGTACAATGGTACTAATTTCCCTCTCTTCTCCACATCTATTATCTTGTTAACTTTTTCTCCTCTTAAGACATTCCCTAATCTTCCTTCATGGGCTTCAATCACAAGTATTCTTTCCTTTAACTACTCTGATGTGGTGTGGTTCCTAAAAGACATTATCTTTGTCTAATCCTTTGCCCAGTCCAAACATGAGTGAAGTTCAGGATCATCTTATCCCTACTCATGTTCCCAACTTATTGTTTAAATAACTCGGAAGTAGTATGGTATGGTGAGAAAGGTGTTGCATTTAAAATAAAGGGACCTGGGTTCAAAATGAGGCTCTGCTACTTACTATTTATGTGACCTTAGCAAGTGACTTAATTTCCCTGGTCTCATTTTCCTCTGTAAAATGAGAGATGATGACCTCTATGTTCCCTCCTAGCTCTAAATCTGTCATCCTATGCCTTTCATTTGTGCTGCTCGATTTGAAGAAATATTAATTTGATCCTTTCCCCTAATCTTTCCCTTTTCTCAAATATTCAATGACTTTCAGACGGGGCAAGACTTCCAAAAGATATTAGCTTTGGCTCTCTTTTGTAATATATGAAATTACTTTATCTGATTGTTCTTTTCACATTGATTGATGTGTTTACCTTTCTTAAATTCATTTTAATAAGTCTACATATAAAATACTCTGCTTATCTCTAATTTCTTCAATAGCAACTATCTAAATTTCCCTCTCACTGAAAAATCCATATTTTTTTTTGTTTATGTTTAAGTTAAGCTTTACAGGATATGTTATCTTGAGTTGTAAACCAGTTTCTCTTGTTTTTTGTAATTATCATATTGTACCCTTTCATTTCACATAGTCAAGGAATATTCTCATATGATTCAGACTATTTTCCCTTGATATGTGAACGACCCACTTTTGACTACTTGCAAGATCCTTTATTTGATGTTGGAGTTCCGGTGTTTGGTGACTACGTTTCTTGGTTGATTGATATTGGGTAACAAATATGCCAGTATTCTATAAAATATTGATTTGTACTTTACCTTCTTTTCCACTACTTCTAGGCAATTTTTTACCTATCCTGAAATACACTATTCAGGCTTCTTTTGGGTGATGACGGATGCTATCTTCATGTTTAATTTGTCTTGTAAAAATCTGAAGTAATTTTTCATTTTTCTCTAACATTCCTTCTCCCATCACTACATTTTTGAGTTCCAAATCTTCTAATGCCTTTTTCACAACCTATTCCTTTAGAGATTTCTCACCATTTGTTCTACAGTAGTCCCTCGTTTGTCTTTTTAAATTCTTCCTGGTTCTAATTTCCATTCTTATTTCTTCCTTTAATTCTTTTAAAGAATTAGCACAACTTTCAAGAGTATAGAATAACCTCCAAACCACAATGTGTGGGACATTTCAAATCCCCAAATCATAAAAATTGGCAGAGCAGCCACAAAAGTCATCTATACCAACTTCATGTTCTAGTAGAAATCACCTCTATATTATTAACAAATAATGAACTAGACTCTGCTTGAGCTCCCAGTGACAAAGAGCTCACTACATCACAAAACCTCTTATTAAATTTTTAGATGGGTCTCATCATTAGGATATTCTACATTAAACTGAGCAAAATCTATCTTTTTCTCACCATTGGAACTATCTCTCCTCTGTGGAGGCACATAGAACATCGACTTTCTTTTCCAAGTGACTGACTGCCTTTCAAATATTTGAATATGATTAAAAAAGACCTACCTCCAACAAATTTTCCCTTGTTCGTATAAGATTGTGCCAGTTCTTTAAACAGATCTTTGTCCACATGGACACTATATTTTGACAGAAGAAACTTTACTTCTCAGTGCTCTTAGGGTGGTTGAGTTGGATTTTGCAGTGGGATTTTAATATGAATAAGGCATGGATCTCCTCTGAAATCACTGATTTGAAATCTCAGTTCATTCCCCACTTGTGATAATTATTTCATTAGGCTGCCACCAGGTGATTGCAAGGCCAGGAGTCTTACCATCTGTGACACAGCAGTTCAGACATTGGGGAAATTTGAATTAAATGCATTTCCTAAGAGAATAGAATTAGGATTAAAATCAGTCACTGGCTGCTTTTGTTTTATAAACAGAATTCTAACTATTTCCAAAGCCTTAGCCACGTATAAAAACAAGCAACACTAAATAAATTAAAAGTGAACTGAAAAGACATGCACTCTTGGCAAAAAGAAATATTTTCTAGAGCACATTTTGCCACATGAGATAAGCAAATGCACAAAACAACAGGCTTCTTAGTGTTTTATTGTTCCTATGCTTATATTAAAGTGCCCTTCAGAATTACCCTTAAATCTGCCACTAGTCATGACTCTACTGGGGATCTGACAGACCTGCAATGTCTTTGCAATACAATGACTTTCTTAAACCTAACCGATCCTCTTTTATCTTAACTAGGTTAAAGATATTGAGGGAGGGAACCTGATACAATGCAAAGAGGGCTGGATCAGAGTCAGAGGGCCTGGGTTTAAGTCCTGGCTTTATGCTTAACTACCTGGATGAACAGAGGTGAGTAACAAACTCCTTGGACTGCAGTATTCTCATCTCCATGAAACCCTCCTCCCACCCCAGTCAGTATGGGTGGTTCACTAAAGGGCAGCCATGTGAAACTACGTGCACATGAATAAAATATGATTTCGTATTGGTTTTAAAAAAAGATTTCAAAGGAGAGAAACAAGCAGAGTTTGAAATAGAGGAACAAGAGAAAAGATGTAAACTTTTGAATATCATAAAGGAGATTTTCCCCAGAACCCCAGTCATGTGGAAGAAGTCAGCCCCAAGGATGTCCCTTGACTCAATACCCGCAACTCAAAAGATTGATAAGAGGGTACTTCCTTGGTGAAATAGTTGTCTCTGCGAATGAACTGGGATGTTATCTTGCTTCTGAGTTGAAGAGCCAACTTAGTTTGTATTCTATCACCTACACTAGTTAGCATAACTCCCAATTTCTATCTCACTGTTTGCTCCAATAAATATGATTGCATGTTACCCATGATTGCCTTTTGCATGAAACCAAGGTTTGGTGGGAGAAAGCCAAGCTGGACAGGAGTAAGCTGTTACTCTTTCCCTTAGAGCAACCAAAAAAAAGTAGCTTTTATGCTGAACTCTTAAAAAAAAATTGTCCTCCTAGATTACAAGTATCTCATGCAAATTAGATAAACTTAAGTCTAGGAATAGCCTCTCACAAGAGTATCACAGACTTCCTCTTCCTGTCTGGGCATGAAGACCTGATTTTTCAGATTCTGGTTGTAACTTTGTCCCACCAGCAACCATGTCTGAGTCTGGTCAATAACAACAATGATAACAATAATTGTTACTGTTGAGTTAATAATTATTATATTGTATATGATATATAATTAATAAAAATAATATTGTTATTATTAATTATATACAATATAAAGCTAAGTATTTTACAAATATTGTCTGATTTGATCCTCATAGGAGCCCTGGTAGGTGCTAGTATTATTCCCATTTTACAGTTAAAAAAATGAGTTAAAGAGAGCTTAAGTGACTTGACCAAGATCACACAGCTAGTTAAAGTGACAGAGAACACATTTGAACTCAGGTCTTCCTAACTCCGGGCCCAATGCTCCACCCACCATGCAACCCAGCTTACCTAGGTTGAATCCTACCCCTTTGGTATCTTTGTCCCACTGATAACTATGAAGGAATCCTGTGTTCTCTACACCCCACTAGATTCTGGTTCTTTCTATTCCCCCATCCTCACGCCCTTGGCTGTCTCCATGTAAGCCAGATAATTTTCCCTTGAATGTGAAATGTGCCAAATAAAAGGGCCTGTTGCTTTTAGCAACAGTTTTTTTTTTTCCTTGCAAAAACTATATCCTAGAAAATAGGCAGTTAGCTGGCATAGTAGACAGAGTACTAGGGCTAGAGTCAGGAAGACCTGAGTTCAGACACAGCCTCAGACACTTCCTATTTGACGTTGGACAAGTCAATTAATCTGTTTGCCTGTTTTCTCAACTATAAAGTAGTTATCATAATAGTACCTATGTCCCAGGTTTCTTGTAAGGATGAAAAGAAAGAATGTTTGTAAAGTGCTTAGCACCGTGCTTGGCACATAGTAGGCACTATATAAATGCTGGGTATTGTTGTCATTACAGATACTACTCCTTTTACTTCACTGGTTTTTTCCTCTTCTCACATTTTTAATAGAGGCATCCCTCAGTGTCTCTGGCCTTTTTTATTCTCTCTATACTCTCTTCTTTTACATAGAGGTGCATATCCAGGTCCCATTTATCTCCTCAGCTCTGGTCTTACATCTCCTTCTGCCTGCTTCACCTCTACATGGATCTGCCATAGGCATTTGGAACTCAACAGAGTCCATTATTTTTCTCCCAAACCTAGATATCCTCCTAACTTCTTTTTCTGTCAAGGGTACCAGCAAGATTTGTAGCCTAGATGTCATCTCCAACTCTTCGTTCTCCCTCACCCCACATATCCAAACAGTTGCCAAGTTGTATTGATTCCACCTTTTCAACATGGCTCCCATCTATCTTCTCTTTATAGAGATATACACAACTACCCTCCATGATTTTCTAGGGTCATCCACTTAGAGCTGAAAGAGACTTGAGAGTTCATCAAGTCAGAAAATTTCAACTTCAGACAAGGAAACTGAGGCACAGAGAGGTTAAGTGACTTCCTCTGCGTCACACAGTAGAGGTAGAACTTGAACCAAGGCCTTTCCGACTCCAACTCCAGCAAACTCTCCACTATGCCATGCTACTTCTAACCTCCATCAACAGAGAGTGACACTTTCCACCTGGCACTAGTAAAGCTGTATGGGTTTGATCGTGCTGGGTTGCATTTATTCATGCCCTCATCAGGCAGTCTCAGTTAAGGTTTCTGTTCCTTGCACATTTAGGAATTTTCCAGTAACTCTTTTTTTTAGCCCAACTGATTTTCTTTCTATTTTCAGGCCTTTTAGCCCAAGTTAGTCACAGGCACACTTCCAAGATGTAAAGATGTATAGGATTGGAGAAAAGGGCTGATTACTCAATCTGGGGCAGAACTAAACTCACAGCATGGACTGTTTTTTACTTTCATTGGCTCAAGGCAGAGTCCTCAGTGTGTGCCAGAGCATGGTAATCCATTGATTAGCAATGACAAGGCCATCTGGCCCTTCTTCAGAGGACTAAAGGAAAAGTACTTTGCTGTAAGTATCATGAATGGCTACATTTAATCTGCCAAATGCCTCCCCACCTCCAAAGGGGATAGTGTTGGGCCACAGAAAGAGGCCTGCCCCTGAAGAGGCAATGACCATCCTGGCTGTTGGCTAAATTATAAAACAGAGTCCCTCCTCCTAATTTTTTATGCCAACCCTCTTGCCTCTGCCTCATATTGACTACTCACCTCAACCCTCTTACACCTCTTCCGACTTCTCTCCCTCACTCTCCAGAATGACCATCCTTTTCCAACGATTCTCCTTCTTCTGTGATCACTATTTGTTGCTGTTGTTGTTGTTCAGTCACTTTTTAGTCAAGTCCTACTCTTCATGACCCCATTTGGGGTTTTCTTGGCAAAGAGACTGCAGTGGTTTGCCACTTCCTTCTCCACCTCTTCCTCTGTAGATGAGGAAATTGAGGCAAACAAGGTTAAGTGACTTGTCCAAGATCACACGGCTAGTAAGTGTTTGAGGCCAGATTTGAACTGAAGAAGATAAGTGTTCCTGACTGCAAGCCTGGGGCTCTATCCATGGTGCCATCCGTTGACCAAAACCTGGGTTTGAAGTTTAATTGGATGTGACAAAATGTCCCTTCTCTTACTGTTGGTAGAACCATTGGGTTATTATTATTATTGAATGTTTGAAACAGTTTTGATATCATAAAACTATAACAATAGGATTCTAGCAAAAAAAAAACTTTCCAAGAATACTTGAGTTACCAAAAAGAACCTAGTGGGGGAAGCAGAAAGATACAAAAGAAAGAGCACTAGATTTGAGGTCAAAGGATCTAAGTTTAAATCCTGGTTCTAATTATTACCTTGCTGGTCTTAGATAAGTCATTAAACCTCTCTGGGCCCCAATTTTCTTACCTGTCCTATACTTTCCATTTCATCCAATCCAAATCAACAAACATTTGTTAAGTATCTGCTTCATGCAGAAAACTATGTAGACTTTAAATCATAAATTCTAGATTTGGAACCAGAAGGGGACGCAGACGCAGTTTTTTCCATACCCTTCATTCTATAGTTAAGGAAACTGTGAGCTAGAGAATAAACTCCAGCAGCTCCCCGTTGCCTGCAGGATCAAATATAAAATGCCCTGTTTGGCATTCGAAGCCCTCTATAAGCTATCCCACTCTTACCTTTCCAGTCTTCTTATACATAGCTCCCCAATCGTGGACACATATTCTTCAATCCAGTGACACTAGCCCCCCGGCTGCTCTACAAACAAGACACTGCATCCCTCAGCTCCAAGAACTTTTTCTGGTTGTCCATCATTTTTTCATTGATCTTCTCTCCTCTGCTCTAACTACTGACCTCCCTGGTTTCCTTTAAGTTCCAACTGAAAGCCCACCTTCCACAGAAAGCCTTCCCCAACCTCTCTTAATTCCGATGTCTTTCCTCTGTAAATTATTTCCTATTTGTCCTGTATATAGCTTGCTTTCTATATATTTGTTTTCGTGCCTTAGATTATAAGCTACTTGAGGGCAGGGACTGTCTTGTGCCTCTTTTTATATCCTCGGTGGAGGTCCCCCTTGGTGGTGAGGGCAGGAAAATCAGAAGCAGAGAGCCAGGAAAGGAATGGAGGCTGACCTGGCCCCTCCTCAAAATGGAGGACTGGGGAGGAACTTACCAATAGGAGAAGGGGGGCTGCAGGGGCAGAAAGATGCTCCAAGGTAAGAAGGCCACCACCAGTGAGGGAAGTTCCAGGGAAACATACTTCCTTCTCTTACCTGACATCCCCTCCCTTTTCTAGAATATTTCTCTTCCAGCCTATGAGCTGAGAACATGCACATGTGCCTAGATGCATCTTCATAAACCACTTTGCACTGAATTGGGTATGATGATGACCTGTGCATACTATATTCTCTCATGTTCATTATAGCAGAAGATGCTGCCCTCACCATAAGCACACACATACACACATACACATATGGTACACACACTCCGCAGTGTGAACCAGTTCTCCAGATCACAGTTTTTCTCACTTACCTTAGAAATGACACTGCCAACACAAGGATAATAACAGAGGCTTCCACCAAACCTGATCAAAATTTTCCTTTGCAGATGAGCATCTCTACCAATTGTAAAAAAGAGCAAATCTGCCTTGTACTATACAAGAATCTATGCAAATTCTGCTGGTCTCCCAACCCACTGCATGTCAGTTGTGATCTCTTGCATTCATCTCTGCAATGCTCTTGGCTTGGTGGAGCCTTCTCTGTTCTTGCCAGCAGTCAGTAGGAGTAACTTACTTCTGTAGGTCTTATGACTTCAAAATTAAAAAGCAGTCAAGTAATTATTTAATCCAACAAGCATTTGTTCAAAGCCTAATATGTATAAAGTGCTGTTCTGGGCAATGGGAATGTAAAGGTAAAAGGAGAAAAAGTCTCTGCCCACAAGGAGCTTCCATCCTACTGAAGAATATGGCAATTTCACATGTAGTGAGGGTTTGACTACACCTAAGCAAATGCACAGTAATTTGAGAAGGGAGACAGTGCTAACAACCAGAAATATTAAGACCAGGTTTTCTGTAGGAAATGGCAAATGCGAGCCTGGAGGAAAGTCAGAGCTTCTAAGAGGCAGAGATGGGGAGTGAAAGCACTCTCGGCATGGGGCCATCTAAAGGCTTAAGGTGGTCATAGAATGCAAAGTTTAGGGAATAGCATGCAGGCCATTTTGGCTAGAACAAAGAGCAGGAGAAGGGGATCAAGGTGAAATAACACTGGAAAGGTTGGCTGCAGGCAGATGGTGAAGGTCCTTAAATGCTAAAATGAGGAGAATGTATTTTCTCCTAAAAGCCCCAGGAAGCCATTGAAGGTTGATGAGCAGGGAAGAGATATGGTCAGAATTTTGCTTTAGAATTAGATTTTTATTGGTATAGCTTCTCTTCTACAAAGAATTCAAAATATCTGGAAAATATTGGCCTGACTGAATAGGGACAAGATAGCTTCTATCTTCCATACTTCTTTTCTATCTATACTTTTTTTTAAAGTGTTACTTATAGGATCACCTTCCTTTGGAGAGGAGAAGGAGAAGGAGAAGGAGAGGGAGAGGGAGAGAGAGAGGGAGAGAACAAGCTGAGTTACCCAACTACCTGGGTCCCCATTCAGGCAGCTCGGTCTACTCACAGGTTGTGTTTGTCCTTCGTTTTCAAAAAGGACTATGACCTCAGGGAAATGATGACACGATTTGCAATTGACTTTGATTTGAGTGAGGAAGGCTGTGCAAGGTCACCAGCCTCACTTTCTCCTCCAGAACCATCTGGGTCCAGTGGCCAGATATTCGTTGGAACAACTGGAGATGGCCCAGAATGCTGTGGGATACCTGGCCCTTTTTCCCTGATGCCATGGTCCTTTTCAAAAATAAAGGATAAACACAATATAGAATCACCAAATTTGAGAGTTAGAGAGGCTGTCAGCAACCATCTAGTCCAACCGTAGAGCAGAGGAATCCTCACTAAAACCTACCTGATACATGGACAGCCAGGCACTAAGGAGGAGGAACCCACCCCCTCTCAAGTAGCCCATTCCACTAATTGTTAGGAAAAGTTTCCTGAGCTCAAGCTTAAATTTGCCTCCTTTGCAGTTTCTACCCATTTCTTCTTTTTCTACCCTCTGGGACTGAGTGGAACAAATCTAATTTCTCCTCTACTAAGAAAGCCTTTCAATTATTTAGAGAAAGTTATCTTGTCCCACCCAGAATCTTGTCTTCTCCAGGCTGAAAGTCCCTACTTCCTTCAATCAATTCTCCTCTGACTGAGAACTAAGGCCCTCTGGGCAAGTCACTTAACTTCTTAACTTCTCTGTGCTTCTGTCAATCAAGTCAACGAGCATTTATTAAAGCACCTATTGTGAGCCAAGAATGGTGCTAAACACTGATGATACAACGAAAGGCAAAATCATTACCTACTCTCAAGGAACTCACAATCTACTGGAGAAGACAACAAGCATATAACTACGTACAAACAAGACATATACTGGATAAATTTAGGGTAAACTCAGAGGAAAGGCTCCAAAATCAAGGAGGACCAGGAATGGCCTCGATGGAGGACCAGAATGTGACACTTTAGCTGAAACTTGAAGAAAGCCAGGGAAAAATATCAGAGTTCTGAGATTTGTAAAATTATAGGACTTGATTCAATGCCCTTTATGGTCACTTCCAGCTCTAAATACGTGATTGTATGGCTATCCTTATTGTCCTACTGTGGACAGTCTTTAAAATATGGTGTCCAAAATTGACCACCATACTCCAAATGATTTCTGACAGTATAGATAGTAGCCTGATATCCTCCCTATTCCTAGAAACTCTGTCAACAGAGCCTGAACCCTCAGTAGTAGTAGTGATAGGGTTTAGACTGTGGGAGCCCCTTTGAACTCTCCTTGAATCTTCCCACTGGATGAGGCGTTTGCCTGAGGCCATAAGCCTTTCTTTATTGCTAGGCCCAAATCCACCTTCTGGACACTTCCCACTCTTAATCCTATCAAAGTGCCCATGCCCAGATCTGCTACCCTTAAACCAGCCTAGCCCTACATTATCTGTTATCTCCAGGTAGCCTTCAGCTACTTCCTACCCTTAATCCCATTTTCTTGATTGCTGGAATCTGACCTCACTCCAGTCCCATCAAGGTCCTCCTTAGATTCCTCCTCAAGACCTTCCCTAAACCCTTCCTCCCATCATCCCAGAACCAACCTAGATCCCTCCCACAATCTTTCTGTATATAAATTTCATCTTGCCTCCATGAAGGTGCTCATATTTAATCTACCTCGGACTGAATCTGGCTGCTTATGAAAAGGAGCATCACAAATGGTAAGATTTTTTAAGACTACCCATCATGGCGAATCTGTAATAAACTTTGTTTCTCTTTTTGAGTCAAATTCATTCGAGCAGGACCTGGCCTGTTGGCATTTTGGGATCTTGAGCACACATAAAAACATACAGCTCCCTAACCTCAGCAGCGGCAGCAGTGGCAGCAGCAGCAGCAGCAGCAGCAGTAGTAGTAGTAGTAGCTGTTGTTTTGGTTGCCACATCACACTTCTGACTCTTATTCAGCTTGTAGTCCACCAAACACCCTAGACCTTTTTCCACAACAATTACTGTCTAACCAAACCATCTCTCCTCCTCCCGACCTACAGTCCTCCACTTTGTGCTTGTGAAGTTAATTTTTTGTACCCAAGTGTAAGGTTTACATTAATCCCTATTGAATTTCATCTGATTAGATTCAGCCCAACGTTATAGCCTGTTAAATTCTCTCTGGCTTTTCTGACACCCGGATTTGTCTTTTCTATAAATTTGATTAGCATATCTTCCATGCCTTTGTCTAAATCATGATAAAAAAAGGTTTTGTTTTCTTTTCTTTTGTTTTTTATTAAAAAAGCTTAGAGTCAAGTATAGATCACTGGGGCACTGCTCTGGAAATCTCCTGCCACACTGACATTGAACCATGAGCAACTACTCCTCGAGTCTAACCAGCCAATCAGTTTTGAAATCACCTGATTATATTATTGCCCAGTCCATGTCTCTTCATCATCTCCATAAAGCTAGTAGGAAGTAATTAATTTTTTTTAAGAAGCTTTGCTAAAATTGTGGTAACCTACATATACAGCATTCCCCTCACTCACCAGTTCAGTAATCCTGTTAAAAAGAAGAAATAAAGATAATCTTGCATGATGTCTTCTTGATAAAGCCATTCTAGCTTCCTATCATCTCCATGATAATCTTTTTGAGAATTTTAAAATTTTCCACAGTATTGAAGTCAAACTCAATTCCTCCGGAAAATTCTGTAATGTATCTTTAAAGATATAGTTGGTGAACACCCAGAAAGGAAAATGATAATGTCAAAGAACCAACGTGACTTCATCAGTTCTTCCTAGGTTTCTAAGGGATACTCTATTAGCCTGACAGAGCTAGGAACCCTTCACACAGCAAATAATTTATTCACCTATGAGATCAAGTTTGTTCTATTAACATTCCATGAGGTGAATGAAACAATAATAGCTCTTGTTTATAAACTTGATTGGTTCCCACAACAACCCTTCGAAGTAGGTCTTGTATCGGTATTATTGAGCTGTTACACAAATTTGGAACCTAAGGCTGAGAGAGGTTAAGTGACTTGGCCACAGTCATGCTGCTACTAAATTAGGACCTAAAACCCTGGCTTTCTGACGCTTAGTCAAGAGCTTACCCTACTATGCCAAATTACCAGTAAGCGAAGTGGAAGGCCTCTTAGAGAGCGATATTCAAGAAATACCACAAGTTCCCACAGCCCAAAAATACCTCCCCCTCCTCAGTGTGCCATTCATTACACCAGCCTCTCCCTGCTTTTGAGAATGATATTGTATCTCTTTGGAGTAAGAGAACAAAGATAATCATAATGACAACAACAATAATAATAAACATTTATATTGCACTTTAAGGTTTGCAAAGCAATTCACAGATAATATCTCATTTTATCCTTACAACATCCCTAGGAAGTAGATTCTATTATGATTCTCATTTTACAGATGAGGAAACTGTAGAAGACAGACATTAAAATAACTTTCCCATGGTTACGTAGTAAGTGTCTGAGGCTAGATTTGAACTCAGGTCTTCCTGACTCCAAGTCCAATGCTCTACACATTATGCCATTGAAGCATAGAATTAGTAGTGATGATTGGGGCAGCTAGGTGGTGCAGTGAGTAGAGTACCAGCCCTGGAGTCAGGAGGACCTGAGTTCAACACTAGCTGTGTGACCTTGGGCAAGTCACTTAACCCCAATTGCCTTGTCTTCCCCATTCCAAAAAAAAAAAAAAAGAATGAGAAGTGATAAGTGAAAAAGAGTCAAATTTCTTTATGCTAGCAAATACTTCCTGACAATTAGACCTGTCCAAAAGAGGAATGCACTGTCTCAAGAGGAACATGGTTCCACTTTCACTGTACGTCTTCAAGCAAAAGCTGTGTAACCATTTGTTGAGTATGTTGGAGGGAAGGGTTCTTTTTCATTTATGGATTGGACTAGAGAGTTGCTGAGGTCCCTTCTACCTATCAAGCCAGCCTAGGTCCTTGAAGTTTTTGTCCTTTCTTTTCCATTCTAGGTGCAGAGAGTAGAGTTTTCTATCTGAATCAAGAGCTCAAGACACAAGGATCTGGGAACCTAAGAGTTCAGACTGGGTGTTGGCAATCAACTCCTCCCCAGTGCCCTGAGGGGGAAGAATCCAGGATTCCATTCAGAAGATTCTGGCTTTGGACATGAACCTGGTGGGATCATTGCTACATAGGAATTAAGCTGAATTGTTAGCTCAGTCCCTACCCCATCACACCCCTGTAAGGTTAATGGGGAATAAGATCTTCCCCATCCATCGATAGGCCTCATGTGGAGCCCATTAAAGGAAGCTTGCTTGCTTGTAGGAAGGCTTACACACTCTCTGCTAATTAGGTACTGAGTCAGAAGGGTTGTGATGCTTTCTGGCTCCAAGCCTATTAGCTGAAAGAGTAAATATTCTGAGAGGTGAACTTTTGCTTGGGGGGTTTGCTTACAAGAAGGATCTTGTGATTCCTGGTCATATATTCAGAGCTCCCTGACTGCTCAGAGGTAAAGTCTCTCTCGATCCAGTGGTGAATGTAAAGTATATATAGCAGTTTTGCTTTGATTCTGGCAGTTGAGCCCTGTCAGTCTTTATTTCTCTGCTCTGCATTTTCTCTGTTTGTATTTTATGTAATTAAAATCCCTGAGACAGCTATCTTTCCTAGTAAAGCAAATCTAAGAACCTGCACTAGCAGCCATCCTGGGTATGCCAGTGTAGTTGATGTTACAACCCATCAAAGAGACTAAAGTGTAAAGAGAAAATAATGCCCCCAAAATGTTGAGAGCAAATACTTGTGCTTTGTTCTATCTCTTTGCAATAAATATTTCTTTGTAAAAGCTCATCCAATGTTAAATGTTTAAACAGAACTGGAGTGTTACTCCCTGAACCCCTAAAATAGGAAAACATAACCAATAGCTAAGGATAGAGACATCCCCCCAAACCACTCAGGGTACCTAAAAAGGGGAGAAAGTAACAGACCTCGCCCTGACAACAGGATCAGTATTGATACATATATATGCAATACACCATACATACATACACACACATAAAATGTGTGTATATGTGCGTATATACAGATATGCATATATACATGCATGTACATTTACATATATATAGTATGTATATGTACATATGTGTGTGCATATAAAATTTCCTATTCGTATTCAAGTACTTAGGATGTCAGCATTTTCCTCTGGGTCATAGTTTTCTCACCTGAAAAAAAAATGGGCATATGGAACCAAGTAATTTCTAATGTACTTTCCAAAGCTCAATCCAATGCTTCTAGTGTAGTACTGACAGCGAGCAAGACACGCCACAGAGTATAAGTTTTAAAAAGAGAATTTATTAGCCGGCATCCGTCCTAGGGCATGAGTAACCCAAATCAGAATGCCAAGAGTAGGGGTGAAGGAGACATATTGATACAGAAAAATCAAGGTGCAGTGGTTAATTATCTCTTGAAACTTACATATGTTATTTTAGCAGACTCGGCAAGCCTGTGTTATTTCACTTTTGTGACCACGATGCAAGAAGAGGAATTTCCTTAATGGAGTAGATTGTAAATACAACAAATCAGATAGCCGACAAAGCGTCAACTGAAATTACAACCCAGGATCTCTGTGTCCAATTTGCCATTAACATTCCACAACATGGTATGTGCTCATAAAATATCAGGATAAGGAAAAATCACATAATTCAAGATAATGTCTGGGGCTGAGACTTTCACCCTTAATGGCCATAGACAGACCAAGAGATGCTCCATGTGGGTTTGTTGACACAAGATAGAGACATCTCTGGGCACACTCAGGGAAGAAAGAGACTGTTAGGATCAGCCTTTTTCTCTGGTTAATTAGTTGACATTCCTTGGAGCAGTCACAGGGCCCCAGGGACATTTGCTGAACACCAAATGGTGAGATCTAAGTCCATTTTTCTTATGCAAACTGGGGTTTTTTAATTAGGGGCTGGGGGCAGGGTCTTCCTAGCAATAGCTGACTGCTCAGGTACCACACTAGGATCCTCCCCACTTCCATTCCTCTCTCTGTTCCCTCTCTCCCCACTGGCACCAGCCACCACATAGAACAGAATAGAAGTTTCTTGAGGACAAGAGGTATTTTATTTTTGCCTTTGTCTCCTCTCTGCCTGTCACATAAATGTTTGCTTTGAAAGGCTTAATAAATATTTGTGGAATTGAATTGAATCCATATTTTAAAAGCACCAACAACTATAAAAAAATTAAGTCTTTAAGCCAAGACCTCACATATGACATTAATTTTTTTTCTTTTCAAAATGAAAGAGGAAAGTAATTAACTTTCATTGAATTTTCTGGGAAAAAAAATCATTTTAAAATGTCTATATAATATTAGGCCTAAACATAATTAAAATTACTGCCCATGCTGCCATTTTTCAATTACTGGAGTATAAAACAAAACCTGTGTTTGATAGCAAAATGAAACATTCCATTTGCAGACAGAAAAGAACATTGTGTTTATGTGAATTCCTTACATATTTGAAAAAACAAAAAGGACCAGCAGGGAAAATGACATTTATAGCACATAAGGTAGATGATTACTAATTTTAGTCATATATCTTTCTCCCCTGAAAAAAAAGTTGAGACAGATAGATAAGCATATAGATATATGGATAAGTAGATGGATAAATGATGGATGATGGATATATAATAAATATATCGACAGATAGGTAGATAGATAAATAGATAGACACACATCTGTCTATATCTACACATATGCATCTATATATACATACACATACATACATATACACACATATTTCTTCTGGTTAGATTTCCCCTCCCAACATTTTTGCTTGTCATTGTTTTGAAAAGTTTGGGCAATCTGGATGAAAAGGCGATCAAAACTATTAAAAAAAAAAAAGGAAAAAGTTTGACTGCTGTCTTCAATGACCAGAACTCCTGGTATGGAAGCTTAAGCATTTCAGCAACTTACTATAAATTGTGGTGTAGGTGAGTTGCCTAGAGTGCTGAGACATTAAGGTGTTACTCTTGCTTATACATGCAGAACATACATAGTTTCTGGACTTACTCTTCCAAATCATACTTGTACTGGCAGATCTCCAAAGCAAAGCTGGGGCAGGAGGGAGGAGCAGCTTTCTCTAGGACTCCATTAGTACTATATTTCCCCACTATTAATTGCCAATATCTCCTCAATACTACTTAACTTGTCAATATCTCATCAATATTAACTGGTTAGCACTAATTAGCCTGTACAAAGGAATATTTACTAAGAAATTATCACAAGGAAAGAATAATTTCTAAAATCCCCACTGCCAAGCTGAGGCGTACTCTCTTCTCTACACATCCCCTGGGTGCTTGGGGAGAACAAGTTCAAATTTAAAATGGTTTCATACAAAGCATACCCTCACCGAGCTCACTTCCAGGGTTATATAATTTATGGACAAGTTGTTTCCTGGTTTGCAGGACATAGTGTCTCTGAAGCTAGATTAATTCATTGCTAGGCTAGGTGCAGCAATTTACTCCTTAGGACTGTCTCCTCATGAAGTGTGACCGCAGCACCTATAAGTCAACTCTGCTATGGACTTGTTGCTAAACCTTTGGTAATTCCTCCAACATTCCGAAGCTCACAAAGCTTTTATCTTCTCTGTACTGATCTGTTCTGACTCCAGTGCCATTCGCATAAGAGCAGGAAAGAAAAGTCACACCAAGGACAGAATAAATAGAGGGGGTAATGGGTGGAAACTTCTCAGTTAACCAAGAAATGCTGAATTCTAGTTCTCCAGGGCAGCTGCACTCTGTTCTGAGAAAAGCCCTTCCCCATCCCAGTGGAGAACAACACTTTCCCCTATGACTCATATTGAGGAATGCTGTCACAGGAGACCATCATCCCTTTAAGGCTGGTGTTCTCCCTCCCAGGGATGCTATGTGTTTCTATGAACTGTGATGCTACTAGAATATTATTCTTATTCCTAGGTCTGGTCCTGCTGCTGGAATAAATGAATTAATGAACATCACTCCTTTGCTCAAAAATCTTCAGAAATCTCTTATTGTCTACTTAATAAACCCTTAGTCTGACATTCTAGAACCTCCACAGCCATCTCTAACCACACCTTTCCAAGCTTATTTCATATTACTACAATTCAAACCCATGTTCCATAGCCACTAACTAGTCTACTCTTTGCCCTTCAAATGAGGAACACACCCTCCTGCCCCTGAGCCTGGAATGTAGTCCTTTGCCCTTCTCACCTGTTGAATTCTCATCTGTCTTTTAAAGACCAAATCAAATGCCACCTTCTCTATGAAATCTTCTTTGATCTCCTAGTAGGTAATAACCCGTAGGGCCACACAGAGTTCTTCCTTCAATAATTCAGTAATGAACCTACAGAGTATCACATATTATAATTATCAAAGATTTTTTTATTTTTTAAAAAAAATTTATTATATTTTGAACTCATGGAACAAAACAAGTATTTTCATAACATAGCACAATAAAAAAAAAGATGATTGCCCATGAAACTGTAAATCTACCATGTACAACTCGCTATTCCCTCCAAATTTACAACAAAGTTATCAAGTAAATTTCCTTTTCTTTCCTTTTTTTCTTCCCTCCCTCATTGTACCCTAGAGATGGCTACAATTAAACACAAAGAGGTGTGCGTGTATACATATGTGTGTGTGTAAAATTATTCTTTATATACTTCTATTTATCCTTTCTCTGCATGCAGATAGCATCTCTTCATACATCTTTTATTTCTAATTTGTGTATTTATAATAGTAAAAATGACAGTCATTCAAAGTTGTTCTTAAAACAATATTGCTATTACTGTATACAATGTTCACTTAGTTCTACTCACTTCGCCCTTCATCATTTCATGCAAGTCTTTTGGCACCTTTCTAAGATCCCTGAGCTCATCATTTCTTACAGCACTGTAACATTCCACACAACAACAAGTTGTGTACACCACAACTTGTTCAGCCATTCCCCAATCGATGGGCATCCCTGTAATTTCCAGTTCTTTGCCACCACAAAGAGAGCTGCTCTAAATATTCCATTCACATTCAAAGTGATAATTGCTATTTGTGAATTTCCCTCTATTTTATTTTTACTCACTCTTCTTTCTCAGCCTCTCTTACCCTTGTTACCTTATCTTTTCCCCCAACCCTTTCACCCCCCTCTCCACCAAGCCCTCCAAGAGTCCCCCCATCTCAGCTCCTCACCCCATCCTCTCCCCCAAACCTCCTAAATTCCAATATAAACACTGTGTTGTGGTTTTTTTTTTCTACTTACACTCCTTTTGTTGTTGTTCAGTCCTTTTTCATTCACG
>CM053622.1:346729227-346760330 GCA_028646595.1 Phalanger gymnotis | reverse complement strand
TAAAATTATAAAGAACAAGGTTGGTCTCTAAGAAAAGATATGAAAAACCGATCCTGACTTCCACTCCCATGCTCCTCCTCAGTGTTTGCAGTTACATTTCGGATAACACATTTCATTTCAGCAGATTTTTGTTTTTGATGATTTTTTTCATTTTTAAAAAAATTCTTTGTTGTAAAGAATGGCTCTCTGGAAGTGGGAGGGATACAGGAGAAAACCTAGGCAATGTCAAAACAAAGGACTTCAATTTTTAAAAAATTAAATACTGAACCCCTCTCAAAAACTTACTGTATTGACAGATGCAGAAATAGTTTATGACAAATGCAATACTCATTTCTATTGTTGTTGTTCATCCTTCATTCTCCAGGAGAAACAATGACATTACATGATTGATGTCTTGACTTGCAAGTGAATTAGAATTAAATGAGGCAAAGCTGTGCAAAGTCATCAGCTTCGCTCTCTCTTCCAGAGTCATTAGAGTCCAGTAGCAAGATATAAGTCAAGAAGATTGAGGATGGCCCAGGATACAGTGAGAGACCTCGGCCATTTTAAACTAAGTTCTTTCCCAGGTCTCAGTTTGTCTGAGGCAATGTCCTTTCAGTGACTAAGAGCTAGGTAAGAATTGAGACAAAAGACGACCTCATTTGACATCACAAAAGAATCAGTCTGGGAAGGAAAGACCCTCAGAGTTTCAGTCCAGAACAGAAAACAATTGTTATTTACACTAACTCTGCACCTTCAAAACCCAAACAATGAGTGAGGAAAGCTTGGGCTGGGACCTAGTACTGGCCAATCAATGAAAGCCAGGGTGATATGGGTTTAAAGAGATAGTCAGGTAGCTTCATTTGAATCACAATGGAGTTTTTAAAAACCTGTTTTTTCAGAGCTATATTTCAAGAAATCATAAATGAAAACTTAGTAAGGCAAAGAGTTAATTGTTCCAGCTTTTGTGGGGGGAAATAATGATAAAATAAATAAAGGAGGGGGGAGAACCTGGCCCCCAAACCTTAAGAAGTATAAGCGATCAAAAATTATATTCCTTTGGACAGAGCACAAGCAGGAAGAGGAGAAGGAGAAATTGTAGCATTGCCCAACTGGAACTTGCCAATTGGGTCTCCAGGGGACAGCTACTACCACTCACAGACTGTTGTTCATCCTTTGTTCTTGAAGAGGACCAATGATATCACAAGAGTGATGTCCTCACTTTCAAGTGAATTAGACTTAAGTGAGGCAGAGTTGTGCCAAATGATCAGCCTCACTCTCTGCTCCAGAGTCAGTGGAGTCCCGTGGCAAGACATAGCTCAAGACAACTGGCATGGCCCTTCATTTCTGTTTAAAATACTAGAATGTATAAGAATAAATGGACTGTTCGTTAAAATGTTAAAACAAGTGCTCATCAATTAAGAAATGTCTGTCTCCAAATTATGGCACATGGATGCAAAGGAATTTCATTATGCCATTTAAAAAAACTAGGATAGATTCAGAGAAACATTAAAAGATTTTTATAAACTGATAAAATTAGAGTAGAACAAAGGGAATTATTTACATGATGACCTCAATATTAAAGTGAGAGAAAACAACTTTGAAAGACCTCAAAACTCTGATAAAAGTAGCACCCATTTTGCTCTCAAAAGACTAACGATGAAACATCCTTCCCGCCTACTGGCAGACAAGTGATGTACTCACGGTATAAAATCAGGCACGAATCCTCAGGCACAGTCTCTGTGTTCACTTGGTTTGTGTGACCATGCATTATTTGTTACAAAGGAGATAAAAATGAGAGAAAGAGAGGGAAAGAGAGAGAGAGAGAGAGAGAGAGAGAGAGAGAGAGAGAGCAAATTAAACATTTAAAAGAGCAAAAGTAAAAAGAGGGGGGCACAAATCGGACAATGTTCTTATCCTGTTGTCTTTTTTAAAAAATTCCTTACATTGCCAAAGTTTACTGTTTCTCATATAATCCTCTATCCTGTTCTTTTTGTCTTGAAATGTTTGTACCTGTTTATGGTTGTTTAGTTCACATTTTTTAAAAGCTGTCATTCCTAAATTTTCAGTCATGTTCCAAAAGCCTAAATAAATCCTCTTCTCAGACAGTACTTTCTCAATCAGCTGTCCACTTCCCAGATTCTACTTTGTCTTCCGAAGCTCCTTTCTTCAATTGGAAGCAATGATGAAAAGGCTACTTGTACCAATAAAGACTTTATTTTTTTTTTCTCAAGACTTTATAAGCCCTATTAATGCTTCCCAGATTCCTTCTGGTGGAAATCATATTTCCTGATATGAATCAGCAAAAATGGATGGTGGTCATCAGGCTTGACAAATTTCAGGAGGTCCTGAAGACAGCATATTGCTGGGAGAGCTAGCTCCACTGGTGTATAGGGCACAACCTTCCATTTATTTATTTATTTATTGATTGATTGATTGATTTTTTGCTTTTTGGCAGAACAATTGGGGTTAAGTGACTTGCCCAAGGTCACACAGCTAGTACGTGTCAAGTATCTGAGGTCACATTTGAACTCAAGTCCTCCTGACTCCAGGGCCGGTGATCTACTCACTGAGCCACCTAGCTGCCCCCATTTATTTCTTAGTAGATAATTTCATGAGCTGCAGAAAATGAAAAATTCATCACCTAGAGGAGGACTTCTTAACCTCTTCTGTGTCATGCTCCCCTTTGGCAGTTTGGTGGCACCTATGGACCTCTTTGCAGAATGATGTTTTTAAATGCATAAAATAAAATATCCAGGACTAAAAAAGAAACCAATTACGTTGAAATAAGTTGTAAAAATGTTTTTAAAAAACAAATTCACAGACCTAAGGATAAGAACTGCTGAGCTAGAGGTTGGTAAGGGAATAAATCCATAACACCAAATTTATCAAGAACAAATCTTTACTCCAATACTGCATGAAAGAGAAGGGGGCCCATCTCCAATCCTCCTGATTTATATCTTGCCACTGGACCCAGATAGCTCCAGAGAAGAAAGTGAGGTTGTAGAGCCCTCTCTCACTTAAATCCAGTTCACTTACAAGTCATGACATCACCTTCCCGATGTCCTCTTCGAGAATGAAGGACAAACAATAACAGCATGAAAGAGAGACCTAAGAGTACAATTTAGACTAGATCATCTCTCCCCAAAAGCTAAATCTCACAGAGAAGTTTTTATACCTTCCAAGTCAATGAAGACCATCAATTCATTCAATTACAAGTCTTCAGAGGAGAACCACATACAATAAAATTCTAAGAAATGGACATCAAGGAAGAGGTGGCTGTAGGTAAGTGCCTTGAACAGTTTAAGTCTTTGAAGATAAACAACACTTCGAAAAAGCAATTAAAACATAGGAGCATTCTAAGTTTAAAATAATTTTCCAAATTCCTGAGACTATTCTGCAGCCTTCTCAAGGGGAGGCTTACTGTTTAATTATGAATTAGAGCCTGTTACTTCTTTATTAAGGTTAACCTAGGAATGAGTCCCTCTACAATTAGTTAGACTGGTCCTCGAACTACAAAAACAGTCTGTTTCCAATCACACACTTACTCAATCAACAAACTTTTCTTCGGTGCCTACGCCAGGTACTAGGGATACCAAGTAATAAATGAAACAGTTTCTGTAACAGAACGAGTTATAGCCAACCCCAAAACATCTTTGGACCTCGCGCTCAGAACCAGTTGAGATAACCTCAGGGCTCTGAGGTATGGGAGGAACAAGATGGAGTTTGGAGGAAGGGTCTCGCCCTTGTTGGCAACGTGGTGCAAGGTTCTTTTCCGGGTTCACCTGTGCACAAGTGAATCATGGGGAGAGTGCGGGAAAGAAAGGGGAGGAGAATAGGAGGATAGTAGGCGGGGAGTAGGCGGAGAGTAGGGGGATCAAGGCAGTCCTAGTGCTACGTAATAAAGGCTATAAAAATCTGTTCACTGACTTAATTAAACGGAGTTGCTCACCATTCTTGGCTCCCGTCCCTTCATTGCCCGCGAGATTAGGTCTTTGTGGGGTCAGAGAGATCCCTACAAGAGTTGTGGGGTAAGCTAGTCCCCAACAATACCCTTACAAGTTTCTGCCCCCAAGAAGCTTACATTCTCTAGGGAGAGACAACATGTGCACATATATTTATATGCAAAATAAGTATATACAAGACATAAACAAAAAAAAACAAGGCAATTTTTAAAAGTAGGCACTAAACCACTGAGGGTCAGGAACCAGGAAAGGTTTCATGTATAAGGTAGCATTTGACCTTGAGCTATGAGGGAAACCAATAATTGTAAGGGATGAAGAAATAGAGTGAAGGTTGGTTACAAAATGGAGTTGATTTAGTGTGAGAACTGAGAGAAACAACCAGATTCCGTCTCATGACCACTGACTCCATATGTATGCCATATGCATCATCCTCTTTCTTGTTTTGTTGTTGTCATTCAGTTGTGTCTGAATCTTCATGACTATACTGACTATAGCATGCCAGATCCTTCTCTCCTCCACTATCTCTCAAAGTCTGTCCAAGTTTATGTTCATTGTTTCCATGACACCATCTGTCTCATCCTCTGCCACCCCCCTTTACTTTTGCCTTTAATCTTTCCCAGCATTAGGGTCTTTTCCAATCAGCCCCATTTTCTCTGTATGGCCAATGTATTTAAGCCTCAGCTTCAGTATTTGACCTTCTAGTGAATAGCCTAAATTAATCTTTTAATTTGATTTTTATCTCCTTCTTGTCCAAGGGAATCCCAAAACTCTTCTCCAGAACTACAATTTGAAAGCATTGATTCAACAGTTCTCAGCTTTCCTTATAGTCCACTTCTCTCAGCTATACATTGCTACTGGAAAAAACCATAGTTTTGACTGTATGGACCTTTGTGATGTCTCTGCTTTTTTAGTATGCATATAGTTAATGTGTTTTTGCTTGCTGGGAAGATCTTCCCATCCATTAATAGGTCCATGTGACATGCTTAAGTCACATGGAAGCCTAAGTCACATGAGTTTGAGTCCCATGAGCCTGGGTCATGAGGCCCTCTGACCCTGAAGAAGTGTGTGTAGTTGGTCTTTGCTGTTTATATTCCCTCTGTTTGTATAATTTCTGCCTATAATTTCTGTTTGTATTTTCTCTGAAGCTTAGGCTGCTGACTTTTCCCCTGAACTAAATGAATGAGATATAGATATATAGATATATGTGGGTATGTATGTATATACATGTGTGTGTGTGTCTGTTTATATGTCTGTGTGTGTATATATATATATGTGTGTGTGTGTGTGTGTGTTTGATTAAGATTGTTGACCCCTTTTAACTTGCTTTCCTTTAGAAAAGCAGATCAAAGAACGTGTGCTAGCAGCCCTCCTGTGCGCTGCTGTTATTGGTCTTACACCCCCATAGCAGCTGCAGATAACATTGTTGTTACATTATGCTATCCAGATTTGCCATAACTTTCCTTCCAAGGAACAAGTGCCTTTTAATTTCATGGCTGTAGTTGCCATCTTTAGTAGTCTTTGAGCCCAAGAATACAAAATCTGACAGTGCTTCTGTTTCTTCTCCCTCCATTTGCCAGGAAGTGATGGAACTAGTTGCTGAGATCTTGATTTTTTTTATGTTAGGTTTCAAGCCAGCTTTTACACTCTCTCTTTCACCCTCATCAAGAGGCTTCTTAATTCTTCTTCACTTGCAGTCATCAGAGTGAAATCATCTGCATATCTGAGATTGTTGATATTTCTCCTGACAACCTTAATTCCAGCTTTTGATTCATCAAGCCTGGCATTTTGCGTGATATACTCTATATAAGTTAAATAAAATGATAACATGGAGTCTTTATAGTACTCCTTTTCCAATCTTAAGCTAATTAGTTGTTTATCTGCATACCATTCATGGGAAAATAGATGGTATAAGTCATCTATTGTTTTATAAAATGCAGGTTAATGGAATTAATAAACATTGCCCAATTCTGAGAAAGGAAAACCCCAAAATCCACCTGCCCCCTTCCAACTTGACAGAAATTCACTCTCCCCCTACCCGACTTGGAAAATCCATCATCTTTCTTCCAGTTAGAAATCAGATTACCTAGTATTATATCCTGTTTATATTCTGTTCATTATTTTTTTTAATGCATAAAAATCTATCTCCCCCAGTATTCAGGGTCCAGTGCCAAGCTGAGGAGGCTTGATTCCAATTTGTTTTGCACATATTATATTCTAATTGGCATGCATTACTTAATAAATCAATATGCTCAGAAGCTTGAATCTTTGCTTCTGCACAGAGGGAAAGGTGATGGAGTACATTCCAGGCATGGAGTATACCCAATGCAAAAGCATGGAAACAGGGGATGAAACATAGAGTTTAAGGAATAACAAGGTCTGTTTGACTGGACTGTAATTTGTAAAAGAGGTTAGTGTATAAGGGTAGGTTGGAATAAGTGACAAAAGGCATAATACCAGCCTTTCCAGCTCAGTAGCATTGGCCAGAGTTAATTTCCCATTGCTATAGCCATTGAGAACCCAAGACAACCCCATGCCACGATGAGATTAAGAAGAGAAATTCAGAGGAAAGAAAAAAATGACCTTATCCTACCTTGACTTTCCCTTTCTAAACAAAGCCAATTCAGGGGTTGGGAATCTGTATCCTCAAGGCCACAAAAGGCTTTCTAGGTCCTAGAGGCCACAGGTTTCCCACCCCAGAACCATTTATTCAAAAATAAATAGATATAAAGATATGGAGATATAAAGATAAAGGGATACTTCCACACTGTTTCCCTCCCTTCCTATTTGGTGATGGCCATTCTAGGGCTTAGCACATTGTAGATGCTTAATAAATATTTGTTGCCTTGACTTGATCACCATTTTAGGAAGGATCCAAGTCAAGCTTCACTTCACCATTACCTATACTCTCTCTAGAATCTACCTCATCCTTATCTGCCATGTCACCCTTACAGGGAGGCCTTGCCTTTCTCCCCCTTGCCTCACCCCAGTCTCCAGCGTTCCCTTATATGTTGTCTTCCACCATTAGAATGTAAGCTCCTTGAGGGTAATTTCTGCCATGTTTGTTTCTATTTGTATCTCCAGCATTTAGCATTTAGCATAGTACCTGACCCATAGTAAGTTTTAGTAAATGCTTTATCTGTCTATCAAATATATACAAACCCATATGACCAGGACCTGCCTGTAAGTAAGATGGGTCTCAAAACAAAATTCAAGCATCAGATAAGGATACATTTTAATGCCATGTTGGAAATATAACACGGTGATGAGACCGTATGAATCCAAACAGAAGATTGTCACAGCCATGACTAGGACATTAGGAAAAGGAAAATGTTAAAATACTTTCACTTATTTATTCAACAAATATTGATTAAGCCCTGTGTATGTACAAAGTACTGGGGAAGACAAAAAGATAAATAATCTCTGCGCTTAAGGAGTTCCAGTTTAACCTGACGATACTTTTTTTTTTTTCTTACCCATAGCTTTATTGAGCATACTGGTATACGGAAGAGGGCTAGCAAAGGTTTTGGAGAATAGATAGATATCCAATAAAAATGGCATCCCATCTAAAACTTCATTAAGCCCTGTTTGTATCTGATTGCACCCATAAAATATATGCATACAAATGAATTTCCAGGAAAGTTTTCCAAAGGGAAAGGGAGTCGATTAGACTATTCCTCCTGGAGCCACAAGCCAGGGTACAGTGAGGTGACATTGACAAAGTACTTCATATCTGCCTACCTTAATAAAACATGATTTCAAAGCCTGAAATACAAATGCCTTGAGGCATTGCCAAAGGGATTGGGGCAGGGGGAGGGGAAGCCAGAGAGAGAGAGAGGGAGAGAGAGAACCTGAAATACTAATATAAGAACCATCGAAACCCCAGGAATGTTCCTTCTTCAGGACCACAGAGGAGATTCCATCATAAACAAGAATTCTATGATGTCTTAGTCCTACTGTGTCTACTTTAACTGGGTAACCATGAATGCTGCCTGATGGCCTACAGAGTATGTGCAAACCTTTGAGAAGGGACCTAACATTTTTCTTGTAGCCATTATCCATGAGAAGGATACTCACGTACTTTAAAGGCAGAGGAAGACAACTTGAAGCAAATTATTTTTGTCAGAAAACCTGAGATCAAATGTCAGGCTCTGTTACTTTCTACTTTGTGCAATCAATCGTAGGCAAGCCACTTAACCTCAGCTTCTTCATTTGCAACATGACAAGGCAGTAATTGATGTTCTCTAAGGTTGCTTCCACCACTAAATCCATGACCCACTCTTCTTTTAAACCAGTTACCATTATTTGTTTGGTATCTTATTTTCCCCCAATTACATGTAAAAACAATTTTCAATATTCATTTTTAAAATTTTGAATTCCAAATTCTCTCCCATCCTCCCCACCCTCTTCTTTGAGAAAGCAAGCAGTTTGATACAGATTATACATGTGTATTCATGCAAAATATATTTCCATATCTGTCATGCTGTAAAAGAAAAACTGGACTTAAAAAAAAAGAAAAATAAAGAAAACTTCTTTAAAAAGTGTACTTCAATCTGTATTCAGACTCCATCAGTTCTGAGGATGAAGAGCATTTTTCATTTTAGGTCCTTCAGAGTTGTCTTGGATCATTGTATGGCTAAGTCATTCACAGTTGATCATCATACAAGACTGCTGTTGTTGTTGCAATGCTTTCCTGATTCTGCTCATTTCACTTTGCATCAGTTCATGTAAGTCTTTCTAGAGAACATCTTGCTCATCATTATTAATAGCACAAAAGTATTCCATCACAATCATATACCACAACTTATTCAGCCATTCCCCAGCTGATAGGCGTCCCCTCAATTTTTAATTATTTGCCACCAGAAAAGAGCTGTTATAAATATTTTTGTATATATAGATACTTTTCCTTTTTGTTTTTTATCTCTTTGGGATACAGACCTAGCAGTGGTATTGATTGGCTAAAGGGTATGCATAGTTTTATAGTCCTTTGGACATAGTTCCAAATTGCTCTACATTATGGTTGAATCAGTTCACAACTCCACCAACAGTGCATTAGTGTCTCAGTTTCTCACATCCCTCCAACATTTGTCATTTTCCTTTTCTGTCCTATCGGCCAATCTAACATGTGAGGTTATGCCTCAGAAGTGTTTTAATGTGCATTTCTCCAATTAATAGTGATTTAGAGCATTTTTTCATGTGGCTATAGGATAGCTTCATCACTCCCCTCTTTGCACAGAGCACCTTCTTCATAAATATTGGATTGGATAAGATGATATAATGAACATATATCCAGTGTCAATCACAAATAATCTCAATTATGTCTTTGCATTAGAAGCAGTTTAGCATAATGGACACAGATCCAACCCCAGAATCAGGAATACAGCCTTAGGTTCAAGTCCAATCTCTTGACTTGCTGCCTGTGTACTGACCTTGAGTTAAGCTACCTAATGTATCAATGCCCCATGTAATTTTCCAAGACTCCGAAATGTAACACATGGGTTGATCTATCTTAGTAGAGGGAGTTTTCTTACCAGGAATTCTCTACACCAATGAAATCATAGATCCAGATCAAAAAGACATCTTTGTGTCCTGCAGACTCTCTCTCCCAAGTCATTTTGTATGACTGACCCATGTCAGTAAAATGTCTTGAA
Organism: Phalanger gymnotis; assembly: GCA_028646595.1. Classification (NCBI taxonomy): domain Eukaryota; kingdom Metazoa; phylum Chordata; class Mammalia; order Diprotodontia; family Phalangeridae; genus Phalanger; species Phalanger gymnotis. Next base: position 346,750,738 of record CM053622.1, on the reverse strand, counting down.
TCCTGTTCCAATAGATGATTTACATTAACCCAATCTAATCCAAATAAGCCTTTTTTTAATGTGTCTGCTATGTGCTAAGTATCGGCAATACAAAAGCAAAAGGAAAAGCAAGTCTTATCCTCAAGTAACTTACAGTTACGAAGATACAATTGTAAACTGATTAGTAATAGGGGTGTCCTGGAGCTGGCTCAAACAAGAAAGATGATTATTAAATTTTTGTGTAAGTACGTACACCTCAGAAATCAGTAAATATCATAAATCGGTGCTTGGCACTGTTTTATTGATTGTCTAGGCTTAAGAAAGTAGTGGAGAAAATGTTAATAATGCAGGTTAAATTTAAAGGTATGTCTTACTAAAATAAAAATAAAGTAAAAATGAACATTTTACCTAAACTAACTTATGTAGTTGACGCCATCCCAATTAAAATACCAAAAATTATTTACTGAATTAGAAAAATAATAACAAAATTCATTTGGAAGAACAAAAAGTCAAGAATATCAAAGGAAACCAACGGGGAGAAAAATGAAAGAAGGTTAAGTAGTACCAGATCTTAAACTATATTGCAAGGAAGAGATCATCAAAACTATAAGAAATTTTAAAAAGTAGATCAATGGAACAAGGGAGATATATAATTTACAGCAGGAAATAAATATAGTAACCTTGTATTTGACAAGCGTAAAGACTTAAGCTTTGAGGATAAGAATTGACTGTTTGTTGGAAATTGCTAAATTGTTGGGAAAACTGGAAAGTAATCTGGCAGAAATTGGGCATAGACCAGTATCTTACAGCATTTACCAAGATAAGGTCAAAGTGGATACAATGATCTAGATATAAAGACAGATATTGCAAGAAAATTTGAAGAACATGGGACTTATTACCTTTCAGATTTGTGGACAGGCAAATAATTTATAAATAAACAAGAGACAGAGAGCAGAATGAGATATAACATGAATAGTTTCAATTGCATTAAATTAAAAAGATTTCATACAGATAAAACAAATGTAGCCAAGATAAGAAGGAAAGCAGAAAATTGGGAGAATATTTTTATAGATAGTTTCTCAGATAAAGGTCTCATATTTCAAATACACAAAGAACTTTGTCAGATCTGTAAGGATACAATTCATTCCTCAATTGTAAATGGTCAAAGGACATGAACAAAGGAATAGCATCAGGAAACTCTCTAATAAAGAAATCAAAACAATTTATAGTGATATTTAAAATGCTCTATATCATTATTGATTAGAGAAATGCAAATTAAAACAACCTTGAGATACCATTTTACACCTATCAGATTGGCTAAAATGATTGAAGGGGAAAGCGATAAATTTGGAGGGAATGTGAAAAAATGGGACACTAATTCACTGTTGGTAAAACTGTGAACTGATCTAACCATTTTAGACAGCAATCCGGAATTATGCCCAAAGAATTATTAAATTGCCTAAACCCTTTGACCCAGCAATATCACTACTAGGCCTATTTCCAAAGATGATTAGAGAAAAAGGAAAAGAGCTTATATGTTCTAAAATATTTATAGCAGCTTTCTTTGTGATGGCAAAGAACTGGAATTGGGTAATGGCTGAACAAGTTGTGGTATATGATTGTGATGGAATACTGGTGTGCTATAAGAAATGATGAGCTCATTGGTTTTAGAAAAACATGGATAGACTTGCATGAAATAATGAAGAGTAAAATGAGCAGAACCAAGAGAACACTGTATACAGTAACAGCAGTATTGTTTAAGAACAACTTCAAGAGATCAAGACAAAATGACAAAATTAACTATAAAGGACCTATGAAGGGAGATACCATCTGCATCCAAAGAAAGAACATCCTACACATAGGATGATTTTACAAACATACACATTGGTGTTGAATGGTAGCCATCTATCTCTAGGGTGGGAGGAAGGGAGAAAAAATAGGAAAAAAGTTAGATAAATTTATTATATATTTAAAAGAAATAGCAAGTTGTATATAATAGGTTTGCAATTTCATGTGTGATCATCTTTTTTTTATTCTACTATGTTATGGAAATGTTAGTTTTATTTCACCAATTAAAAATAAAATAAATAATTTTCAAAAGTGTGTCTTGAATAATCTCCACCCAAGAGCTAATTGTTTAACATTTACAGGCATATCCATTTAGATAAATATATTTTTTTCTTCACATTATCATATATACATATATATGTAAATGATAATGTGAGGAAAGGGAGAGAGAGAGATCATTAACAACTAGGCAAATCAAGAAAGGTTTTCTACAGGAGATAACACATGAGCTGAGCATAATCTAGGAACGCTAAGAAGCAGAGGTGAGCTATAAAACTATGTAAACCTTCTGATCTAGCTTTACTACTACTAGGTCTATACCCAAGGAGATCAAAGAAAAAGATACATACATGCAAAAATGTTTATGGCCGCAGTTTTTGTGGTGGATAAAAAAGAGACTGAGGGGATGCCCTCCAATTGAGAAATGACTATATAAGTTATGACACATGAATATGATGGAATACTATTTTGTTGTAAGAAATAATTAAAGGAATGTTTTCAGCAAATCCTAGAAAGACTTACATGAACTGATGCAAAGTGATGAGAGCAAAACCAGAAAAATTTACACAGTAACGGCAATATTGTAATGGCAATCAGCTGTGAAAGACTTAGCAACTCTGATCAATTAAATGATCCCTGACAATTCCAAAGGACTCATGATGAAATATGCTATCTGCCCCCAGATAGAGATTAATGGACTCAGAATGCAAACTAGAGCATATTTTTCCTCTTTATTTTTCTTGCTTTTTTGCAACGTGAATAATTTGGAAATATGTTTTGTATGAATTCACATGTATCATATTTCTTGCCTTCCCAAGGGATAGGAAAGAGATTGAGAGAGGGAAAGAATTTGGAACAGAAAATTTTTTAAATTTAATGTAATTGGGAAATGTTTAACAAAATATATAAAATACAACACAACACAAAAACCGTTTTTAAAAAACTGCCTGTATGCCATTCCTTTGTTCAGCTAAAAAATAAAAGGATTCACATGGAATTTTTTTTAAAGTGAGACACATGGGAAGAGTGAATGCATTCCAGGTATGGGCATCACCAGCCTGTATAAAGGAAAAGAAAAGAAAAAAATGGGATGCTGAGCTCAGAGAACAGCAAAGTTATTGAATTATGTGTTTTATTTGAACATTTTTCTGTTATACTTAAATACAGAAGATTTTCCCTGAAGTATTTACCATAGCTAACTGTTTTGAATTCTCTGTTTTTAGTAGTATTCTGTTCACAAATTAGGAGTTGATTAATTTCTCCTCTACTAGAGGAACTAGTTACTAACTTTATGTTAAAGCTAGTAACATTGAATATTGTAAATGCTACTCTTGCTTAATTCAGATCTATTGAAATTAGGACCATGGTCAAATTTTGCCCAATTTGCCTACATTCTTTATGACCAAAAGGATAGTGTGATCCTCACAAAACATGTTCAGAACCAGGGCCAATGCAAGGTGATTTGTCATTCCCTTTGAGTATCAATCCTGAAGCCTTTGCAAATGTGACAGTGTTAGGAATTAGACATCTAGCCTTTACAATTCCCCTTCTTCTTACAGATCACGGAGCATCCTATTTGCAAAGGTAGCTTTGTCTTTGTTTGCATGGATTAGGGAAAAGGGACCACAAAAGCACCACAAATAAGGGAGTAATTCAGTTGGTGACTTTGGGGCAAGAAGCTTGCCTTGGACTGTATTTTTGCCTCCCATGGTATCTGCCCCTCCTTGAAACCATTATTTATTTGCCCGTTTGGTAGAAATGGTCCAGAACACAGAACATTCTGGTCTCTCCCACCACCATCACCCTTTCTTGCATTTTGGACAAGGAAAAAAAGTGAGCCTCAGAGAAGTTCAGTGATTTACTTAAAATCATACAATGAAGTGAGGAGCTGATGTCAGAGTTCACGTCCTCCTGCCATCCTCATAAATAATCCTACTAGGCAACCACATAGTGCAGTGGAGAGAACCTGGACCTGAAATTAGGAAAACCTGAGTTCAAATCCAACCTCAGCTATTTACTATCTATGTGACCCTGTGCAAATCATTACCTTCCTCAGTTTCCTTATTTATAAAATGAGGTGGAGAGGAAATGTAAGTTTTTGTGAGGATAAAATGAGATGTTTACAAAGTGCTATAACTTTTAAAGCACTATAGAAATACCTGTTGTTGGTTTTGTTATCAAGATTTGACTCAATGCTTATGCTCAAGGCTCTATTGACCACCTTGTCCATGATTTCATGTTAATGCCAGTAAGCATGTACTTCAAATGGAAGTTAAGATAGTCAAGCTACAGGCAAATATGTACAAATTAATTTCAAAACCTCAGAAGCTTTATGATTTTCCAGTTGTGATCTTAGTCACTAAAAGGTGGGGGAAGAGGAAACTTAAAAATACTAAATCTGTGTCAGGGTTCCTCAGGCTGTATTTTGCAGACCCTATAGTTCCACAAGGCAATGCAAAAGCTCTGCAGAGGAAAAAAAACTAAACTAAAAATGATAAACAAGTACACACAACAGTACCATCTCATTTGCTGCCTGAGCTGTTCTCCACCTGCCAAGAGCAACTGCAGATGCATATGGGGGCTGCATTTATCCTGGCAGCAGGTGTCTGGGAACCCACTATGCCCTGAAAGCCTCAATGCCTATTTTAGTCCAAGTTGTTTTGGGATATAGAGGCCTAGGTGGAAGTGAAGGGAGTAAAATGAGCCATTCCACAGAGGAGCCTCTGAGGCTTCCAATTCTAGGCACACCGATGAGAGTATCAGCTCAAGCACCCCTCATTCCAGAGTCCTCTGTCATCCAAAACTTTTATTAATACAAACCCAGAACCTGAGGCAAAAGAATGGAGTCAGAGACAGTGATACCAATCTCATACCTCCATGGCTAAAAGGGGTGCAGACATGGGAGAAGAGGTGAAAACTCAGTCAAACGCTCTATGATGATGCCTGATCCTCCTCTACTGGGTTTCTGTTATTATTCTTTTCCTAGGCAGTTCTTCAGGTTCCTGTCTTTCTGGACCTATCCTCCTTCACCACCTTCTCTAGTTCAACATTCTTTCTGCTTTCTGGCTCCTCCCATTTTTAAGTTTCCCATGGATACTGCCACCATACAGCTTAGATGGTCCCAATTTCAAATCTCTAGTTCCACTAACAAATCGGAAAGGAAAAAAATTAATCAGATGATTCACTTGTATTTGGGGTTTGGAAAATATTCCTTTTGAGGGAATCTGTAAGGAAGGAAGAAAGTCTCTGGGCTCTCCTATTTTTAGCTGCTGACAGTCTCCTCCTATGGTGGACCTGAAATATAAAGGGATTGGTTTCTTCCCCCTTTTGATTCTACACTGACAAGGAGATATAGGGACATAGGGAGTGATTTTAAGTAAATCACTGAACTTTCCTGAGTCTCATTTTTTTCCTTGTCCAAAATGCAAGAAGGGCTGGTGGTGGTGGGACTAGAATGTTCTGAGTTCTGAACCATTTCTACCAAATGGGAAAATAATGATTTCAAAGAGTGGCAGATATTATGGGAGACACTTTTCACTCTGCATTCTCAGCCTTCTCTTCACTGACCCCGTGGAAGTATTTGAGCAGAAATGGAAACTTTTTTTAGATTCTACTCAATGGTTTTTAAATGAAAAATGAAAATTTGAAAACAGTGAAGGAACTTTCATCCCTCTGGTGCTTGTCTTCTTTCACAAGCTGGTCAGAGCATCTCTTATACTCAATATGGTCTGGAATTGTTTTGTTCACAGTTGAATTCCAAGAAAAAAGCTGTCTACATTCACCGAATCTATTTTCTCTCATCCTATTCACTTCCCATATCCTTGTTATCAGGCTTCCAACCTCCATATCTTCAACAAAATTATTTTCTCCAAGGTTAACAACAGTCCCTCAATTACTTTTTATGGCCTTTTCTTAGGCCTTCGTGGCCTCTCTGTACTGTTTGATGCAACTGACTGAGCCTTCTTCCTGGAAACTCCATCCTCTCTGGGCTTGTGACATTGCTCTCTTCTAGTCCTCTTCTCACTCTCCTTTGCTGGCTAATCATCACCTTCATGCTGACCATATACCCTCCCCCCACCAAGGCTCCCTCTTTTTTCCTGTATACTGGCTCTCTCCATGACTTCATCAGCTCCCCTGGGTTTAGTTCTCTCCATGCCACCTCCTTCACAGGGTCTTTACTAATCTATCTAGATGTTAGCTCTTTACCACGCCAACATCCTGAAATTATTTTGTATATGCTTATATATGTTTTGCATTTACTAATATATGTGGCAGCTAGGTGGTGCAGTGGATAGAGTGCCAAGCCTGGAGTCAGGAAGACCTGAGTTCAGATCCAGCCTCAGACTAGCTGTGTGACCCTGGGAAAGTCACTTAACCCTGTTTGCCTCACTTTCCTCATCTGTGAAATGAGCTGGAGAAGTAAATGGCAAATCATTCCGGTGTCTTTGCCAAGAAAATCCAAAATGGGGTCACAAAGAGTCAGACATAACAAAAATGACTCAACAACATGGGGGATGGGACAGACCCAAAATGGAAGAGTAAAAGGAGGGACTTGTTTAAGCTCTCCCCCAAATCCCTCCAACACCTGTAAAAAATGACTCTAAACGAATTTGAGAGCTACAGAACCCATGAAATGACAGAGTGAAACAAGTCTTCAACCCAAGATGGCCTGGGTGGTCACTAGGAAGGGTCTACCACACTATGCTAGGAGCAGAGCACAGCCCTGCATGGGCCGCAGTAGCACAGATGAGGTCGGAGCAGATCAGGCACAGCAGTCCTCAGGGCACTGAATCACTGAGCTGTGGCAGTTTCTAGACTTCTCAACCCACAAAAACCAAAGACAACTTAGCAGGTCAGTGGGAAAACTCTGTTGGACCTGGGTGAGAGAAGTGTGCAGTCTGGCCTCAGCCCCAGAGGGCAGAGGTGGTGGCAGCTACAATGGCAGCAGCAGCAGTGGCAGCTGCTTCCGGAGCTCCAGGCCCACAGACAGTGGAGAGAATCAAGCAGCTGATCAAAGGGGGAGTACAGGGATCTCTTTGCTGGAACTGAGGCAAGATTCTCTTGCTTTGCCCTGCTTGGATCTGGGTTGCAGTCCTGGGTGGTGGTCCTGGGGTAAGGAGGAGTGCTGGTGTGGCAGAGCTTGTGGTGGCTGTGGAGAGGGAGTCTTCCTAGCAGTTCCAAGGCAAAAAGAGTGTGTGAGGAAACTCAAAGACCAAGAGCACAGGCCAGTAGAGGAGAAAATGCCTCTCCTTGGATCATACCACCTCAGAAGAACTGAAAATTTACAGGTGCCTATGAGCACCTCAGAAAATAGCAGCACAAAACCCCTGAAGCTTAGGACGGAGCACTCTCCACTCTTCTGGAAGCAGAGTCATACCTTGACAAAGAGCTCAAAAGTCAAGTAATCAGCTGGGAAAATTAGCAGACAGTGTAAAAAAAACTCAGACTATAGAATCTTACTTTGGTGATAAAGAAGATCAAAAGATACAACCAGAAGAAGACCACAAAGTCAAAGATCCTACATCAAAAGCCTCCAATAAAAATATGAATTGGTCTCAAGCCATAGAAGAGATCAAAAAGGATTTTGAATATCAAATAAGAAGTAGAGGAAAAATTGGAGAAATAAATGAGAGGGATGCAAGAAAATCATGAAAAATGAGTCAACAGCTTGCTAAAGGAGATCCAAAAAGATACGGAAGAAAATAACACCTTAAATAAACAGACTAACCCAAATGGCAAAAGAGGTCAAAAAAGCCAATGAGAAGAAGAATGCCTTAAAAAACAGAATTGGCCAAATGGAGGTGCAAAAGCTAATTGAAGAAAATAATTCCTTAAAAATTAGAATGGAACAAATGGAAGCTAATGACTTTATGAGAAATCAAGAAATTATAAAACAGAACCAAAAGAATGAAAAAAAATGGAAGGCAATATGAAATATCTCGTTGGAAAAACCACTGAACTGGAAAATAGATACAGGAGAGATAATTTAAAAATTATTGGACTACCTGAAAGCCATGATCAAAAAAAAAGAGCCTAGACATCATCTTTCAAGAAATTATCAAGGAAAACCACCCTGAGATTCTAGAACCAGAGGGTAAAATAGAAATGGAAAGAATCCACTGATAGCTTCCTGACAATGATCCCAAAAGGAAAACTCCTAGGAACATTGTATCCAAATTCCAGAGTTCCCAGGACAAGGACAAAATATTGCAAGTAGCTAGAAAGAAACAATTTGAGTACTGTGGAAAGACAATCAGGATAACAGAAGATCTAGCAGCTTCTACATTAAGGGATAGAAGGGCCTGGAATATGATATTCCGGAGGTCAAAGGAGCTAGGATTAAAATCGAGAGTCACCTACCCAGCAAAACTGTGTATAATACTTCAGGGGGATTTTCAATGAAATAGAGGACTTTCAAACATTCTTGAGGAACATACCAGAGCTGAATAGAAAATTTGACTTTTGAATACAAGAATCAAGAGAAGCATGAAAAGGTAAACAGGAAAGAGAAATCATAAGGTACTTATTAAAGTTGAACTGTTTACATTCTTACATGGAAAGATGATATGTGTAATTCATGAGACCTTTCTCAGTATTAGGATAGTTGAAGGGAATATACATATATACATATATAGACAGAGGGCACAGAGTGAGTTGAATATGAAGGGATGATATCTAAAAAATAAAATTAAGAGGTGAGAGAGGAATATAATGGGAGAATGAGAAAAGGAGAGATAGAGTGGGATAAATTGTCTCACATAAAAGAGGCAAGAAAAATAATGGAAGGGAAGAGGGGGTAGGTAAAAAGGAATGAGTGAACCTTACTCTCTTCAGACTTAGCTTAAGGAGGGAATAACACCAGTGTTCCTTACCTAGGTGGAATAATGAACTGGTTTGTTATTTCCTAATGTAAAATGTGGTTCTGTCTATAGGAAGCCAAAACCAAAGGAAGAGAATAACTATATTTGGTGGCAAACTGAGGGGAAAAGTAGCTCTGTTGAAAGTGGTAATTTGTTAGAATCCATTTATTTAAAAACCAATAACAAATGGAAATTAGGCAAACCTAATTGATATGCACCGATGTATTGATATATAGTCCTAGAGCAGTACATATGTACCTCGCTTCATTCACAAGTTGTGGTTTTGAAAATTTGAGTATAAATTGAATCCCAACTTATGTTGTAGAAGTTTTTTTTTTAACTTAAAGGAATCAATTTAATTCAATTTAGTAAGCACTAAGTTCCTACTATGTGCAAAGTGCTGTACTAGGTGGTAGATATGCAAAGAAAAAATGAAGAAACCTAGGGCGCGTCTTTTTTGTGATATGAATCTTTTTGTGAGATGCATAAGCACTCCCTAATTTATCTTGCATACAAGTCTGGATGCTGACTTCTCAAGCAGTTAGCATGGTGATGAAGTATGAAGGAATCATCATTTCATCTATGTTGGTAGTCTTTCTACAGATGCAAATTGCAACCCCCTTCATGTCTTAGTAGACATTCCATATATATATATATATTTCTTCAATTCACAAGCATTTATTTTCTCTCCATCACTCCTTGGTACACATTCTCAATGAATTGTTATCAAAATCATCAACCAAATGATAAGCCTTTCTTCATTTAACCAGCCTTGTGTTTAGAAAATGGTCACATGATTTGTTTCCTGGTTCATACTTGAAGCTTATCCAGCTTTTGGAGCATGCCAGACTGTGTATTCTGCCAGCACAGCATTCAAGAACCTTTACTGTATTTGGAGGTATGTGGGGTGGGTAATGCTAGAGATGCAAAAAAAAAGTAAGTCAATAAATAAAATACACAGAGAAAACAAAAATAAAAACAAACTGGAAAACAAATAGATTGGTTTTGTTACTAGTTTGTTAAATTATCTATTATCTATCTATCTCTGTCTATCTATCTATCTATCTATCCTATTTCTTAAAAGGCAAACTCTATAAACAAAATCATAGTTTCTTATACAGTTCTCTTGTTCTTTTCATATTGAAATGTTTGTTGATTGTGAAATTATTATATATAAATTATGTATATATTTATTATCTATAAATGGAATAGCAAATTGTACATAATAGATTTTGTTTCATGTACAATCTTTTTAAATTATATTGTATTATGGAAATGCTTGTTTTATGTCATAAATTAAAAATAAAATAAAATCATGGTTATTCAGCTTTTGGAATAATACATTAGTGGAACTAATGAAATTTCCATTAGTTGAATCGCTTACAAGTGCTTTTGATTTAAATGGAAATATTAGTAAAGGTAATGACTTAGTGCTTAGCTTGTGGTTTTTTGGTTGTCAGTGGCTGCAGATTTTATTCTGCTTTTCCTTCTTTTTCTTTCCCTTCCCTTTTCCCTTCCACCCTACCCCAAATATGAGTAGTCTAGAGCTTTTTTTCCCCAGTAATTCTTTTTTTCTTCTTCTACTTTTATTAATAATCCCATTTTGCAATCATGTCATTTGCTATCTATTCTGTATTTTTTCTTCATCTTTTCCCCATTTATCCTTGCTTAGACTGTTAATGATTTGCTTCAGAACATCTAGTATGTAGTACTGTGGAAAGGGTAGATATCCTGAAGACTGAGGCCAGGACAGTTCTTGGCAGGCAGGGGAATGGTTGAATGCTCGCCTCTAGGTCATACTATGAGATGTCATTTAATCTCTAAGTCTGTGTTGAGTTCCCAAGAACTAATTTTATACTAGAAGATCATGGTATTTGACCACTAGCAAAAGAATGTTTTGTTTGGCCTTTAAAAGCCTGCATCATTCTTTAAAATCAATAATTATAGACAAATCATTGAATCTTATGAGCTATGAATATGCTTGGTGGCACAATGCAATAATAATAATAAACCCATTTTCTCCATGGAAGCTTCTTGCTTTTCACCAAGGTTATGCATACATTTCTTTTTTATTTTTTCTTCCCTGCCCCCACCCTAGAGATGGCTACCATTAGATACAAATAGGTATATATATAAATATATGTATATATATATATATATACATACATATATACATATAATTTTCTACATACTTCTATTTATCAGTTCTTTCTCTGGATACAGACAGCATCTTTCTTCATATGTCTTTTGTAGTTAATTTGGGTATTTATAGTAGTCAAAATAACTTATTCACTCAAAGTTATTCTTAAAACAATGTTGTTACCGTATACAATGTTCTCTTAGCTCTGCTCATTTCACTCTTCATTATTTCATGTGTCTTTCCATGTTTTTCTAAGATCATTTAGCCCATCATTTCTTATAGCACAGTAGTATTCTATCATAATCATATAGAACTTGTTCAGCCATTCCCCCAATTGATGGGCATCCCTGCATTTTCCAGCTCTTTGCCACCACAAACTATAAACATTTTAGAAAATACAGATTTGTTTCCTTTTTTCTGAATAATCATTTTTAAACCTTGCAATTACTATAGAGACCTCCAAGATTTGAGGGTGTGATCTAGAAAAACCTCTTCAAGTTGCTGAATCTGATTTTCAACCTTGCTTCCATTCCCATATACATCTTAATCAGAGAAAGATGTTTACCTGCAAGAGAAAAATAAAACATTAAATGCTATGAAAGTGGCTGTGAGTGAAATCATTTTTTAACTTGCCATGGTCATATCTTATAATAGATTTACTATGCAACTTTTTTATCTGGTTTGGCACAGGGTATGCAGTAGGTGCTCAGTATGCATTGAATGGATAGGGTGTATACTGTTTACAAAACATTCAATAGAAGCTCCAGAAATCCTCTGATACATGAAAATCGCTCTTCACTTCTCTGGGACTACATTTGGATTATAAAATCTGGAGGAGTGGAAAAAGAGATGAGTTTGGATTCCAAAGACCTGTTTCCAAATCCCAGCTCTACTCCTTACTTATTGCTTGTAAGTAGTGGCCCAGGGTAAGTCATTTTTACCTTTTTAGGCCCCAGTTTACAAATCGAAAGAATTGGACTAGATGTACCTTTCTGAGTTGTGATTCTAAAATTCATCCCTTGCTCAAAGGCAGGAACTGTGTCATTTTCCACCTTTGTATCCAGCAAGCCCTGGGCCTTACACATTCTTCACTCACTTCACTGGTTCCATGATCTGGGTATTGTCTAGGCCCACTCATATTCCAACCCATCCACAACTTAGTAGATGGTCTTCAAGAGCTACTAAGGCTAAAAAATTCACTCTTCTCTCCCCACCCTCCCCATCCAGGCCCTCCTTGTAATAATCTTCTCCAAACATTTTGAGGTTTGCCCTCAGACAATAGACATATAATCCATCTTCCACTCACCTTTTCTGGCTCATTAACTATATCAAATCCCCTAACTCTGGGGGTACCTAAAGACTCCAGGCCCTCTTGTCTTCTTTTCTCTACACTCTCTCACTTGGTAGGCTCATCAGCTGTCATAAATTTAATTATCATCTCTACATAGATGACTTTCAGATCAATATACAGAGCCCTAGTCAGGAATAACCAGAGGTTACAGTGGATAGAGCTCTGGGCCTGGAGTCAGAAAGATTCAAGTTCAAATTTGACCTTAGACTCCAGCTGTATGATTCTGGGAAAGTCAACTAACTTCTGTTGGTTTCAGTTTCCCCATTAGTAAAATAGGGATAATAATAGCACCTACTTCCCTGGGTTGTTGTGAGGATCAAATGAGATATTTATAAAGGACTGAGCACAATTCCCGGCACATATAAATGTCAGCTATTGGTTAGTGTCTCTCTAGAGCTCCAGCCTCCCACCATTGCCCTTTAGGTAATGCAAGCTGCATGTCCCATAAGCATTTCAACTGCACATATCCAAACAAAAATCATCTTTTTTTGTCTTTTTTTTAAATTTTATTTTAGACTCAAGGGCCAGACCACAAATACAGAATAGAGAAAAGAAACAAAAACATATCACAAACTTAAATAATGAAACTTAAATACAAAAAAAGAAAAAAAAAAGCATGTCGTGGGCATAGCAGAACATAAGAGAGGATTCAAAATATGTAACAATAAAATTTTATTTCAGGAAAGCCTGTATAATAAATAATACACATTGTGTTGAGAGCTGTCCATCTTTTCTTTGCTTCCTTGTGAGTTTTCTTTTGTTCTCTGCTGTATATGTTTTTACTTTGTTCTTTTTTCCCTCCTCCCGCCATGCCTACCCCCACCCCCAGAAGGCTACAATATCATTTAAATATGTTTCTCTATAGCTATAGATACATACATATACAAGTGGCAGCTAGGTGGCACAGTGAATAGAGTACCAGCCCTGGAGTCAGGAGGAACTGAGTTCAAACCCAGCCTCAGACACTTTGACACATTTACTAGCTGTGTGACTTTGGGCAAGTCACTTAATCCCAATTGTCCTGCCTTCCCCCCTCCAAAATAAAAAAAAAGATACATAATAGACATATACACATACATATATAGACATATACTTTCCCAAACATATTCTACTCCTGAACTTTGTTTTTATGTTTGTGCATGTCTCTTGTTTCCTATCCCTCCTGCCTCCTCTACTTTACTTCTTCCTGCTGCTTTGCCCTCCTATTACTTGCCCCCTCCCCTATCCTTCCATTCCCATAAATCTAAACACCCTTCTATACCCGCCTTTTACCTATTCCCTCATTCTCCCCTCTAAAAATCCCTCCCTTGTCCTCTCCCCCACTCCTTATGCCCCTACCATTTTATTTCTTCTGAATTTAGAAGACTTTTATAATCTTCTAAATATGTATTGTTCCCTCTCAAACCCATTACCGATGAGAGTAGGTTACCAGAACTGCCAGAAGTCATCATCTTTCCCTAAACATTCCCTCTTCTGAAATTCCAAGTTTCTATCAAGGCTACCACCATTCTTTCAGTCACCCAGACACATAACTTCAGTGCCATCCTCAACTACTCACTCTAACTCACCTAACACTTCCAGTTGCCAAATCTTATCATTTGTCCCTTCGCGACATCTTTTGTATCTGTCACCTCTCTGTACTCAAATCACCACCACCTTAGTTCAAGTCCTTATCACCTCTCACCAAGCCTATTGCAGTAACACAGATTCCTCAAATCTCTCCTCTCTCCATTCTATGCTCAACACAACTGCTGAAGTTATTTCCCTAAAGCATGGGTCCGGTCATTTCATTCCTGTACTCCAGAAACTCCTTCTTCCTCCAAAGGTCAATTATAAACTCCTATGCTTGGCATTAAGGCCCTTCACAATCTATTCCCAAACTACCTTTGTAGCCTTATCCATTTCTCCCCTCCACGCACCCTGTAATCCAGCCAAACTGTCCTTACTGTTCCCTGAACAGAACACCCCACCTGTGGCTCTAGGCCTCTGCACCGGCATAATGGCATCCCCTTTATGGGAATTCACTCCCTCCTCACCTTCACTTCTGAGAATCTCTGGTTTCCTTCGAAATCCCACTCAAGTGCCACCTACTACGTGAAGACTTTCATGTTTCCCTCCAACTGCTAGTGCCTTCCCTCCCAAAAAGTTAGTTACCTTTTATTCTCTTGCACCTTATCTGTATACAAATTGTCTCTCTGAGAGACCGCGAACTCCTTCAGGGCAGGAACTGCTCCATTTGTATCTTCAGGACCCTGCACGCCACCAGGCATGGAGCATAATTTTAATGAATTTCACTAATTTACTGGGCACAAAGTCAAAGACTTTTACCTCTTTGATAGGACCCGCCAGAGCTCAGCATAGCCTTTGAGTACCACCTCCACACGATGATGATTGCTGAGCATCCCAGTAGGACTTCAGTGAAACACCTTAGATATACTTGACATTTAATAAATATATGTTGAATTTAACTGAATTGATTGAATTTAGGCCGAACTGTCATCTAAGTACTCTGATTTAAACATATTAACATATTCCAATTTCTTTGAAACTAGAATCCTAGTCCCTAGCTTATGAGATCCTATTCAGTCTGGGTCATATTCTGTTTTGCTTAGTTGTTTCAGTTGTGTCCAACTCTTTGTGACCCTATTTGGTGTTTTCTTGCCAAAGATACTGGAATGGTTTGCCATTGCCTTCCCCAACTCATTTTACAGATGAGGCAAATGGGATGAAGTGACTTACCCAGGGTCACACAGCTAGGATCTGAGGCCAGATTTGAACTTCCTGACTCCAGGCCTAGCACTCTATCCACTGCACCACTCGGTCACATTTACTTTTCCTCTTTTTTGTTTTTTAGCTAGAATTTGTATATACAAAGCTCTTAACAAATATTATCTCATTTGATCCTCACAACAATCCTGGAAGGCAGGTGCCTTTATTATCCCCATTTTACAGATGAAGAAATGAGGCAGATAGTGCCTTGCTCTGAGTCCCCACAGGTATTAAGCATCTGCAGCTGGATTTAAACTCAGGTCTACCTGATTCCAGTTCCGGTGTTTTATCTATTGTGCCACAGAGCAGAAATGGAGTATCTCATATCCCTTTTTGAGGTATAACCTTCACATACAGAGATCTTTTAATGCATGCCTTGAATTTGTGCTTAAGCTTAAAATTCATTTACAGCAAGATTATAGAATCATAGAAATAATCCAGTCCCCTGCCTCTAAATAATAGCACCTTTAAACCATTGCCAAATACATGAGCATCTAAGTAGTACTTCCCATAATCAGAGAGGCAAGGTAGTTAACCTATGGGAGCAGGAGGTCAGCAGCTGTTTCTAATGACATTACCAAGGGTATCAGCCTCTTTTTCATGTTGAAGCTGCCTAAAAGCAACATATTAAAACAAATATAGCCCAACTCTCTTAATGTTCCTAAACTGGCCCTTATAATTCCCCTACAGAGGTGATTACCACAATAGGAGAAAGAATAAGCTTCTGGTGAAAGTGTTTTATGGGAAAGCAGTGTCGTTTCTAGGAGCACAGTGTTCCTGCATGGATATTCTTTGGGCCTGGGTCTATGTTTCCCTGTATGTGGTTTTGGTGAAGTCTTATTATGGAAAATACCAGAGACAGAAATACAATAAGATTCGTTTTCAACTGGGCCAAAATCAGTTGATGCGGAGAGGACTGTGTCATGGGTCAATAGGACTAGGAAAAGGGACAGTCTGGCCCTTGCCCTCTTGGTGAATTAAGGGGGAGAGAGTCCTTGGAGAGGAATACCACAGTGATGGAGCTCCGGGGATGGTAACTGCTGTGCAGTGGCTCAAGCTATGGAACTCTGGGACAGGCAGTGGCACAGGCCAGTAAAGGGCCATGGAGATGGTAGTTTATAAGGAAGTATGCACTCGTGTGGGTGTCCTGGGGCAAAATCTATTTACCCTGTGTTTGTTATGGCTATGGCCTTGGCACAGAAAATTGAGGTAACTATGACAATGTTCCAAGGTCAGTTATAGCTTATGTTCTTGATTACTTCAGTTCAACTTAGTAAACCACTATCAAGTGCCTACTATGTACGAGGCCATTGTGCTGACCTCGTTATGAAACCGGGACAGTCTACCAGTGCCATACCAGGAAACTAAATCTCTTCCATTTGAATTGTCTTAGAAAGATTCTGAAGATCATCTGGCAAGATAAGGTACTGGACGCTGAGGTTCTTTCTCAAGCTCAACTGCCAAACATTCAAACCCTACTACAGAGAGTACAACTCCAATGGGCTAGCCCTGTTGTTAGAATGCCAAATGTAGGTTTGCCTAAAAAAGCTATTTTGCAGAGAACTCACACAGGGTAAGCATTCATATGGTAGTCAGAAGAAGCGATACAAGGGCACTCTCAAGGTCTCTCCGAAGAACTTCGGAATTGATTGTGAAACATGGGAGGCACCAGCACAGGACCACCCAGCATGGCCTGACTGCATCAAAGAGGGTGCTGCGCTCCATGAGCAGAGCAAAGATGCAGAAGCTCAAAAGAAATATGAGATGTGCAAATTTATAGACATCCCCACTTCAAATGTTCATAGGGACTATTTGTGCCCAACCTATAGTAGAGTCTTCTGAGCTCATAATGGTCTGATCAGCCACAGTGGGACACGCTGCACCTTAACCCCAACATAACGATGTCATTTTGGTCCTCTTTGAGAAAGAAGGACAACAACCAACTAATCATGTTCTAGGGCCTGAACTCTGAATACAAAGGCCAAAATGAAACCTTCCCTGCTTTCAAGCAACTTACATTCTGCTGACTGGAAACAGCTGGGCGGGGGGGGGGGGGGGGGACAACTAACAGCTGTTAGTTGTTAGCTCCTCCCTATTCTCTTGGGCCTGCCTGTATCAGAGCTCACAAGATAGTCTTACGCAGAGGGCACAATGGATAGAGAGCTGGACCTAGAATCAGGAAGACACGAGTTCATATCTGGCCTCAGACACTTCCAGCTGTTTGATCCTATTAAATGCCTACTGTGTGCCAGGAACTGTACTAAGCACTTTATAAATATGATCTCATTTGGTCCTCAAAACAACCCTGGGAGTTGTGATAATAGCATCTTAACTTGTGTTTTTCTCATCTATAAAATGAGATAATAATAGGTGGTATTATCGCAACTTCCAGGGTTGTTGTGAGGACCAAATGAGATCATATTTGTAAAGTGCTTAGTACAGTGCTTGGCACATAGTAGGCATTTAATAAATGCTTATTCCTTTCTCCCTCCTACATAAGCCAATCTGATAACCTCTGCTGTCAGTCTATTCCATGGCCATTTTATTTATAGTTGATATTCATCTTGGTTCCATTATGATATCAGGTGTCTGTGCCAAAGAGATTCCATAGTTATTTTGGGAAAGTTTAATAACTCAGCTAATAGCAATGAAAATTACAGACATAAAACCCTCTTCTCTAGTTCTCCATCTGTCTCCTCATCCCACCCTCCAAAATAAGAAGTTAAATTTAAAGCAGTTTGGAACACTGGGAAACAAGAATAAGTTTAATAAAAGAGTCTTATCCATGCCTGTTATAATAGAAATGCCTTATCTATGTCAAAGTTATAATAGAAACTCATTATCCAATAATGCTCTTATCTCCCAAGCCAAGTAAATACAAAAAAGACTGTCAAATCTGCCTATACAAAACACAATGACTTACTATGTTTCCCCTGTATATATTTAAAACTGTCAGAAGAAACATAGTATGTTTACCTTGCTAATAGCTTACCTAGAAGTTCACAGCTCAATTACTTTTAAAATATTTCCTCTACTAAAGAAAAGTTTTTTTGCAAGTGATTACTACCTGAAGGAATAAGGAACATGCTGAAAAGACATTGCTGGCATCTTAAGTTAAATAACAGTGTGAGCTTAGCAGCGTTAAATAAAGGCTTTCAACCCCTTAAATAATTATCTTCTTAATTACAAAGGTCTCAGTTCCTCACCGGGGAGAAAGAAGTGATCTGCTGGTAGCCCCCATCTTCCCAGGGCAGGGGAGAGCAAATTAGAGTTTAACAAGGAATATTAAACCTTGCCAGATTTCTTGTGACAATCTGCTGCTTGCTTTCAGGCTCTCTGTCATAGAAGAAAGGCCTTCAACCACTCTAAACCAGGGCTGTCCAAAATGCAGCCCACAGGCCACAGGCAACCTGCAGTGCGATTTATGTGGCCACCTACAAGCATAGAAATTTACATTAATGCTTTAGTAAATGAAGCCAAGCTACCAGAGAGCTCTCACTAAAATGGCAAATCAAAACATATTTTCTATTGCTTCAATAAAAACCTAAGGTTGGACAGCCCTGCTCTAAACAATTCACTTGAATTCTAGAAAACAATCCCAACAAGTATGGGGAGCTTTTGAGATGATAGGTGAGATCCAGGATCCTGTTAGGCACTGGAGCAATCTGGGAGTATGTAAACTGAAAGGGGAAACCCTTCGAGTTTAATCAGAAACCAGGGCCTCCTGCGTTCTCCCCAGATCCACCTAGTGCAACTGATCGTACTCAGAGGATGCTAGAGATCCCAGAGGCAGCAAATCTCCTTGGGCGTCCAAGAAACCCAACCTTTTCTCCTATCTAATCAGTTGCCAAGTTTTGTCATTTCTGTCTCTGCAACATGTCTCAAATCATTTCCTTCTGCTCACATAGCCTTCTCCCTACCATCCCCCTATTTCAGACCCTCATCATCTCTCATCTGGAATATTGCACTAAGTTCCTAAATCTCTCATCTCCCCTGACCATTCTCCATACAGCTGCCATGGTGATTTTCCTAAAGCACCAGACTGACTTGTCACTTCCCTGCTCAAGAAACTCCACTGGCTCTCTATTATCTCTAGGATCAAATATAAAATCCTCCATGTGGATTTTAAAATTTGTCACAATCTGAGATTGATCTACCTTTCCAAGCTTATTATATATTCCTCCCTTTGCTGGATGCTACAATCCAGACAGACTGGCCTTTTGGCTGTTCCTCACACATGCCATTCAGTGTCCCATCCCTGTACCTCTGCACTGGCTCTCCCCAAATCCTGTAATGTACTCCCCCCTCCCTCCTGCCTCTTGAAATCTCTAGTTTCCTTCAAGGCTCAATACAAGTGCAACCTTCTAAATCAGAAGTTCCTAACCTTCTTTGTGTGTCATGGTCCCCTTGGGAGGTCTGATGAAACTTGTGAACTCCTCAGAGTAATATTTTTAATTGCATAGAATAAAATACATAGGATTTCAAAGGTAACTGACTATGTTGAAGTACAGTAATAAAAATACATATTAAAAAAATTCACAGACTCCAGGTAAAGACTCCCGATCTACAGGAATATACTCCCAATATTCCAGCAGTTAGTGCCTTCCTCCCCAAAATGATCTTTTATAACCTTATGTATACTTAGTTATATACACGTCGTCTCCTCTCCCCTCAACTTGGAATGTGAGCTCCCTTGGGGCAAAAGTTGTTTCATCGTTGTCTTTGTAAGCCCCAGAACCTAGCTGAATGCTTAGAATGTGACAGGTGCTTCTTAATGTGCATTGATGGTGGCATAAACAGAGGATGCTGGGGTGACAGGCAGCTTAAAGGCAGACACATAGCTCTGGCTCTGTCAGGGTCACCGAGAAAGCAGCAAAGCAGCCACTATTGTGACAATGTTCTTTACTGCTACCGTGTATATATGGGCCCTTGAAGAGCCACACAGGTCTTTAAATGCAGTGAGTCCCCAAAGAGCCTTTCCCAGCTTCACCACCACCATGCAAATGCCTGGGAAGGTACAGAGATGCTAAAGCACAGGCAGGAATGTGTCTCTGTGCCGAGGTCTAGCAGCTCGCCCCTCACTGTAACACTGGGCAGATGATGAGGCAATTTTCATTATGAAGCAAGTAGCTCTTCCTAGGTCACTTTGGCTTGGACCTGTTATCTTCGAGCAGAAGACAAATTAGGAAATGGATGATGGTCCCTGGTATCAATGATGACACAAGATTGTGCAGTGACTGATTGAACACAAAATATTCTCTTCCTTTGATTTTAACTCAAGGACAAAACCATTGTCAGACTTTACAAAGTCTCTGCCTTAAAGAACATTTTTGTTGTTGTTCTGTCAGATTCTTCATGACCGGTAGACCTTAGCATGCAAATACTGTCTACGGGATTTTCTAAGCAAAGATACTGGAGTAGTTTGCCACTTCCTTCTTCACTGGATTAAAGCAAACAGAAGTTAAGTGACTTGCCCAGGGTCACACAACTAGTAAGTGTCTAGCAAGATTTGAACTCAGGAAGATAAGTCTTCCTGATTCCAGGCCTGGCACTCTATCTACTGTACTACCCAGCTGCCTCAATTTATCCAATTAAGTTAAATCCCCAATGCTTAAACTTGTGCCCATTGAATACTAAGTGCTTTATAAATGCTTTGTGAAAGTGTTAATTGAATGGTAAGTAAGGGTTAACAAATTTCAGGAAAAGAGATGCTTTGTTCTGACATTTTAAAAAAGGAGCCATTATTTGCAAAACTGTCTACACATGACTGATTATAACAGCATCACTGTGCAACAAACAGAAGTTTCATGGAAAATAAGGGGAAAAGACTTTAATGTTATCTGTTTTTAACAAACTCTGATATCTGACTGTGAATTCACCCAGGTCACAAAGCATATTGTCAGACAGATAAACACTCATGCTGAGGCTTTCCAGAACCTCAGCCCTCTTTATGCCAGGCTGGCTCTTTTGACAGGGAACATACTGGCATAATGAAGAGATTACTGTCAACACAAAGATTTAAGCCTGACTTAATATTAACTGACAACAGCACAGTAAGTGCTCAAACTCCAGAGTCTATCTGTTTCTACATCAGGATAGCCCTTGTGCTCAAATCCAAAGTGGGACTTTAGATGGGACCTTAGATGGAAAAGATTGCATTGAAGCAGTCAAGTAGGCATGGTTGAGTAGCCAAATGTTTTTGTTTGTTTGTTTCTTTTTTTTTTTTACTTTTGAACATCTGTTTTACTAAAACCTTGAGTTCCAAATTCTCTCCCCTCTTCCCTTCCCCTCCACCCTCCCTAGGAAGTCAAGCAATTCAACATAAGCCACATGTGTATCCTTATG